>VXBZ01006977.1:448466-487574 GCA_013399135.1 Heliornis fulica | reverse complement strand
TCCAGTACCTGAAGGGGGTCTATGAGAAGCTGGGGAGGAACTTTTGAAAAGGGTGTGTAGTGATTGGATGAGGGGGAATGGTTTTAAGTTGGAAGGGGGTAGATTTAGATTAGACGTTAGGAAGAAGTTCTTCAGTATGAGGGTGCTGAGGCACTGGAACTAGTTGTCCAGGGAATTGGTGGCTGCCCTCTCCTTGAAGGTGTTCAAGTCCAGGTTGGATGAGGCCTTGAGCAGCCTGGTCTAGCATGAAGTGTCCCTGCCCATGGCAGGGGGCTTGGAACTAGATGATCTTCAAGGTCCCTTTCAGCCCAAACCATTCTATCATCTTTCAGGACCTTTTACTCCTTTGTGTTCCCAAATTCTGATTATAAGCTACATAGCCATAATCAGGCATTGCTAATCTAAAAGAACACAGAAGGTAGGGGAAATGTGAGGAAGGAGCTTGAGGCCTTGTCTTGAAGGTTCATTTGTACTACCACCAAACCTCTACTTGGGAGAGCTTGTTTCCGTAATGCATCAAGGACTATATATATCCATCTCAAGGGAGAAAGCAAAAATATGTAACATGGATAGGAAGGTTGCATCCTCCCTTTTAAACGGGCACAATGCTTACTTTCTATGTATTTTAATGAAGGCAAGTTGCAGAAGGGCCTATACTCAGGGATGCCATCAAAAAATTGCCTTTCTCTCCTCTCACTGCAATGTAGAGTTGGTGACGGTGAAGAGCTTGGTTTCCAGAGAGAGTTGTTGATCTTAGCCCACCATGAGAAGTTGCATGGGTTAGCTTTTCCTTGCAAGACGTTGTCCAGTCTTTCTTATGAAGGATTTTGCACATTTCATTTGGGTTAACTGTGCTGCCTCCCTTTCCTGCTCTCTATGTATTCTGAAAAAATGCTATTGATACAGTTCACAGCTATTTGTAACTGCTACTGTCAACATGAAGCAGGTACATGTTCCCAGAAGAAATTATGACTTTATACAGCTATTGCATGAGCAAAGTTTAAAATGCTGAAAATACAGAGGTAGCTTGGGTAAAGCTCTCCATTCTTGCCTTTCCTTTGAAGGGGGTGCAGAAGGTTGCATGTTGTGATAGATTTTTAGTTTTATGGAATTGGCCATAATTTGGCCTGCTCCACCCCCCCACACCCCCCTTTTTTTTTTCCGGCTTTGAAAACAGGATTTCTGTCAAGGCATGTTGTGTTTAATGTATCCGATCTGTTCAGCAACAGATCAGCTTCGTGTCCAAGAATGCAATAGGAAATGTTTATCATTCTGGTGTAGTAACTTCCTTCTCTAGAAGTAAGTCTTCCATATGTTTTGACACTCTTGGTTTCTGCACTGCTGTTGTAATAATGCTAAGAAAACCTGAACAAAATTGAGTAACTTGGCGAGCAATTTTTGCTGCAGAGTAGCTCGTGATCTAGATGTCAGGGCATTACAAAGTAAGGAAACATACCGAGCAGTTAGAAAACAAGTGTGATGTTCTGAGGAGCATGTCTGAAACACTACTGAGCAGTAAATTGATGCTGTATACCTGTATCTGCTGACAGGTAGCTGAAGTGAGAATACATTTCTTTTTTCATGTGTTTGTGACGCTCCATAGAATCACTGACTGGTTTGTGTTGAAGAGACCTGATCAATCATCTAGTCCAATCCCCCTGCCATGGGCAGGGATGCCTTGCACTAGACCATACCGCCCAAAGCCCCATCCAGCCTGGCCTTGAACCTTGCCAGGGAGTGGGCAGCCACAGCTTCTAGCTTCAAACTATTACCCCTTGTCCTATCACTACACTCCCCAATAAAGAAACCCTCTCCATCTTTCCTGTAGGCCCCTTCAGGTACTGGAAGGCTGCAACAAGGTCTCCCTGGAGACTTCTCCAGGCTGAACAAGCCCAGCTCTCTCAGCCTGCCTTCACAGAAGAGGTTCTCCAGCCCTCAGATCTTCCTCATCTTATCAGCATTATTCTGAATACTTCATTCAAATTTAGTACAATGCTCTTTGACTTGCTGTTAGCATTGGATTTTGTCAGAATTTTTTACTATGGTGGCATGTGATACACAGTGACGCTGCATTGGAGTGTCATGCAAAGGCAACACAACTTTTTTCCAAATATCTGCAAGGGATTTACCTCTCATGCTGATGGAGCAAGGAAAAGGGTGAGAAATCATTTCTTCAAACTATCTGCTTGAGAAAAGCATGAAAGTCAGAGAGGAGAGGCCTCCACAGGATCCTGGCAGCTTTAGCTAAATGTAAGAGACCAGGTTGTTGCAGGTGCTTTGTGTCTTTCAGAGCAGTGCCATGTGAAAAATGGTGAACGGGAAAAAGTTATAAATGAGACTCATCTACCTGGATGTAAGTCACTTCTTGGGAGCTTCCCTCTCTTCAGAAGTTTCAGGAGCAAATTTCAATGCCTAGAAGCAAGAGGAACTTGATACAGGCCTTTTGGCATTTATGAATTGCGGACAGCGACAAGCCTTAAGCAAACAATATACTCATGATCACTGCTGTGACTTTAGTTGATAAGGTATTTTAATATGTTGCTTTCTGTCCTTGTGGCATGTTATCTCTTCCCTATCTGATTTTTTTTTTTTTGTGTGTGTGTATGTTGGGCAGTAGTAGTAAGGCAAACTGTGTTTTGTTCAGCAAAACAGCAAGAGGTCATAC
The DNA here is from genome assembly GCA_013399135.1 of Heliornis fulica. NCBI lineage: Eukaryota > Metazoa > Chordata > Aves > Gruiformes > Heliornithidae > Heliornis > Heliornis fulica. Next base: position 484,909 of record VXBZ01006977.1, on the reverse strand, counting down.
AAAGGAAATTGAAGTTGCCCCATGTATTGCCATATTCAGAGGGAATAAAGTCAATGCTACTTTATTGCTTTTGAAGTCTAACTGCAAGGTTTGTGTTTGTGCCCTCAGTGAAGAAACAGGAGGAACCTCATAGGACCTTCTGTTTAAAAAATGAAATAAAAATTGCATAACAAATTAAAACAATAAATACAAGCTGAAGTATTTCTACAAGATCTCTGTCTGAACATTTTTAAACACTGGTAGTTTTACCTGCAGTATTCACAGACAAACTTTCCTTGTTTCCGAGTGAAATAAGAACAGCAATTTGTGGTTCTACTGTGGTAACGCATCTTGTATTCCTGATCTCATTCAGTTGATGCTTTAATATCCTCTGTGGCTGGGATAAGGAACAGCAGAATTCCCATGACCAAATCGCCCAAACACTTACAGTCCAGGCAATAAATTGAGTTGTTGGAATATGCACTTCCATGCTGCGAATATATCCCCCTCTGACATAGGAATGTACTGGCTTGTTTCTAGATGCCAGTTTTGTGTCTAGGATCCATTTACTGTAAGGGGAAATGGCAGTGGAACACTCCTAGTTCTTCAGCATGTAATAAACCCATATTGAGAAATTCATAGTGTGCTGTTATTTGTAAACAATAACAATCACAGTCGAACTATAGACTGTTTCCCTCTAATGTACCAGGTCTGCCAGCTTGCTCAGTTTGAGCATGGGTTATGAGTTACAGGATGATTTTTCAGTGAGACCCAACTGCTAGAGTAATACAAGACTTGGCTCCTAAGGTAATATGATGAGTGTGTGAGAATCTCAGATTTGGCAAGGCTGGGGTAAGTTTGTTTGTTTAAATTACCATGCATGGCAAAAATCTTGGAATTGTCATATAAGTATCAATTTATTATTTCTATGAAGTTGTAGAATTTAGGATACTGGGATATTAATCTCTTTGTGATAATTTGACTCATGGTTTAGAAGGATCAGCAATATCCTCATAATCTTATGCAATTAATTATTTTCCACATATCTGCCATCTCTTATATGGGATGCATATAGCGTACATTCACACAGATAATACAAAACATAGAAATTAAATTAAACAAAACTGTTGTGTGACTGATGTATAAGGGAAGGGTGCATGTGAATATCAAATCCATAATCTAGAAAATCAGAACTGAATTTACTTTCTTCCACTCCTTGGAAAGCCTTAGAATGTATGTCCATCACTGAATCTGTCCTTCAGGTATGTGAAGTCATTCAAAAACAAATGAGAGGATATTGTACAAGTCTACCCTTGATTTGTACAAGGCTACTAGCCATGTATAACTTTCTTCAGATATCTGTAGAAGAATCAATTAAAAAGGAGCGAACCCTTTAATTGGGGCTGTAGAAGCACTGAGTAGAGAGGGTCTGAGCGAGCTTATGCAAACACCAGTAAATTTAGCTTGTCTTCACTTAAGAAATTTGGATAACACCTTTTCAGTATATTGAGGACCAAGTAAACAATAGACAACTTGTTAATTGAGAGACACTAATTACAAAACAGATTGTATTAATAACTTAATTCTTTTGTCTACAACCTGTATTTTCATTAATTACTTGCATTGAAATAATACCACCCTTTGAAATACTGAGGTGTTCTTGTTATTTTGTAAGCTCATTTTGAGAAATAGATGATGTTTGGATGGAGATAGACCTTACAGAAGATGTGGAGGATGAGTTTTAGGTTTTGCCAAGACAAGCTAAGAATTTGAGTTGGCAAGTAAAATAAATGTCAGCTTTCCAGTTCACAGGCCTGTGTGAATGGTGTTTGCTAATGCTTAATTGTAGTGGTTTCATGTTGCACATCTCGCTTTTCCTATCTTGGTTCAGGCTGACTCTGGGTTTTGAGGTTTAAAAAAGTACAGGTGCTTTGCAGAAGAAAATTTATTGCTCTCAACAGAGGAGTGCTATGGGATCCTCCTTGATTTCTAACAGCTACATTCTTTCAAGATTGGTAATGCATTTAGTGATAATGAAAGTAACTCATTGCATTGGTATGCAGCAGGTGCGATGTAAATAGTCATTGTGCAAACATATTTGGACTACCAAAGCAAAGTATTTCAGGTTGGTCCTGGCTTTCCATAAACACAGATTGATAACTGAAGGAATAATCCCTGTTTAAAAGCTTACTGCTGTTATCTACAGCTCTGGCTTCTTCCCAGGGACTGAAATTTATGACTGCTTCCAGGGCCGGATCACTGTGATATTGCTTTAACAGTGCCTATGGTAAATACTAATCAGTTGATTAAACCCCTGAAAACAGTTGTGTTTAAAATTAAGCTGATCAGGCTGGAGATGTAGCAAACCATTAGAGGAGAGGAGTTTTCAAATGATGCAAGTACAGTGTCCCCTTCCTAGACTTGGAGTTCTCTAGTAATACAGAAAAAGCATCAGAGGGCATCACAACACTGCCTGTCAATTAATTCATTTGTGACCAGCAGGCAGACGGTGGAAGAGCTTTCTGGAGGGGAATCACTAGCATGCTGTGACCTCTGTGTTAGTTAGCTGTAAGCCATATTGTTTAAAACAGGATTGAATTGATACCAAGTCTTTAGGATTAATGTTAACCTGAAATAGAGAAGCATGTTGGAACAATAGCTTCCATTTCCCTTTGGTCTCGTTATTAGCTCATCCTCTTGTTATCAGGGCCTGGATGTGTGGAATCTCTGGAGCTGTAATATAAAGATTTGGTGAGCATGTAGAACTGGGTGAAGGGGAATTACTGGAAATCTGAGACCCCTCCCTGCATTTGCAGAACAAACATCTCTAATAATCGATCTGTATATTTATTTAGTGTTAATAGTTACAGATCTTTAGTAAAGACCTCGATGGGTCAAACATATAAGACACAGTGACTCATTCCCTAGTGTTAAATGAGAGGCCTTGATTCCAAACATTTTGATTGAAGCAAATAAGTATTTTAAATGTGTGTCTCGAGCTGCTTGTTAAAATAAATGCCTGTGGTATGACTGGGCCAGAAGAATGAAAGAAAAATTTACTGGGCTTTAAGACAGGAGTATACATTGCCTACTCCAACTACAGGTTTTATTGCAAAGGCTCTGGTTTTACCCAAATTGACAACAACCTGGCAGAAATTTTCCTCTACACAGTCTTTTTTTTGTGGATTTACCAGCAGTAAATGCAAAAATTGGACAAATGAAACTTGTCAGTGAGTCTGTGGTGTAGGTCTCTGTCTATGCCTAAGCCACAAAACATTGTTAGTCAGCTGTTGCCTCAGCCAGAAAGTGTTAGCTCCTCAATTCGGGTTGTGGTAGCTCATGTGTTCAGCTTGAGAGACTTGTAGTTCCATATGCAGAGTGCCAGTCCACATGACTGTCAGAAATAAAAGGCCTATCAAACTCTCAAACCTCCTAACTCTCAAAAAAAGGTGTATGTGGCCAGGCAAAGACAGACACAGTAGACTTAACCAGAACTTTAGTTGTTTAATAGCTTTGAAACAGAAGGTCTTTTGGGCAGCTGTGCATATGTGAAGTTTTTGAGTGAAAAAACAACCTCAGCTTCTTGAGATGTAGCATGCATAATATTTTTATGAGTATCAAAATGTTGAAAGGAAGAACTTGGGCATAATTTCTTAAAAAGCTCTACTTTGCTGTAATTGAAAGCCTCTTGTCTGCACCTCATCAGATTTCTGTTGACTGATAACTGTCTTCTGACTTTTTGCCCCCTGGAATGGTTATCTCTTTTTTATTTTTTTTCTTAAATTCCCCACACCCCCACTACTTCATCACTCTTTGGTAGTGTTTGGGTCACCTACGGTATTTGGTTCCTTGTCACATACATGGTGTCTGCAGAGAAGATTAAAAATTCAAGTTGTTGATGAAAATCTGCACACGTAGTTCTAATGGCCCACTTTTTGGGTAGACAGGTGGTTGCAGTTTGTAGGGGTTCCAGTGTCAAGGGACAAAGGCATCCTTGAAGGAAATGCATTTAATACTACATGGGGTTTCTTAAAATCTAACTATATTTGTGTGTTCTCAGAGCTTCTCACAAAATATATTCCACATTCCACTACCAAAAGTACTTGGAATGATTATTAAGTGGTAGGGAAAAAAACTTTCATTGGCATCACCTAAATTGCTGCTGTGTCCACAAATTCTAAAATTCATTGATGAATGCTGCTGAACCCAGTAATTCCCCTTGCCATTTACAGCTCCATTTCCAGGCACCTTGCTTTTATTCTTTTGGCTGCCCGAGTTAGGCTAAAGCAGCATAATGTTAGATACTGCCAACAAATACAAACAAAGGATAGAGGACTATAACCACTGGCATTTTGGTGTTTTGATCTATTTTGGTTTTTTAATCAGGAATTTTTTTTTTAAATGCACAATTCTTTTATTCCCCACCCCCCCCCCCCCAATAAACATTGCCTAAAATACTACTGCATGAAAAATGAGAAAAAAGTGACTCAGGCTAGAGAAATATGATCTGAAATCACATTTTAAAATCTTTATAGTTTCTATGCAGTTCCCATACTTTGTCTCTGTCAAGCTAGAGACTATACAGATGCACATGTCTCCAGTACTTCTACCCTGCAAGCTGTGCAGTTCTAATGCATCTATTAGTGTAGAATCTGGAAATAATATATTATTAAGCTAGCTCCTATTCTCCTCCCCTCTTCCCCCCTACCCTCTTTTTCTCAAAGCAGTGTGCCATAAAATGCTGGTGGAATTCCTGAAGGCAGAACAACATGATGAGCAACATTATGAGTCTTCCATGTGTTCCATAGTACATGAAAAAGTTCTGGGGAAAACCAAAATCTCACTGTTGACTTTGAAAATTCTGTATTATTTTTTCTAGGAGGGGAGACAGGGCCCCTACTTTATGTTTCTTCTGAAAATAGCAATTTGTGTAGTGTACACAGCCCATGCTTCTGAATTCCCATATCTGTTGACTTCCAAGTTTCACAGTGTAACTTTTTGGCATTCATCTTTGAAATGATAAAAAACTGGGAAAGCATACAGAGGTGGGGTAGAAATAGAGAGCTTGCCAAACCCTGCCATATTTTGTACAGTTAAAAAGCCGAGTGTCCTTTTGGTCTGAGCTGTGGCCCTTGAATTTAGCTGCCCAGTGGCTGTAAGAATGAGCTTGTTTCCACTGAAAACATGTTTGAATTGAACTAAGAGTCTTCTTTGCTGCTCTTAGTCTAAGAGCCCTTACAGGATGTTTTGAGGGATCATAGCATATCCTCAGTTGAGTTGAATACCGGCAGAAATATGAGTGTGACATCTGTGCAGCAAGATGGATATGCTTGTGCTACTTTTAGAACTGGATTTCTGAAGAGTCATGCTAAAATCTCCCGTAGTCCCTTATTTAAAGAGTTAAAGAATGAGTATATTAAACTGTTCAGGCCTCATCCCTTTCTCTCCTGTCTGTTTGAATGGAAGTAATGCGCTTGCTTTAATGCGATGATAGGTTGTAACACGTTTCCTGTCATGTGTCCCACTGTGCTGTCTAAACACTGAAATATACTGTTATGCTATTGGTTTGTAGTTATAGTATGATTTTCACCATGCTTCTCAGATACCAAAATTTGGACTTCAAAGACTGAAGTGGTTGGAAGATGTGATCTTTCACTGAGTTGTACAGTGACCCTTCCATGGTAGGTGTGATGTGTGTTCTGAAAATTGACATTAGGAAAGGAGTTGAACCAGTTAAATCTGAGGACCTACTCAGTGTTTTAGTGGCCAACATCACTCAGTATTCCTGATAAAGTATATATAATTTCTGTTCTTGTTGATCAGATGTACTTTTCAGAATATGGAGAAGCAGATTTTTGCCTGTGCTTGGTCATATGTTCAATACCACGAAATCCCGATCTTCAGACCTGCAGTAAGGTTATGTCTGTGCAGCATTGTTGATTACAGGGTTAAGAATATTGCAACAGCCCTACCGAAGATGAGAACAAGCACATTTTTCCTGAGGGAGTAGACTTCTGAAAGCAGCAGTCAAATTATTCAGGACATAACTTCTAACCCAGAAGAGGTATAGACTGCTTTCCCACCTCTAATAGAAGACATAATTAGGCATTATTGTATTTAATTATGCATTACTGTATTGGGCAGGGAAGGTACTGCATTCTCTACCATGAAGCTTGACAAAGTTTATGTGGATTTGCACTACTATTATTTTGAGCTAAGTAAAGGAGTGATCTCACTCATTTCCAGATTGATACTGTGGTATCCAAATTCTAGGTCTGAATCTCTGTTCTTAGTCATGTTCTGATCACTTGTTGCTTGTTGATATAGCTTTGACTTTACTTAAGTAAGCATTGTGTGATTTTAAGTCCAAGCTCTGTTAGTGCCTGAAGTAATATTGGCCTTATTTCCTGCTCAGTCATCTTTTCTTGAAACAGAAAAAAGATTAATCTTTGACTGAAGCATTAGCTAGAGAAGGCAAGATGTAACATAAGATAGTTTGTAGTACAGAGTGTATGTTTACCTATTATGTGTTATGTAGGGCAGAACAATCATTTAATGATGGATTTCAGACGTCATTTACAGCCTGTGTGAGGTACTAGTTGATGGTTCAATATTTTTAGCAATGTACAAGTGCTATAGGTCATCTGACAGCATGGCTGTAGGATCTCCTGCAAGGGAAGGGGACAGGTTAGAGAGAATTGTACAGGCTGCCAGCTGGAGCACCCTTGCTTATGGAAATGTCTTCCTCTCTTAGATATTGTGGTTATAATAAGGTTTAAATATCAAAGAAAAATGTTGATGCTGTTTGTCCAAAATTTCTACAAATAATGTTACAGTAATTGAGAAAAAAGCAGAACACAATACCGCTTCTCTAGCAGCTCTCACCATGAGTTGTAATGAAGGTTGTATTGACCAATTTTAGGATCATCACTGTGTCCAAGAGGCTCCGTCAGTATGTGAAAGTGCAGGAGTGAATGACAGAATCGCCAAATTCTTAACATCCTAACACTGCCTCTTGGCTGTTAATGCCCTAAAAATCTCCCCAACACAGTGACAAAAGTGCTTTCCTTCTTATACCTTTGAGCAATCTGCCCACCTCAGCTTTGTAGGTGTGTTTTCTCTTTGCAACACCAGCCTTAAAAATAGCAAGATGATCCTCATGCTTCTTAATCAAGTGGGTTAGCACTGTGTGAAAGGAAACCTTTCTCTAGAGAGCAGATTATTAGCCCTTGCTATAATAGCAATTCTTCCTGCTTCCAGTTCAGAAGGTCTCTTGTAAAAATACCTCAGTTCTGCTACCTTATTTGTAGGCAAAGCTTCCTGTGTGTCAGATATTACATATTTCTTTTCTTTTCCATATATACATTGGAATCTTTGACTCCTGCAAACAGCTATGTGACAAAACACAGACTAAAGAGTAATTCCCACTCGTTCAATAATCCTGCTTTCTCACTCTTCATCTTTCAGTGCTGCTCAACCCCTGGCCCCTAATTATGAATGGTCACAGAGACTTTCATGTTATTTTATGGACAGTGGGACAAAGTGATGTCTGCGCTATCCTCTTGCACCAACTGTGTGTCTGACCCACAAATAATTTTATTACTCAGTGTAAAAAGAAGAGACTTTAGTCTCATGTTCCCAGTGCTCTCTTGAAGTTGTCAAATTTATCCTGCCTGTCATCTTAAATTCTTTCCAATGAAGTGTGAGAGCAGAGCTAAAAAATGTCAAAGGTCATAGCTTTTTTTAAGAGTATCTGTTTCAAACTCTTAGGAGGTTATTAAAAAAATTATAACAACTTTAAAAATATATAGAACGGGAGTGCTTGTACATTGAAAAGCAAGCTCTTTTAAAATAAAAAAAAAAAAAAATACCACCACCATTTGTATGATCCAGGGTAGGGTCGGAAGGGAAATTAAAGATGCAATTTCTCCTCCTCTCTTGGGTTTTCCAACTTTTTAGTAACAGAGATTTATGTATCTGCTGCCACAGCCACAAAGGGAAAAAATGGATTAGAGCAAGATATCATATTGCAGAAGATTAGTGTTCTTGCTGCAGTTATCCCTGTACACAGACAGAACTTTGGGCCACAGTCATGCCAAGTCTGGCTTCTCACCCAATGGATTATGTCCATGCCGGTCTTTAATACACTCCGCAGTTAGATCTAAGGATTTGATTCCCACGTGTTATTGAGAAGCTTAAACCCATGCTGCTCATTGACTGTGAATATATTTAGGAACTTTGTGCTGTCAGAAACACTTTGGGAGGAATGTCTGTCCAGTTGTCTGAGTTTTACGATAATCTCTTCAGCTAGTAATGGGTACTGTTATTATTGGGTTTCAAGCAGTGAACTGAAAGCGCGCCCTATAATGAATAAAAACTTAGTTGGCAAGAATTCTTTTGTTCTTACATGGGTTTGCTGTCATCTCCTGAAATGTTATTAATTTCCTTTTGAAAATGGCTACAATAATCAAAGCTTGATATCTTTGCCAGCCATTTGTTTTAAATAAACAGCTGTATTGATTTACAGAGATGCTGGGCCTTCTGCCAGTTTTTTCTTTGCACTGCTGCTGGAGTATGCAAGGATCCCTGACACAGTATGCCCTTGCCTAATCTTGTCTGCTACATCCTACTGTATTCAGTTTCTTTCAGTTTCTTTCTACATGTGAAAGGCATCTAGCCATTAAGGAACATCAGGATTTATGGTGTGAAAGCTGGAAGTAGCCACCTAGTTCATGGCTTGTTTCTTTTCATTCCAACCCCACATTTCCCAAGCCCCTTAGAGGATTCCAGCACTCCATTCTAAGCTGCTTTAAACATTTTCTGCTTCTCCCTCTCTGCTTTTTATATTTTAAAAATAAAATGCCTAGGAAATGGCTTTATTGGAATGATTTCCTTCCAGAGACTAGACTAAAGCAGAAAATATAAGCAGAATGGAAGACACTGACTGGAGGTTTAATACCTCTGAACTTAAACAGGCTATTTTACCACCAGGGCTAGTATAAGTAAGGGCAAATGGGTTATAAAATCCATCTAAGGACTTGGCTAACTACATAAGCTGTGGTCTTGAGCTAGTTTTGTACCATCATGGCAACAGTACTACCATGCTAGCTCAGATGTGGGAACTGATGGCATAGGAATGACGACAGTGTAGCCCAGTGACTTCCTCCTGTCCAGAGGCACTGTCCTTTCTGGACAGCAAATAAGACATCCTAAGAAATGGCCTATTCATTTCTGAGGCCCCCTCAGCACTTCAAAACACTGTCAGTCATTGAATAAGACAGCTCATTTTGGACTTAGATGGGTATCAGAAAGGTCTGGGAGCTGCTGAGGAAGATCTGCATTTTTATTTCTTCTGTCAGAAGAAATAAAAATGCATTTTTATTTCTTGAGTCAGGATGACTGCAGGCAGAAAGTAGCATCTGTTGAGTCTACTGGCAGCAACCTCCTCAGGAGTAAGAACATGACTTGAGATAACTGTTGAGATGCAAATGTGAACTTAAATTAGGAATGGTGAATTTGGACTGGTAGGTAGGAAAGAGCAACATAGGAATCTTTATTCTAGTGTCTTATGATCATCAGTTAGGAGTCATCTCAGATTGCTGACTTGATTAGTTGATTATTGCACTTGGAACTTTCTTTGTCTTACTCTTCTGGACTTCGATCTTATCAAACACTTCAGGTATGCAGGCCTGGCCTCTCTGCAGAACCTTGCAGCATCTCCAGAGAGAAGTGTCTGAAGCAGCAGCTCCCTTTGGGATTCTGTCAGATGATCCAGAAGTTGATTTTTGGAGATAAGCTACCATTTGCTACTCTGCCAATGAAACCTGTAAGTCCAGTGGACATGGTGACCTTCTGACACTGAACTGTGATAGAAAAGGGAATTGTTCTAGAAGCCTTGAAAGTTTTCTAAGATCTGGTCTGGAATTCCTTGGCTTGTGGTTCTTGGGTCACTGAAAATGGATGTGTACTTGGAAGACAGCAGGATGTGCCAGAGAGGTGACACAAACCTCCTGCTACCTTTGTTTTTATGCAATTCATTTATACTGCTTCTATTTTAGAAAACAGGATAAGGATATTGAGAGCATAGAACAAGTCCTAGGCTGTAGCCCCTGCTGGGGGCTTTATAATTAGCTGATTTTGCTAGAAACCCCAATGGACTAGTAATAAAATCCTACAGGCAAAAAGTTCATTTTGATCCCTTTGTCTTTAGTAGTGAACCTCGCAGCTGCAGGTGTCCAATACAGCTTGTTTGCCCTTTCTACTAGGGGAATCTCCTGTCAGACATCAGCAGATTCAAACAGGTTGTACCAAGAAGACTTTGTGTATTGCTTAGCTGCTAGGAAACAGAGCTGGAGAGAAAGAAAATTTGCAGGGGTTTTGATTCATTCAGTCTGTAGCATGATGATACATTTTACATTGTTGTTCCTTATGGACTTAAATCAGAATTGTTCACCTCATCCCATTTCCTGAAACAGTAAAAAAAAATATTCTACTTTAATTTAACAGGTAGAACTGAACTCTTAAGCATTCTCTCCCGGTATTAGCTGGAAGGCTGGGGTATCCTTTTTTGTGCAATAATGTGTTTATTGATTATACTCTTAGAGCTCTTGGCAGCATTTTGTTCTTTATCTGATGATAAAGTTTGCATCTATGCTGTGTTACATCATCATTGGTTATTTGTGGCAACAATTTATAAAGCACCATCACATTAAAATGAAATTACCCCTCTAATATGGATGAGTGATGCCCAGGTTCTGGCCAAGGACAGGACTCATCTGTACCAGGCAATATAACAGTTCTTTCTCAGGTGTTTATTGGAATAGTTGCCAAAAATGCAGGCAAGGTAAATAAGAGAATGGTGACTCACTAGGGCAAAGTTTTGCATTAGTGGTATTGTTTAGAATTATGTCTTTTTTTTTTTCCACCTACTTTGGTCTTTCATGAATATTGGGTTTATGGCAGACAATTAGATGCCAAAGTGCTTCAGGTTTCCATTCTTTATCGCCAGCTCATATTCTGGATTTCATCTGAAATAATCTTCTCTAGGTCAAGAAAATATGTTCTTTCCAAGGTGGGTTCCATGACCATTAGCTCATTGTGCTTATAAAGACTCCTCCTGTTTTTAAAGAGGCTTTGTACTTGTTTTAATAAAAGCATTAAAGTGTCCCAGCAGGATTGCAAATCCACTAATAGCTTGCTTTTATCCTTATTTTTTGTGGAAGCAGGAAAGGAAATTCCTTTCAAAAAATACTGGCATTCCCTGCTTTCCCTAAACTCCACCAGGAGTTTTGACCTTTGCCTATAAATGCTTTTCTGGTTGGCAGTTGCAGTCTGCTGTAGTAATAGTGTAAGTATGGCCACGTTCTTCCAACCTTGAGGCTAAGGTCCTCTCCATAACATAGTAGTGGATGCCTAGGAAAAAATGAAAGAGCAAGGTACAATTGTGAAGATCCTTCCCTGGGTATTTTCTGAGGCTCCAGTGATCTGTGGTTTAAGGGTCACCTTAATCAAAGACAGTACTTTTGTATTCAACAACAATGGATTTTAAATTATTTTTAAAATGAGTTGTCTAGTTGCTTTTGAACCCATAAGCGTGTGCTCTCCAGACTGCATGTAAATTAGTTCCACACTGTGTCTCTTTCTTTCCTGAATATATAAGCCATGAACAATACACAAGGCTCCTTCATGATCTCTGTCTCCAAAGCTTTAATTCATATCATGGTGAGTTTACTTTAATCTTCTTGGTGACATGACACTGTTGTTGGGGAAAGGAATACCACAGCCTGTCTGGCCTCTGGCAAACAGCAGACAGATCCAGGCAGCAATTGTTTCCTTCTGTGTATAGGACTGGAGTAAAACCCAACATCAAGCAGGTAGATGACTGACACCTCTGCAGGGGTGCCACAGAGTCACAGCATGTCTTTGTGCTCCCTTGAGCAGACAAAGCAAGCTATGTGCTGTAGTATCACGTACATTATGTGCTAAGAGTATGTGGTGCACTCAGCCAGATCTGCCCAGCACGCTGGCAAATCCTAGAAGGCAGTAGTGCTCTACAGAAGGTTTTTCTTTCCATTTAGACCACCAAATTGTTTGGAAAAACAACAGGAAGACCATCTCATGCACCATACACATAGGTAACATGATAAAAATGAGGGTAAACTTGAACTGTTCTGTAATTTATAGTGCTCGTCGTTTTGTTTGGTGCTTCCCTCAAGCAAGTGCGTAGCAATGTGTATATGCATATTCCAGTTTGTGGAGTGTTTTCTGCCAGTTATTTTGCAGACTTTCTTCCCCTGTCTATTCCAGACTGGCAGTTATCTAGGCAGTATGGGTTTTTTAAAAAATGGTGTGAAAATATGCTTCTGTACTAATATGATAAGAAATAGAAAAGTGACATGCTCCTAAGGTTGTTTTGGGTATTTTTATCATATTATTTCCATTCATCATGGATTTTTTTCAGAATTTTTCAGAATCAACTTCTGCTTTTCAGTCCATCTTTCTGATGCTGTCATCCCTGAGTCCCACTAGCTACCTACAAATTCCATTTTGGAATGGAGTCTGAATACAGATATTTGCAGATACGAGATTTTTGAGTGCAGTAGTTCCTCATTTACATGAGCTTTGTCACAGGTTCTGTATGCTATAAACTGTCTGAAACTGATCAAAATCTTGGTAACTGCTTCAAAAGATCAAGGTTTTCTAGTTTGACTTCAGAAAAAAAAAAACATCTCTTGCTGAAGAAAGCAGATAGCTAGGGATTTCTGGTGGTGTAACAGAAAATTATGCCAAAAGATAAGTGATTATCCTCAAAACCATAAATAGCTTTTATGTTAATTTAAATACCTCAAAGTGAGTAAGTAAAGCATTTGGGTGGGGTTTTTGACACAACTTCCATGTGCCTCTGTTGCTTTCACTGAATTTTAGCTTTGTTTAGCTTGAAGACAACCAAGTTGAATGGAGGTTTTTGTCAGAGCCATTTTAATTATATTTGTAAGACTGCTTAAATTTTCTTCATCTCTTCTGACCCTGTGTGTGAAGGAACAGGATGAATCTGCATTGTTCTCTGTGGTCTTCAGCCCAGCACACTTACCTTCTAGGCCTTATTCCATGTCTTGAAGGCTTAAAGATGGAGAACAGTACAGCTAAGCAGTCCATTGCAGTCTTGACATGTTTTATCTTTTTAACTCTAGATTCATGCAGTGATTGCTTCAGTGCCTTTTGTTACATTTTGGGAAAATGAGAAATTACAGAAATTATTCAGAGATTGAAATTTAGACAGTGACCACTGGAAAAAAAAAAAAGAAAAAGCAGCCTTGGTAAATTTAATGTATACAGGTAATTTTACCCTCCCACTTCGCCTGCAGAGCTTGTAAGGAGGATGACCAGTAGTCCTCACATGTGTTATGTGCTTCCTAAAGAAGCTTTCTTGTTTATCTGATAAAGAGCACATTCCTTAGAGAAAAGCACAGGCCCAAGGGGAGCTGTTTGACATCTCTGACCCTTGGTGAGGTGCTACTGAGCCAGCTAAAATCATTCCAGAGGTTGTGTTTTGATCTTCCTTCTCTTTTAGGTCAGCATTGAGTTGAGGGGGTTAAGGGACTGTTTTTAGTGGTCTGCAGGAGGGGTCCACTGCTGGGGTTAGCCTAGAAAAGAATGCTTCTCATTCCCACTGCCTGCTGTGGGAAATTCATAGGATTGGTGCATCAAGTGCTGGGATTTCTAAAGAATCCTAAGCCAGAAAGAGCCTTCAGCAAGATATATCTTTCTTATCTAGCTGTGACATTTCTACAGAAGATGATGGTTTACAGCATTTTTATTTAAGATACCTGATTCATAGAGAATTGGCATGTGCTGTGTTTTTTCAAGTGATTTATCCTATAATCTTGGGTTTAGAGTTGCGGGGGAGGGGGAGAATTAAGCATTTTGTCTTCCTCTCCCTGTTCTTGCTCATGTCAAACTTCATTTATGGCTATCTGGATCACGATATTTAAAAGAGCAGTAAATTGTTTTACATTTTGCTGTCTGTCCCAAAGCCTGCATTAAGTAACTAGCTACTACATTCACGTGCTTACAAGTTACTTTGCTCAACCTACTGGTGTTAAAAAGCAGTCTCATAGTGTGGGTTTGGCTCGAGGGAAATGAGTGCATCAGAAATATGAGGGTCTCCTGGGCACAGCTCAGGGGCACAGCTCTGGCACTCTTGGCTTTGTACCGTCAGCTGGGTGTCAGACCTCATGTTCTCTCTTTGGTTGAGCTCAGCCTGTCCAATGCAAAGGATACACCCACACAGCATTCTGCAGTACAGCCACAGGAAGGTTGTGCTTTTCCAGGCGTGTTATCTGCAGTGAGAAACATGCTTTGTAACTGGTGTGATCCAAGACAATGCAGATTTCTCCACTTCCAAGATCTGAACTGACTTATGTTTTGATAAAATACTGTGTACAAGACACTAGGGGTAAAACCATCTAAAAATATTAGCAGGATTTTAAATACACATATTTCTGTAGCTTCTGCTTTGAATGTAATACTCTGTTGTTATTTTTTAGAGACCTCTGTGCATGAAGGTCTCTGAATGCTTTCAAATGACTGGCAAACTTCTCCATCATCTCATTTGTCTGTCTTCTTCCTGCTTTGCCTACCTGTCACCAAGAGGTAACTGCAGATGTCAAAGCAAAGAACTTCTGATTGTACTTGTTCTGTACTATCTTGTATACCCTAAGAATAATGAGAGGTCTTCTGAATTAATTCTGACCGCTAAATTCTTTAAGGACAGCAACAGTATGGCATAAACATATCTGAATGCCAGAAGAGAATTTTGCACTTGAATATTAGATGAAGTTCTGATTAGGTCTTCAATATATTGTGCCTTCACAATTTTGCATCTGGATTGCTCAAGCCATTAGTTACTAAAAGGCTGTTTGACACAAAATCCTCGTGATATTTCAAGAATTTAATTGAACTGATTGAAAGCATAGTATCACCCTCAGAACAGCCAAGAGGGAAGAGTTTCATGTTTGGAAGACAAATTCAGTGGAACCAGCGTAGTTCACAGGTAGGAGGATCATTCTTATCTTTCCATTGCTAATTGAGTTACAGGACTGGTTTCAACAGGAATTTACCATGAGATAATCTAATTAGGAATAATTTTGTTTGCTAGACAGTTTTTCTTTGGCAATAATATAATTGGATGAAGTCTCCCAAAAATTTATCACCTCAAATATATCCTATTGTTGGTGTCCTAGCCCTTCTTCATTAGTGTTTCTTTCATGGGTTTCTCTTTTACCTTTGATGATTGTTCCAGAAGAATAATCTTATTATTTTAATCTGTGTTCCCATCGTGAAGGCCTATCAGTTAAAAGATATAATTCTATTATTCTTTCTTTGCGCTTTCCAGAAGGACAAGTATTTGAAAGCATGCCTGTATTCTAAAAAATGTTTTTAAGAATGAAGGCTGGTAGGTGTTTAAATTAGAGGTCTAAGGTGCTGCCCATCACTAAAGAATATGAACATGTTCCATGTAAAATAGCATGGCCAATGCAGAATACTGGTGATCTTTAGGGTGTGTTCTGTCTCGTCCATTCACATAACTATAAATTGGAAATAAATTCATATCATAAATTGGTAGCCTATACAATTGAAGAATTACTGTATTGGGCTTACACCTTTAAAATAAAACTCAAACAACATTGCATCTACTGGCATGCCATAGTCCAGGAATGCTGTTCTGTAACTATTGTCTCTCTTCATATCTCCAAACTGCTACTCTGCAGTTTGTTATTGCAGAAAACACAGCCCTTACTGCTGTCAGTTGTAATGTTACCTGTCAAATTACAGGGATGAAAATGTGAGGCATGGGAGCATGTAACTCTGCAATCTACTTGCATCTCAAATGGATGTGACCACCTCCACAGGCTTTTTTCTTTTTTATCTTTTTTTTCCTTTCTCCTTTCTTTCCACCCCTTCCCCATCCTATCCCCTCCCCTTACACTGAGGGAAGATACGTTGTGCTAAAGCCCTCTTCTGGTTTTGAGCAAGTGAACTAGTAGTTTTTACTACTGTTGGTTTTTGGTTTTTGGTTTTTTTTCTTTTACTTTGTTGATTTACCTCCACCACTGTTAATATTTTTCTGGTTTTATAGAAAAAAAAAAAGACAGTAATAGCAATGGTTAGAAAATGGAGCCAATGGCAAATGCAAAGCTGAACTTCCCATGTCGTCCTTCCTTGGCATGTCATTAGTGGAAGTTCTAAGAGGTTTCTTTCACGTCACATACAGTATCTCTTCCAGTATAAGCTACCTACTACATTTTGCAAATGGGGATGCCTCCTGTCTTGTAGCTGAAGTCCAATGTGAGTAACTACATTCTTCCTACCTAAAACTCCTCTACTGTTTCAGTTGAACACAGTCTTCACTTCCTAAGTTAAATTGTGCAACCCATGAATTGGGTTGCACAAAGCAAGTGCCAACCTTAGCTCTCCTTTGGATGAGCAGGTCTCTGAGAAAGAGGAGGGAGGGCATGTGGGTCCTTTTTAATTTAGTTACTAATGCTGTTCCTTACAGCTCTTCATAGAGTCCAATATGTAAATTCATTGCAAGGAGAAAGAAATGCAGTGGGCAGCATGTAATTGGGATTGCTATATGATCATCTGTCATGAGGAAAGAAAGCTACTGGACTCATGGTCTCATCAGAATTTGTCCTGCAACAGTTCTGTGCTGAGCTTTGTCTTGTTGAGTCCTTACAATGAATAATTACTACTTTTTTTTCCTTACTTTTTCTTTCCCACTAAAAAAAAAGTTACAAAGGAAAAAGGAATGTTTGGGGGGGTGGGGTGTGACAGTATTACATGATTTTTTCAATATCTGGCTGGAGTCTTCAGCTAAAAAAAGCAGTGATGAATGCAAGGTGGGTAATTAATAGAACTGTCCCAGGAAGAGATGTTCCAGTAACTGGATTGCTATTTTCATGTTTAGGAGTCCTAGTATAAGTCCATTCACTCAGGATAATTTCTGCAGTAGGTAGGTGGCTTAGGTTTTTGCACCTCAGCACCTCAGTTCTACAGTAGTGTTAACAGCATTGCCTTGCTAGAGCTTGCTGCAATGAAACTTGCTCTGGTTTCAAGGGGATATCAGCTGGGTGGGAATCACTGCAGCACTGGTGCACCTCTCTTTCTGCTGACGATGTTGGACTGTGGTTCTAGTAAGTGCCACTCCAGACTTTACTCAGTCATCACTTCTCTGGTCACAGAGTATCAGAAAGGGAGAGATGCAAACTGGTGTGGTAGTTCTTTCTAAAATCTGAAGAGTTAGCCTTTTGAGCAGAGTGGGAGGATGTTTGGGTTTTACTTGCTATTTCTCCTTTCCACAGAAAATGCTGAAGATTATTTGCATCTGTGTGCACAGTGGGAGAAAATGTCCAGCTGAAATCCAAACACAAATGAAACAGAACGTGCAAAGTTCAAAGCTTACACAATCCCAAGTTCTTGCTATAAGAAAAAAAATAAAATAATCTAAGACTCCTTTATGAAAAAAAAAACACCAAAAAACCCTAAACAACAAACCAACCAATTCATTTTCCTTTTGAAAAATGCATGCATTTAAACCAGCACACTGATTTTGGGGAAAGGAGGGAGAAAGGTTTCTGTTCTCAAAGCCTGTTTTCAATCATCAGATGAACATTCAGCACTTGTGGTCAGTTTTCCCCACCCAAAAAACTCAGCGGTTTTTGCAGACATTCCATAAACACAGGAAGCTTTGACTGTGTCCCTAATAGATAGGGAGTAGGGAGACAGAAAAGCAAAATACACACAAAATAAAGGCACAAGCTAAACTTGCCATGCTAGTTCAGAGGAGTGTAGTCCAGAAGTCTGCTTGTATAGCCAGAGCCAGATGTTTCAAAAGAATACCCAAAATCTGTACAGTACAGTTCTGACAAACTGCCTATGTATTAGATTTCTCTTTAATTACTGGTTTCTCCCCCTTGAAGCATGGGACTCCATATTCTGCTTGAGTCTTTGATTTGACTTTGCTTCTTTGGAGTGGGGAAAGGGCTGGCATGGAGGGCTGAAAAACCTGTGCCATGCAGAATTCCCATGGTGTTTGAATTCCTGGTGACCTCATAATTGGCACTAATTTGATCTGGTAAAGTATTAGGCAGCAGTAAGTTTTATGGGTTAATCATGTGTTAATCCAAGTGTTTTTTTCATCCATTTTTAAATTTCCGTCTTTCAGCTCTTTTCTTTAATGTCTCATTTTTCCTTTAACATGAGAGCAGCCAAAAAGCAATTCCTGCCTGACTCTTTCCCTGCACCACTGATTGTATTTATGTAGCCTAATTGTTGTTAGTCTCCTTTCTAACATAAACACATTCCTTTCATCCATGCTTTTTTTCAAAAAGAAGTCTTCTTCTAGTTCTCTTACCAGTCTTAGACCTCAACTTCCCCCATCACAACCGAAGCCACTAATACTGGTGAAGGTACCCTTTTTCACTCTCAAATAACCTTTTAACATTGTAATTATTTTCTTTTCCAACTGAGTGCTAACCTTTCTGACCTCATCAGCCCAATGAATAGAGATTTTAACAGAACTGTCAACAATTAACCCCCGTGGACAATTATCCTCAGTTATTAATAGGTGAAATTCTGAATATTTTTCCCAATGTACATTACTTCTCCCTAAAAAAAGAATTTGCCTGATGTTATCTGTCCACTTTTCTCATTTCTCAGTTAAAATACAGGAGAGAACCCTGGAGTGGGGATTCTTTAACAATTTCTAATAATATTGACATTGTTGAAATAGCTGAATCTAAGGGCTTTTAATCATTCTGAATTTAGAATTATGAGTTAGAATAATTTCGTATTTTTGATAATCAATATCCTTTGATGATGACCTTCCTAATTTTTTTAATGTTTTCCAAAATTCTATTTTAATCGGTTTTCTCCCTTCACAGTCAAACTGGAACATGTAACCATTGCTGGCCTGTTTGTCAAGAGAAGCTCTGTTCTAGATTTCCTTTGTTCTGTAAAACAGTTTCGAAATAAACTTTAATCAGATTGTACCCCCAAAATCCCAGATTTTAAACTTTCTAGTAATTGGGGGGTGGGTGGTGGTAAAGATCTTTATGATACAGTAGGATATTGGTGTTATTAGAATAACAATGGAAAACAGGACGAAACCAGTTTTACTTTGTAGGAATGTATATATTCCTGCAGACCTTCCAGATTTCAGTTGCACTATCCTATAGTAAACTCCTCTGTAAAAAGCTTAGATACTCAACCAATGGAGGCTTCATTTTTTGTTTAGTTTTGGTTTACCCTGATGCTATGTGTGTTAACAAAGACAAGTTAAAGTAGTGTGTATTCTATTGTATTCCACTATTTGGAATTATAACATCTAAGCTATTGAATCTTTAGCCCTCACTGCATCATCTATAGATTGTATCAAAAAAAAAAAAAAACCCAAACCCCAAAAAAGCCAAAACTTACTGTTATTTGGTTTCTACTGGAAGCTGTGTAATTTGGTTTATCAAACTATCCATTAAGATCACAGATGATTGCCAGTTAAAATCTGCCTTTGGTGTATCCCTGTTGTCCTGCTCCTTCTTTCTCATATCAGCCCAGTCTAAGATCTGGAAATTGCTATCCCTGTGATTAATGGACACTTTTGTCCCTACAATTCTGCATCCCCATCTCCTTTGGGTGTGCTTTGAAAATAGTTAATAATGAAGAACGAAAGACTCCAGGCCCTCCACATTGTTCTTGCACAATACCTTTAAAACTGTACATTAATTTTCCTGCTTCCAAACTTAAGCCACATGTAGTAAGTAAAGAAATACCTTGTTTTACCAGCCAGTGTAGTTAAATAACAACATAGTAGTTGTTGCATACGTTAAAGTAATTCTAATGATGTACATCAAAACCTCATCTAAAAAGAATTCTGAATTGTCTGTTCTCAAGGCAACTGTCAGCAACCTTGGACAACTCCCTAATGAGGATTTTTTGTTACTTATACAAACCCCTGAATGGAGGGGTCACTTAGGATTTTGCAAACTGCAAAATGCTCAGCTTGCAGGGGAGATCACTCAGTGACTTGATCATTTTTCTTTTTTTCTTGAGTGTTTAGTTTTGCTTTAAAAATAATCAGTGCAGATTCTATGCTGAATTCCAGTACTGAGTAACATAAACTCTGATTTTTTTTTTATAAGTTCAAACAAAAAGCATGCCAAGAGGTAAAATATCCACTATACTGGGGATATTTTCTTCATATTTTGCCTGTGAACTTACACCATTACTTATTACTTTATGCTGTGGTACAAATGGGGTTCTGTTGCCCTAAGGTCTGAGAAAACAAATGCAGAGAAGGATGAGCGCTCATATTTGAATCATAAAAGTGGTAGAGCAGTGCTGTAATCCCTGTTTTACTGAGACACAGTGTGTTTGCTTTGTTAGAGATTGCTAGGATAGTCTGCGGTGAAGCTGACCAGAGTCTGGCCTAGTAGTCTAAGCCTCTTGTCACCAGCTGTATTATCTTGAAGACTCTGGTAAGGGAACTGATGTGATTCCATAGGGTTTCCAGTTCCAGCTATTTTAATGATACTTCGGGTTGATTTTTAAATTTTATTACATTTTTCTCCCTCTCCCCTTGAGACTGCTGCTAAAATGTACAATATATGTTGCTAGAAATAATTAAGCTATATCCTTAATAACAAGCCAGGTAGTGGAAGATGGTGATGTACTTTTTTGTGTACAGTTATCACTGCTTCACAAATACCAATATCTTAACCAGTTTCAAACTTGTTCACAGTATATAGACTCAGAATAAGAGGCACAAATCAAGTGACTGACCAACTGCCAATCACTGACAAGCTCTGACTTAGAATAGGCTTCTTTCCTTCTTTCTAATCTCTACAACATTGCATGAGCTTTTATAAAACTTCTCTTTCAGTTAAGAACATTATGCTGTTTTTAGAATCTGATCCATCAAATCAGTTATATTTGTTCTTAGTTTACCGTATTTAAATTTAAAGAAAAAGATTCAAATCTCTTTTGAAACTTGGCATTGTCATTTATTGGCAAATTATTCATTATTAATTTAGTAAGAAGGCCCCACAATATTCTCCACAACCATTTTGTCAGAACTCTTGAGAACTTAAGGTCTTCATGATTAGAAAGCCAGTTGTTAAACAAAATAAACTGTGTGTAGGAAGGTGTGAAGCTTTGTCATAAAAGTTCAAAAATGGTATAAAGAAATAAGAGCTTACTCTCAACACCAGGTTCCTACTCTGACACTGAGAACTAACTCACCTCAGTTTGGAAGCAAAGAATGCAATTGTTTTTGTTTTAAAAATATATTTTTCACTGAAATGAAATAGCCCTGTCATGGGGCAGCAGCTGAGCACCACACAGCCACTCACTTCTCCGCCCCAGGGGAAAAAAGTGATGGGGGCAGGAAAAAAGGAAAACCAAAGGCAGAACTCGTGGGTTGGGATAAGGATGGTTCACTGGGACAGCAAAGGGAAGGATAAATGACAATAACGGGACCTTATAGCAAAATATCCAAAACTGGTGACGCACAATGTCGTTTTTCTCCAAACTATACAACTCAGACTGCACAGCTCAGAGCCATCCTCAAGCCAGACCATCCCCAAAATGCATGTCCTGGGACTGTGTGCTCCTCTCCCACCAGCCCCCCTTTACGCTGAGCATGATGTCATCAGTATGGAATATCCCCTTTTGCTCAATCTGGGTCATCTGTCCTGGCTATGTCCCCTCCTAGTTTCCTGCATGTCCCCAGCCTTCTCAGGAGCAGGGCAGCATGAAAAACTGAAAAGTCCTCAACTTCTTGGTAACAACTGAAAATATCAGGGTGTTACCAGCACTGCTCTCATCCTAAATCCCAAACACAGCACTGCAGTAGCCACTAGGAAGAATATGAACTCTATCTTGGACAATCCCATACATAACACTTCAGACCAAGTTATCTTTTATTATTTTTATTTTTAACATATGGTGAAGGAGTAGATTGTCTTCCCTGTTTGTAGAGCACTCAATAGCCAGAACTAGGTAATTTTCCTATACATCCATCTGAGGTTGTATTTTGCAGAACAGAGGAGGTCTGTCAGATAACCTTTTCAATTGCAAACAGCAGCGGAGTTTGGCCCTGGCTGTGCTCTAAGTGCTTTTAGTCTATATACCTTTGTGTACAAACACAGCTAAACTTCTTTCAGTTCTGACACTAACTTGCATAACACTTGCTTGGGGATTTTTACATGGTGCTCATTGTATGATACATACATGCTCAAAGGATCTGCAAAGTGAACTTGGTAATAAGTGATGCTGTGGGAAGGGAAAAATAAATAGGAATAATACCAGTAAGCTTTAAATATGGCATTGCCTTGGGTACAAGAAATAGATTTATACCCTGGAGTGTTATAGAGACGGGCATCTGTGCCTTGCTTTACAGCAAAGTAATTTGGAAAGTACTTAGTGTGAACAGGAAGGGCACGTGTGATGTCTGTGATGCCCTTTTCCAATTGAGTGGTTGTAGAGAAAAACAGAATTAAATTAAACCTCTGCTTTTGCTAGGAATAATAAATAAATAAATAAAGGATCTATTTTAGCAAACCAGTAGATCTTAAAATACAACATACACTCAAATTCAAATATGTTAGTAAAATGCTTAAGAATTCACCCTTTTTTTCCTTAGTGTTTACTTCACATCAATGTGTACTTGTTACATATGTTACTGAGCATTACCGGTTCCATGAATAAAAGCCAGATGAGCAAACAGTGGCCTTATCTTGCCTTGAAACTCATTCAGGGGCAATACCAAAAACTAAAAAACTGCCTGTGCAAAAGCTGAACTGGCAACTTGTTTGGGGCCCAAAATCTGCCTCTGTCTTACACAGCTTAGACTTGGCAGCACTCGTGAGTTTTTGACAAGGTCTTTAGAAGGTGTAGTTGTTGGTGTGCAGAATCTCATTCTGCTGGTGATGAAATGAGTTGGAGTGTGCAGTCCTACTTAGCTCTATAGGCTGGGTGCAAAAGTCCAGAATATCAAAATCTCACTAGTGCTCAGTAGTTGTATTTTTGTAGCCTGTGCTCTAGAGCTGCATGCTCAAGAGGAAAAGATGCGAGCAGCCTTCAGCATCGTCGGGATTTGCATTTGATATGCTGGTGTTAGAGGTAGGACATAAAGTCATACAGCCTCTGCTGGAAAAACCCATCCTTTCTTATAAAGAGCTGAAGTGAAATTGTAATCGGCAGAGTAAAGTTTTTACAAAAAGGCCACTGGGGAATTTGGCCTCTGGGTACGTTCACTGTTGGCTGCACTGGAAAAGGGAGCAGTTGATTCTTTGTAAAATGTTAACTTCAGCTGGGAACTTTCAAGAGTCACTCTGGCAGAGGGCTCCAGTAGAAGTCCAACTGATTGCTAAGCTGCTTGTCCCTGTAGACAAATGAATGTTAAAATAGCTTCTAATGTAACCCTAGCTCCTGGCTGGCTCCTAGCCTGTTATCCAGCTGGAGCAGCTATTCCATTTGAGTGCCAGTTTTCAATTCTACTTGATTAACAATTCATTCAGACCATGGCATGGTTGAGATGGCTGTTTAACATGCTGACATGCAGAGGATTACCGCTTCAAATGGTTTTATTGTTGGCACCTGCAAGCTGCTGTTTTGCTAACTGTTGTTACAGCTGGGGGAGGTATGACACCAGGTTTTGATGGATTTTGAAACAATGTGTTCCTCAGTAAAAATGATTTGGAAATTTTAAACACAGAGGCCATTTTATCTTCAGAATGTAAAGGAGCTGTGATCTTAATGCTTGAAACTGCCACCTGCATGCTGAAATACATGTTGTGATCTATTAACTATTGCAGTACCTTTGGGAAGGAGGCTGTTGCATGGCAAGCACATGGAGCTCCTGTAACCAACATGCTTGTATAGCTTTCCCAAGCAAATGGAAAGCCATTAATTTTGACTTCATGTATGTGAGATAATTTTAAATCAAAGTTCATTTTTCTCTTAAGAAAAATTATATTCTTCAAGGAATTTGAAAACTTGTTATTTCAGATACACCCTTTGCATTTGGCAATTTGATTTTGTACACAGGGATGTAAAAGTATGTCTTCTGAGGTTTGAGCAAGTATATTCAAATCAGGATTGATTTCAGGAAAATGATCTGAGAGTTTATATTTTTTCTATTTCATCAAGGCAGGAAAGAGTGTGTAAATGTAAATTACACAGAACCATGAGTTCTGTCCAAACAGCTTTTCATAGCACAAAAGCACTAAAGGGAACACGTGGTGGCCTTGCAGGGTGGCTTCTTTAAGAAACAGTTAGAAGCTTCTTTGGGGTCCAACACAGTAAATTCCAGCTGGACCCCAAGGCCAAACGCTCAAACCCTTTTATTGACAGGGCT
This sequence comes from Heliornis fulica, assembly GCA_013399135.1. NCBI lineage: Eukaryota > Metazoa > Chordata > Aves > Gruiformes > Heliornithidae > Heliornis > Heliornis fulica. The sequence goes on along the minus strand of VXBZ01006977.1, from coordinate 460,515 downwards.
ATCCAGACCAATCGGCGCTGGTCACAGGCCTCTGGGAATCACATTTAAGAGAAAAATCCACAAGCAGCCACATTTTGCCACTGGAGAATGGAGTGAGAAGATGTAAAAAGCTTTGCAGACACCAAGATCAGTGAAGGGGGAGGGAGGAGGCACTGAGAGAAGATTCCCTGTGGCCTGCGGAGTAGACCATGGTGAAGCGGGTGTCCCCCCACAGCCCATGGAGGACAAAGAGACCCCACTCGTAGCCCATGGAGAGATACCTGGGCCAGGCAGGAGCCCACCATGGAGCAGGAGGAGGAACAGGGAAGCATCTGTGACATACATTGGAGCAAGGCCCTGACAGAGCCTGCAGCCCGCAGAGAGAGACAGAGGCCCACGCTGGAGCAGGTTTGCTGGGGGGGCTGGTGACTCTGTGGGGGACCAGGCTGAGGGCAGCAGTTTGGGACTGAGAGACTGAGAGACATTCTATGAGTTTCTAGCAGTGACCCACGCTGGGGCAGCTGGGGAAGAGCTGAGGCCCCGTGGGAGAGGACTCACACAGAGAAGGTCGTGGAGGACTATCTGCCGTGGGTGGGACCCCACACTGGCACAGGGAAAGAGTGTGAGAAATCCCCTCTCCCACTCTAGAAGGAGAATAACTCATGAGGAACTGACTGAAGCCTGAAGCCTGCATTCCCTGTTTCCCCCCACCTTTCCCCTATGCCATCCTGAGTAGGAGGAAATAATGAATAGAGTGAAGTCTGTAAAGATGCGGGGGTGGGAGTGGTGTTTTAAGAGCTGTTTGCGCTTCTCATTATCCATCTCTGGTTTCCCCGTGCGTGTAGTGTCATAAATTAAGAGAGTTTTCTTGCCTTTCTTCTGTGCTGAGTCTGTTTTGCCCATGATGCTGACTGTGGAATGATCTCTCCCTGTCCTTATCTTGACTCCAAAGACTCTCGATATATATTTTCTCCCCTGTCCAGCTAAGAGGGAAAGGGATAGAGTGACTTTGAGCATCTGGCCTCCAGCCAGGGTCAAACCACCACAGAACATCAAGTTCCTTCTTTATCTAGAAAAGTATTAAGTGTCAAACAATTAGTGAAATGTGTCAGAGTTGCAAAGAAAAAGGATAAGGAACTAATGAGAGGACAGATTAGTATGGATTTGTTATTCCAGTGGATTGGATTTACTGTGTTTATTACTGCTGAATCTCATCTGCCCTGCTAATGTGTCAGGTTGCCAGCTCTAACATCTCAGCATAAAGATACAAAGTGCATGTTTGCTGTCAGGGGGATAGAAAAAAAACAAGTTACCGTTGTGGGATACATAGAGATAGATGTCTGCATGGAGATAGATGCATAGTGTTAGCACCTGGATGACACTCTTATTTCCTGTACTGAGACTAAACACTTCCACAGTTCTGTTCATGTGGCAGCAAGTTTCAGGCTGTACAAATACAAGGCCTGAAGTGAAGGGGACTGAAGTATATTATATGTTCTGCTATAAGATGAATGCTTGCTTATAGAGTAAGACTGAATGTATCTTTCTTCCTTTTATCTCCTCCCAGAATAAAGACTCAGAACAGATCAGAGAAAAACTTCTCTGGGTTTCAGTAGAGAATTTTCTCCTTTTTCCTTCCCTCTTAAAAAAAAAAAGAGCCTTGTTCTCCAGTAGGTGTTTTCTTGATGGCAGTAAGGGAACGTCTGCCATACCTGGTAGGGTTAGGAAAAATTTATGCTATTTAAAGACACAGTCAGTGAGGTTCTCCTGATCTTCTCACCAGAAGGGTAAATATTCAAATCACATAGGAAAGTTTACTGTCTTCCAGAAGCAACCTCTTTACCTTATAGGCTTATGTGATGCCTTTTGACACTTCAGTTACTTTCTTGAGCTATATGCTTGATTGAAATGGAGTAATTGCTGAAAATAAAGCGTAATGGTAACTTTATTGCTGAAAAAAACTTGCATTTCCCAGGGCCAAATTCACACAGCAGAGATGCCCCCTTGTTGGTATTGGCAAGGAATTTCTGAATACATTTGTTTAGTTTCCTAGGCCATCAGTCATAGTCAGATATCTTGAATTTAGGCTATATGAATGTATTTTCCTACCTCCTATTCACATTCCGATTGATGCTGCCTTGTGTGGTACCTGAGAACCTCCACAAAACAAAAACTAGTTCCTGGCAGGAGAGGGGTGCTCACAAGTACACTGCGGAAGCTTCTACTGATTCACTCACCGGAGCAGCATTTTCTTTCTAGCCTTCTGTGCTGCAGATGTTGCTACTGCTGTGCAATCCCTGCTATGAACTCTGCTCTATGATTTCAGGACATTCTTATAACACTTTCCATTTTCTCAATCACAGCCAAGAGAAGGAAAATAGCTGTCTGCCCTGATATGTCTCTAAAGCATCTCCCTCTGTGTGAAGAGGTGGACATTGGGAATATCATTAGGTTTCTTGTCCCCTTGTTTACATTCCTGCTCTGCTCCTCTGTATACAGTCATTGTATGTTGCTCTACTGTAAGGATATGCAATGTCAACTGTTTTTTGTTCTGCCAGGAAAAAAAAAAAAAAAGATTCCTGACAAAACTGCAAAGTTGTGCTTCACTGAATGTGGCAGTACACATTGCAGTGATAGTGTATTTCTGTATATATAGTGCAAAGCATTAGCAAATGAACTGCTTTAACAAGCATGGAACTCTGTCTTTTGAGGGTTTAGGTCATATTCTAGTCAAGAGCGGTGGATCTTTCTGGAACTTTTTTTCACCTTGCATTCATTCAGTAGAATGGAGCTGATAAAATTTAGCATAGTGTAAATCTGAGGAGATGCACAAAATCAATGCTATTTCTGCACCAGTTTAAGGTTATGAATGGACTCTTTGACCAGGAAAGTGACTTTCTTGTGGATTTGTTGGTTCACAGTTCTTTCCAGTTTGGTGTTTGGGTACACTTGATTCACTTGATTTTAGTCCTTTTCTAGGTTTTTTTTTTCTTCCCCTCACATTACATACTACTTTCCCTTTTCTGAGACTTGTACTATTCAGCATTCTTCTTTTCTCTTTCACTGTTGCATGCTTTAAATCAAAGTGGACTGGGTGTTTTTTTGCAAGGCTGTTCTTTTAAACACCAGATTACTGGAGTGAAATCAGTTTAGAGACTTCACAAAGTAGAACATAAATCCAGCAGTGCATAAATTCAAGTAAACAGTTTTAAATTATCTATTTTGGCCTACAACTCTCTGAAACTATTAAAGAAGGATGTGGGAATACATCTTACCAAAAGTATTTTTGTTTTGTTTGTTTGTTTGTTGGGAGTATTTTTGGGTTTTGGCCTTTCCATTACTTGTTTTCATTTTCTCAGAGAATAACATTAACATTTGTAACTACAAGCTAAATCAAATCTGAGTTAAAAAAGGAAATAACAAAACCTTGAGAGACATGTTTGCTGAGATGAAAAGTAGCAAAATAATAGTAGTATAATTAGGGTGAAAGGAGTCTTGCAAAAAAAAAAAAATTTCAGAGCTATTTTAAGGTCTTAGGTCATGAGTTAGGTCATGAGCTTCATAGTATCTGGTGTGGCATCTGTGTAGACCCTTGGGTTATAGACCAGAGCAGGTGCAGAAGATGGTGCTATAAATACTTCAACCCTTAAGGAGTTCACAAAGTTCTTGAATGACAAACTGGACAAAACATATTAGTTCTTAAGAGAAAAATTATTAATTTTAAAATAGTGCAAAGCTTTAGTTTCCAACAAGTCATAGTTCTTAATTATAAAAGCTAACACTTTCTTCATAGTTACCTTAGAAATTTTATGGAAACCCTTTTAGAGAGTTGCAGCATGTATTTATTAAGCATGACTGGCATGTTCAGGGGTATTTCTGTACTCATTTGCTGCATGCTGAGTTGTGCAGAGAACTGACCATCAAGATTCTTACCTTCTATTTTAGGGCCTTCTCTTGCCTTATGGCTGGAGCATGTGTGACCAATTCCCCTGGTGGAAGTTTGGCCATGTATATGCTTCTCTTAGAAACCTTGTCTTTAGTGGAGAGCTGTAATTGATCCTTACAGGGTAAAATAAACTACACCAATGTAGTCGTGAAACATACCTAATTTCATCAGTATCTATTGTATTATTTGTTTTTCAGGTGAATACAGATGTTTTCAATTTCCTATATTTTGATGATCTGCCTCTCCCTTTGTCCAACGTGAACCTTCTAGTTTTACAAGGGCTGAAGAGTTTTTCAGAGACCTTGGAGAAATCAGTTTGTGGGTTTTTTTTATATTTGACTCCCTATGAGGGAATATTCCACTCTTCAAATAACACATACAGGCCTATGAGTTCACTCTGACTGACCTAATTTGAATCCTTAATCATCTTTTAAGAGGCAAGTTTTCATAGAACTGGCAGAACCAGTTGTAGCATATGCAGTTGTAGCATAAAGTTATGTGTCATTTCCTGCATATTCCTTAAAAAAAAAAAAAAGTAATAGCAACTCCAGGAGCATGTTTGAAGTTTTTCCAAACGAATATATCCACCTACTTTTTTTTTCTATTAGCAGACTCAACAATGTGAACTCCCTTTGACTAGCCCAATCCATGCATGAAAAAAGTCAGGTCCTTCGCAAGACAAATTTCTGCCTATGTCAAGGGATATATGACACGACAGAAATGTTGTGATATAAATCGGTTCCAGCCTTGCCGTGGGAAAAGATACCATACTGTCAGCCTGAAGTGCAACTTCGCCCACTGGTTTTTCAGAGGAGCCTGGTTAAATAAACAGAATTCACAGCAAGTGCAGTGGGTCCTCTCAAGAAGCAACTAAAACTGCTGCTGAGGGAGTTCCTGCACCATTTGTCAGTGAGAGACAGGAGGTGATGAGATAGCTGCTGTGGTGAAAACTAGAGAAAGGTAACATGTAACATCACAGAATTTATATCAAAAAGGAAAGTTTGTGCTGCCTTCTTTTCAAAGTGTGCAAAAATAATTTGCATACAGTCTTCACATAGCAACTGAAGAGGGAGATCCTATACAAGCTATTGGATTTCCAAGCCTATCTTTCTTAGCCAGCTGGAACACAAATTTCCAAACAATTGAATTTGTTAATGAACGGTATAGCAAGCATGTTCACCCATGTGTGTGCTTTCCATATTCTCTCTGCAAGGAAAAAAAAATCACCATCATCAAGTTCAACCACATGGTTACAGGGTCATCTTGATGTAAATGAAATCTATTAATTGGACAATTTCATATAAATGGAACCTCAGGATTCTGTTTTTTTTTTTTTTTTTTTTGTGGAGGTGATCACATTCTCCAGGTATTTAAAAATAAAAATGAACACAACATAACTAGAACCCTTTGCGTTCCTTTCCTTCTTCATCTCATAGTCATCCTTCTTCAATCTCATAGTTTCTCACATATCCCAAAGCCTCCCATATCATGGCTAACATTCTTTCAGGAAAAATGGCGCTACACAGAAATTCTTTAAGAGTCTATCAGCACCACTCCCAAATTACCCAGACAGGATACTGTTTGTTTAATTTCGCAACACATTTATTTTCCCCAAACTCGGCGGGCTACCTCCGTGAATACCCAGCCATGATACTCAACATTTTTTAAGGAATTTTTCCGTGCCACGAGTAAATTATCCTAAACTAGGAATGAACCATGCTGATACATTTCAGAATGCAGACAGGTTGTTGAACAATATGTAACTCAATGGCTTTTACACATTGTTTACCTCAGAGAGGCCCTAATCCATTCTAATTGGCTATATCTTAAAAACAGGGTAGGTGCAAAGAGAAAAACTATTCTTTAGAGCTGAGTGTGACTAAATCTGTAGACCTTAAATACTCTGGTGTTTTTAAATAGTCTGTGATAGTGCAATGCTGTTTATATTACATAGTGGGTTTTGGCACTGATGGGGATGAATGCACAATATTGCATAGAAAAGAGAATTTCGCCTTGTAGAAATATTTTACTTGGTAATTTTTACTATTAGTCTGTTGTTGTTGTTATTATTGGAGTTTGGTTCTTAAACCAGTACTGGTAGAAAGGAACGCAGTGGGAAATCTTTAACTAGGCATAAGGAAAGCCTCTATTATGCCAGTGGTCTCCTGCACATTCTAGTAGCAATGCCCTGCACGTAGTTGTGACCCTCTGTGAACTTTGTATAGTTCACAGCTGAGTTCAAAGAACTGCCTCTCCCGAGAGCAGGGGAAATAACTGTTGGTCTGAACCCTGATCGGGGGCCTTTGCCATCTTGGGGAGCTGAAGCCCATGGTGCAGCTTGTTTAAGCTCTCCAGGCACTGGCCTCTGAGACTTGCTTTGCAAATCCAGCCCTTGTAACAAATACAGCAGACGGGAGGCTGTAGGACATTCCCTCCTGCTGCAAAGGAACATCAGTTCAGCTGATTCAGTGACAGCACCGGGGAGGAATTTTCTCCTGCGAGTACTGAGCCCAGACAAAGCGGGTGCTTGACTTTCTCTTTGTGCAGCCCGAGTCCCGTGGGGCTCCTGCACGTCTGTGCACTTTCTGCACTGCACAGGGGAGTGTGCGTCCTGGGGAAGGAGCGTGTTGTGTCTTGCTCGCTGTGCTGATGAAACTTTGGGAGACCCACCAGGAGTGAAAATAGGTCTCCACTTAATTATATGTTGCTTTGCTAATCGTCGCTCTACTGCCCATGTTGCTGGCATTGCAGGCGGACGATGCAAGCTGCCACTCCAGCTGTCCCAGTTACCCTGGTCTCCATCCCTCCCGGTTGCTGTCCCCAGGAGGGCAGCCGACCGGCCACGCTCTCACGTAAGGGCCGCTGTAACTCTGCTCCGCCTTTTCGGTTCCGCGCTCGTGTCCCTGTGCAGCAGCGTGACATGTTTCCCCGCAGAGCCGGGAAGCCCCAGCCACGCGTGGCAGAACAGGACGGTAGACGTGGGAAGCAGCACTGGCGGCCGCCGGCACCTCTGCTCTGCCCCGGCACCGCCTGGGGCGGCGCGGAGAACTTTCCCGTGTCCCCATGGCCACTTGCCCCGGGGTCTGGGTCGGGGTCGGCCCCTTCCCCCGCGGTGTGGGTCCCGGCGGAGGCTCTGCCCTCCCGGCCGAGACTGGTGTCGGTGCTCGGCGTCGTGCGGGCCGGCCCGGCACCCCGCCGCCCGCACTTGCCTCTGGCTGAAGGGGGGTGGGTCTTAAAACTCGTTCATTCCATACGTGCATGCAGTTAACCCCTTACTGCCACTCTCCCCCCCTCCCAGTCCCGCGTCTTCCCCTGCCGCCTGGCGTGCCCGGCTCGGCTGCCCTCCGGCTCTGAAACAGAGCGATTTCCACGGATGGGGACGGCTGCAGACCGGGGCTGGCGTCAGCCGCGCACCCCGCCCGCCCCGAGCAGGCTGCGCGCAGCGTCCTCCGCTCCCCGGGCTCCGACTTGCTCCCTCTTTGGGTGGTTTTTTTTTCCTCTCCTCCTCCCAGGAGTTGCATGGAAACATCCCGTCCTGCCTATTTAGAAATGGGAACAAATTGCTCCCCCGCCCTACCTCGCCCATCGCATCCCATATATAGTCATATGTACGGTCCAATGGCAGGCAACAGCGAATGGGAGCGCTAAGGCTCCGAAAAAAGCCGGGGGGGAGTGAGAGAGGGAAAGGCTTAGGGAGGAGGGGGGAAAAAAACCCTACAAACCCTTTCCAAAAAAGTATTGGATGTCTCGAGGAATGCAGTCAGCCCCCTGGGAAAGTACATATCTGTGAGGCGCTCCTTGCCCGCCGCTTGCACTTCGCCGGCTCCCCAGCCAGCACGGATTAGCCCCGCCGCCCCGCTCCGCGCCGCTCCGCTCCGCTCCCTCGGGCGCTGCGGCTGGGTCTCGGACTCGGGGCTGTCCCGCAGCTTTTGAAGTTTTGCTTTCGGGTGCAGTTCGCGCAGGGACGCGCCCTAGCCAGCCGCCGCCATGGATGCCATCAAGAAGAAGATGCAGATGCTGAAGCTGGACAAGGAGAACGCCTTGGACAGAGCCGAGCAAGCCGAAGCAGACAAGAAAGCAGCGGAGGAGAGGAGCAAGCAGGTCTGCACCGAGAGCCCGGGCGCGGCCGGCGCCGGGGCACAAGTCTTTGCGGACGACTTCTCTCTCTATCTCTGTATCTCTATCCCTATTTTATTTTTTTTTCTCTTTCCCTAACTGTATCACCGCCACCTCCAGCAGAAGCGGTTGAGCGTTTTCTAAGGCAGGGCTTCGCCTTAGAAAAGTTTTCCGGGAGCCCGGCAGGAAGTCGTTTCCCCCGGCCCCAGCACCCCAGCTGAGGAGCGAGGCCCTGGAACAGCCTTTTGGCCTCAGGCCCTTTGTCATAGGGCCACGGCAGGGAGAGGCTATGGCGAGCACCTGGTTAGCAATGGACGGACGTGCTGCGATCCGGCAAAAGACACTTCAAACTACTCCGCTCCCTGCAGCACCATCCAGCAGACTTGTCCAATTCTAGCGGTGCCGTCACCCCCCCTTACCGTGTCCCATTTTCTTAGTCTTCTCCAACCCTCCTCCTTTACACCTGGGGCTTTATTCTTTTGCAGGGAGGGGGGCATATTTGATGCACGTTTCTGGGACATCCTGAAGGGGAAGGGGGGATTTAAAAATTAATTTCCCACTTTTCTAAGCCCAGGGAGAAACATATTTGTACCTTGTATTTCCTCTTGTGCACCTAGTTAGAGGATGACATTGTGCAATTGGAAAAGCAATTGCATGTGACGGAGGATACAAGGGACCAAGTGCTGGAAGAGCTACACAAGTCCGAGGATAGCCTCCTCTCCGCAGAGGAGAATGCTGCCAAGGTATCGTGCCCTTACCGCAAGAAAAGAGAATCTAACTGTCTCTCCTTCTCTCTCTTTCTCTCTGTCTGTCCTTTCCTGTCTCTTCTGCACTCGCACTTCTCCTTTGCACGATCACGTTGCCTGCTGCACCTTTTCCTGCCCGCCCTCCCCTCTCCACCACTTTCCACCCGTATCACAGCTGGAGGACGAGCTGGTGGCTCTACAAAAGAAGCTGAAGGGCACTGAGGATGAGCTGGACAAATACTCCGAGTCCCTTAAAGATGCACAGGAAAAGTTGGAACTGGCTGACAAAAAGGCCACAGATGTAAGTTACCCCATCCCTTTCACCACCACCCCGGTACAGAAACAGCACACTCCCAGTGCACAGGACAGCCGGGACTCCTACTGAGCAGTGCTCCAAAGCTTTGATGAGGGCAGAGTCCAGGCACCTCCTGGACAGGGAGGTGGGAAACACAGCACCACCTCTTTGCATGAGGTTTGCACACTATTGGAGGCATTTCATTTGGTTTCTGCTCACTTGACACATGCTTTTCATGTGTAATTGTCACTCTAGTCATGGATTGTCTGTTCAGGTGATGGGGAAAATGGCTTATGCAGGAACAACACTATCTTGATAGTGAAGCACGATCAGTTGATAGTAAGTAGATCATGGAGAAGGAGATCCAAAAGAGCAAAGGCTGCTAGTTCCGTCTTCAAGAAAGTTGTTCATAGGCATGAATGCATTAGAACTGCTGCTAGATACTGAATCCTGAGATAAAAGATCCTCTCCTAGATTTTTCTTTCCCTGGAAATTACTGGAACTGTTTCACTTGTAAAAGGAAAGTTCAGTCTTGTGTGAGAAAAAAAAATTGTCCGGAAGATGATACTTGCAAGGTTTGCAGTTAGAGGACAGGGATCCTTGGAGCAAGCTCAGAGATATTAATAGCTCAGCACTTTATATGGTAATAATGCAAGAGCTTGTGACTCTCCCAGGCCCTCATCCCACCCACCTGTCTGCCCCTGACATGCATTTAATGTATTGCGTGCACAGAGCCTTGCGAGTTCATTGTCTCTGCAGTTAAGGTCCACATCTCTATGTCTGCTGCTGTAAAATCCAGTTTTCTCTGAGTAAATCTCAGGTCTAGATTCCAGGATTAGGTGAAACCACAGTATTTCCAAAGCAATAACTGTCCTTTTCCTATAATCAGATTTAAAAGTTAACCTGAAAGCCATGATAAAAATAGGGCCACCCACAGGTAAAGCAAGGAATGTGTTTCAGGGAGAGAAGGATACTTTTAGAAGGAGAAAAATTAAAAAAGAGCCCCAAATTGGTGTGAAAAAAGATGTGCTTTGTTATCTTAGTTCTAAATGAGCAAAGGATAAATGCTATAGCTTAGTATGGCCGTTTAAGTTACACAGTTTTGAAAGAAAACTCAAGAACTTAACAAACGTAACCCAGCATAGGAACAAGAGAGAGGCGTTCTGTATGTAATGTGGATCAGATGTCTGCTGTCTTCTGTGTATGGCTGCAGAGATGAGAGGCAGTTTCCTAGCAGGACATTTGTTTAAGTTGTTCAAAGGAACCACATATAGATTCAGGGGAGATACTCCTTATAAGGAAAAGTATGCAGAGTATTTGGAAATAGCTTGCCTAGGATGAAGGCTGGAGAAATGCTACTAGATTCCCTCTTTGAAATGAAAGCTCTTCCTAACCAATCCCAGTGTTGTTTCCCATTGCAGGAAAACAGCATTTGGAAGCTAGTTCAGGGCAATTTTATTTGCAGTCATCCCTCAGGCAGAAGGGTAGGCAAGTGTCTGGCTTGTTTTCATCAAGGTAAATGATGTATTTAATGGTATGCATGGAATATGTCCAACTTATTAACGCCGTCTTTCTTTTTTGGTGATGAGGAGTATCTTCGGGGCATTGCAGTTGACCCAGAATTTGCCCTACTAGTTTGGGTAGTTCCAAGACTTAGGAAGAAGATGGGCAGGGGGGGAGTGCCGGTGCCCTGGGGTGGATTCGCCTTACACAGGGGGATGAGGAAACCTTACCTCACTGGTGCTACTCACCCCCTCGACGGGCACTTGCCCTCAGCCCCGGAGCCACCTCACCTGGGAGGGGTCGGCCGCAGCTCCCCCTCCAGGCCGTGCCCCAGGAGTTAGGCCCGATGCAGTAGCAGCTGGCGGAGGCGGGTGCTCAGCGTTGCTTTGTTACGCTCGTACAGGAGCTGTTGGCGGGGGGATGCGGGTTTCGGGCGGCCCGGGCCAGTCCGCGCGCCCCGCGCCGCAAGGGGGCGCTGCCGGCCCAGCGCGTCCACCTGGGGACAGCCGCCGCCCCCTCGGTCCCCGCTGCCCGTCTCCGCAGCAGAGCCCTCTCCCGGCTGGGGCCGACCTTCCCCATAGCCTCTAGGCCGCCTTCCGTGCACGCCCCGGCGGTGCGCCGCGCCGCTCCCAGCTCGGTGCCGGCAGCCCCGCCCTGGTGCGCGGTGCGTTGCGGCGCGGGGGACTTCCGGGGCCGAGGCGGGCGGAGGGAGGCGGCGCAGGTCGGACGAGGCGAGGGTATGGCGGCGATGAGCTCGCTGGACGCCGGGCGGAGGAAGATCCGGAGCTTGCAGGATCAGGCGGACGCCGCCGAGGAGCGGGCGGGCAGGCTGCAGCGGGAGGTGGATCAGGAGCGTGCCCTACGGGAGGAGGTAGGGCCGCCGGCTCGGCTCGGCTCGGCCTGGGGGCCGCGGCGCGGGCGGGGGCGCCGGGCGTAGGTCTGAGTCTCGCCGCTCCTCGGCCGGGGGAGGGTCAGGCGGCAGGTCCCTTCGCCGGCCGTCTCCGACAAAATGGTTACCTGCCTCCGCCGCGGCGCCACCCTCGCCGCGCTGTGGGCGGCGGCCGCAGTTCCCGGTGAGCAGGCCCGGGGCTGCGGGGGAGGNCCCGGCGGTGCGCCGCGCCGCTCCCAGCTCGGTGCCGGCAGCCCCGCCCTGGTGCGCGGTGCGTTGCGGCGCGGGGGACTTCCGGGGCCGAGGCGGGCGGAGGGAGGCGGCGCAGGTCGGACGAGGCGAGGGTATGGCGGCGATGAGCTCGCTGGACGCCGTGCGGAGGAAGATCCGGAGCTTGCAGGATCAGGCGGACGCCGCCGAGGAGCGGGCGGGCAGGCTGCAGCGGGAGGTGGATCAGGAGCGTGCCCTACGGGAGGAGGTAGGGCCGCCGTCTCGGCTCGGCTCGGCCTGGGGGCCGCGGCCCGGTGGGCGCGGGCGGGGGCGCCGGGCGGGGGGCTGAGTCTCGCCGCTCCTCG
>VXBZ01006977.1:396758-448266 GCA_013399135.1 Heliornis fulica | reverse complement strand
CAGGCGAAGGCGTGGTGTGGACTTGGACCGCACTGGGTCTGCTGGCCAGGGGAAACGCCGAGTTGGAGCGAGCTTGAACTTAGGCAAGGTGTTTGCGATCGGGTGTTGTGAACTGGGTTCTAACCAAAGCTCTGTTTACTTTTTTCATGGAAGGGCCAGGGTTGTTGGCTTATCCCCCCAAGTGAGTTCAGCGGTGGGAAGTCAGCACGATCACGGCTAAGAAGTTCACACTCGGGAGCGAGCCCGGGATGGCCATGCCTGGCTAGTTACAGTACCTGCAAACGGTGCGATCGTATGGCCACCGTCTTATGTCTGTAGTGTGTTCGGCTTGTCAAAACCTATAGTTTTGGGAAAGGAGCTGTGTGTGCACAGGTTTAAGAAGAGACAAGATCAGGTGTGGGCAGTGCAGGCTCACAGAGCAGCGAGGCGTAGTTATGGGTGGCAGTTACAGCAGAAAAAGAGGCTGATAGGGCTGGTGTTTGCCTCGCATTGACCTTGGGGAATTCTAGCAGCTGTAACTTGGTGTTTCCTGCTATGAAATGTACAGTGTCCTTTGCAGTGTTTTAGTGTCTTCAGTGTTTGCATAAAGGTGACACAAAAGAATAAATCTCTTATTAATGTAGTCCATTCCAAAGGAAGGAATAGTGGTTGCGGGACTTTCTGCACATCCTGGACAGCAGGTTCAAAGGAAGAGCCTTTTGATTGCTTGCAGGTGACCTTCCCAAGGAGCAAAATACGACTTCTTACACTTAACTATTTCATGTCCTTTTTTGGCTTTTTTTAAGTGAGGGATCATGTCAAAGTCATTAAATGGTTTCATAAGGGTTTCTTTATCTAAAAAGAAAGCAAACCCAAACTCACAAACTGGACTTGTTTTCTAAGCTTTTTGGTGTAAAGGATTGTACTTTTACTACTTTCTGTACCGCATATAGTTCTAACCAACTAGGTTAGATATAAGGGATGCCAATTAAAATGGGAAGCTTTGTTGTTGTTACCTTTTGTGGCAGAAGGAATACTGATGGATGAGTGATTATAACTTGCTGGTGAGGTTTTGCTGTTAGAGCTCAGCCACATTGCTATACGGCCTAGGTTCCTGAAAGTTAATGTCTATTAATGAGGTGTTTCACGTGGATGATGTGGAATTCTGTGGTTATTTACCGGGCCTTTTTTTGTTTGGAGGGGTCAGTTCTGGGAGTTGAATAAAGGCTGGACTCACAGGGAGATGTAGATCTGCACCTCTTCTGTAGTGCTACCAACATACAGGTGTTTTTGTCACGGCTGCGTTCCTGCACACCTGAGGGGGTGTGCAGGCAAGTTGAGGTACAGATGTGACCCTCGCCTTAGTGCAATGCCTGACACGTATTGCACGTGACCAGCTGGGGCTGGCGGCAGCGTTTTCCTCCTTCCTGTACAAGGTACAGATACGCAAACAATGAGAAAGCTAAAGCTGTGGCCAAAACACACCACAGCTTGCAGCTTTTGATTGTTAAACCAGATTGTTAAAAGTTGTGAGACTGACTAGCAGCCACTGCCTTAAAAATGATCTCTTCTGTTTTGGATGCTCGAGGGTCTGTTGGCAATTGTGTTTTCAGAAGGCATTTGTCTTCCTTTTTCTGGAGAACAGAATCTCTCTTACACGGTAATAACTCCCAATGGCAACTTATCTGTGTCATCGCTCATTGTAAAACTATGCGGTGTATAAGTGCTATCGCAAAACCAGGGAAGGTTACGTTTGCCTGTTAGCTGTGGGAGTGTCCCTTAATGTCACTGGGGCTTTTTCCTTCCTTACCATATAAGGAGAGAAGTCCTGCTCGGCAGAAGAAAGGCATGGGCCTTATAAGGCTGACTGCAAACCCTTACTGAGGTACTGCAGCAGGAAGCAAAAACTTGAACTTCAGTCACAGTGTGTTTTCTGAGCATATCCTATGCTCTTATCACAGCGAGGAGTCTCGTCGCGATAATTATTAACTTGTTACATTGCACCTTTCCCAAGTTTTCATATTTATGGAAAGTTTTTTTTCTTTATTAAATCAGAGTGCTCAGGGGCTTACTGTTTAAAGCCAGAAGACTGAAAACACGGGGTTGAAGTACTCCTGCTTCATGGCATAGTTACATTTTTTATATTGGGGTTAATGTGGTTGTCAAAGAATGAAGTCAATCTTCTGCTGACTCTACATGCCATTAGTCATTAATGTTCAAATATATATTTGTTTCCGTGTTTATGTGTCACTTCCAGCCCTTCTGGGGGGGCAATGTTAGTGTTAGGTCAAAGGCTGTTTAACCTACTTGGTGTGTAAGTTATTTTTATTTGTGCTATACAGAACAAAATTTTAGCTGTGACCAACTGTATTCAACTATCTCCAGATTGTAAAAGCAAGAAATAACGGTTCCTTCAATTTTTAATGACAGAAAAAGTACCAAACTGATACTTTTGGTATCTACTTGCGATAGAGGGTTGGTTCCCCTACCCCCTGCACTAGACAACATAGGAAATTGTGTACTACTTCATATACAGCAAGATCGTTTTCACTTTAAGAAGAGTAACTGTTATTTGTGGAAGTAATTAACATTTTAGAATAATGACTGTCATATATATATTTGTGCATTCTTTTGAAAGAAATGAAGTCTTAAACTTCATTTCAAGGGGGTTATGAGAAGACTATTACAGGACTTTTAAAGAAGTTCTGTATGTTTGAGAATGTCAGAAGTAAAAGCTTGTAATGATAAGTGAGATGGATTGCAAGTGTTACACAGAAGATAAAGCGAACAGGTAATGGAAGAGATGCAAATCAAGGGGAAGTTTGAGGATGGGGGTGCAGAGGGAAATAGATGTTTGAATCAATTGTTGCCTGTAGCAGGGCCCTTCTGAGATGTAGCCTTTGCTGGTTTCTTCTTTGTCAGCTCTTGCATAGCTTGCCTGTAAACAAAACTTGTGGTTATTTGGGCATTTCTTAAATGTTCTCATACTCTCTCTGTGTCAGCTGTCTCCTTGCAAATGCTCATCTGGGTGTATTTTTGTGTGTTTAACTCTTTTTATGGAACCCGAGGAAGTAATGGGATGATTTTACCAAAATATGGCAAAAAGTCACAAAGGTTTTGGGATAACATAGAAGAATTGGGTCATTAGTTTGATTTTTATTTTCAAAAAAGAAGTGGGGGGAGTGTGGTGAGGGGAGACTATGATTGATTAATACCATACAATAACAGAAAATACCTGGGGAATGATGCCTAATTCTTTCAGTGCAGTTCTTTCTAGTGTACGCTGTACAGTCATATATGTGCTTCATTTCAAGGAAGTCTTAATCACTTTTTTCTCCATTAAGCAATAACCTCACAATTCAGTGAGAGTATGTACATCTTTGTATAGGCTTTTTAGAGGATGGAGTGAGGAATTACTGAAATGCTGTTAAAAGGTGCTAACCAGCACGTATGTGGGATAATATTTTACAAGAGGTGAAGTGTGACTTACTATGAATTAATTTCTGTTCTTCCTGTGCTTAGGCTGAGAGCGAAGTAGCTTCTCTGAACAGACGCATCCAGCTGGTTGAAGAAGAGTTAGATCGGGCTCAAGAGCGCTTGGCTACTGCACTGCAGAAGCTGGAGGAGGCTGAGAAGGCTGCAGATGAGAGTGAAAGGTGGGTGGGACCACTCCTGAATGGATCATTAGCCTTATGACGAAGATAATTGCCAGGGTGTGGGTTAGAGAAATAAATTAAGCCACTCCTGAACCTGTGCAATCCATGCTTCCTTTGCCTATGTGGTGTTCAGTTACAGCTTGTTTGTAGGGATGTCCAAAATGTGTAGGCTTGAATTATTCTTTTGTGAGTTGTAAAGATAAGATTTAAGTGGGGTAGAGCTTTTGATGTATCATGCTGCATCCTGGGAAAACGTCTTGACCTAGCCCAGACTTCTCAGTTTAAATGACAACTTCCTGAAGGTGATTCTCAATTTCACTGTGGGTAAAAAAATCTCACCTGGAGAATAGCATAGTGCTGGAAGAGGCTTTGGTTCTCCTGTTGGTGGGATTGTAGTAGAAGGTAAGCAAAAGAGAGCAAGAGTAATAATTTCTTCAGATTTAGGCTGGTGTTTCCAGAAGTCCTTCCTCATGTCAGCAACTCGAGATTGAGTGAGTTACTACTACAAATGGTATTTTATATTTGTGATAGTGCATTCTGCATTTGTATTTCTATATTAGTAATGATGCAGGTGGTTGAAAAGAATAGCACCTGAGACTCTCAGTGCATTGTGCAATAGTTAAGAGAATTTGGGTCAAACGTGTCTGGAAGGAACAGTACACAACATTTCCTGTTATGAAGGAATCAGTTTTTACAGAGAGCTGCAGTGCTCTAGGGCTCTGACATGGTAAAACTCATGGGAGTCGTTTGGCCCATAAACATAAAGCTTGTCAGTTCTGCAGTTTTGGGGATGTTTCACAATGAGCATAAACGTACAGTTGTCTTATATCATCTTACTGGGTCTTTAGAAGCAAGAGCCCTTGTTTACCTTTTGATGAGATCAAATTCCCTTCAGCTTAAAACAAAAAAGGATAGTATAGCTGCACTGTGGTAAGAGATAAACAAATTAAATTGTATTTCTTCCAAAGACTTGCTTCTTTCCTTTGAATGAATGCATTGAGCTAGATATGGTAGGAAGAACCATGTATCTGGTGAGCTTTGTTCACCTGAATATACCTGTCAGAAAGTTGCAGTCCAGTAGTAGTAACATTAGAGAGAAACTGGCAAGCCCTAAACCTTGCATTTCCTATTTTTTCATGTCTTTCAGAGGAATGAAAGTGATTGAAAATAGAGCCCAGAAGGATGAAGAGAAGATGGAAATCCAGGAGATCCAGCTGAAAGAAGCTAAGCACATTGCTGAAGAGGCTGACCGCAAATATGAAGAGGTTAGTTCTTGAGTGCAGATCATCTCTCTCTGAAGCCCTCTAGGCTATGTCTGTAACTCTCCTTTTATTCTTTCTTTCTTTCTTTCTTTCTTTCTTTCTTTCTTTCTTTCTTTCTTTCTTTCTTTCTTTCTTTCTTTCTTTCTTTCTTTCTTTCTTTCTTTCTTTCTTTCTTTCTTTCTTTCTTTCTTTCTTTCTTTCTTTCTTGGGCACCTGGATATCTCAGAGAACAAGGTGTCAGGACGTGTGTGCTCAGATATCTGCACTAAAATGGTTGGGAGAGAAATAATTTTAAGTCGCCTTTTGGTGAATGAGAGAGGTGTCTTAAAAAATATCAGATAGCAAAGACTCAAATGAATAGTGAAGGTGTCGCAGAATCAAAATTCGCGTGTTGACCAAAAAAAAAACCAAAAACAACTGGAAAGAGGCCCAACTCCCTGCTTGGTAGATTCTAGAAACAGGTGATGTCTGTGTGCTGCAGCAGTGTAATATTCCCATTCACCTTGTAGGTGGCTCGTAAACTTGTCATCATTGAGAGTGACCTGGAGCGGGCTGAGGAACGTGCTGAACTATCAGAAAGGTACGTGTTGGACTGCTCTGCCATGTGTGTGAGGTGCTATGAGATAACTGTAACAGCATGAAACGTTGGCACTACACTGTGTGTTCAGCTCAAAGCTATGTTTTGCTCATTTACCCTAACGGTTGAAATAAATGGTCAGCGCCAAAGTAGATGTGTTCGTGTGTGTGTGTGTGTGTTTTGTCACTGCATGCTGTACCTGCACACTGATTTTGTGAATGGCTTTTGTGCATTTCATGTGTTCACTAACAGCCAAGTCCGACAGCTGGAAGAACAGTTAAGAATAATGGATCAAACCTTGAAAGCATTAATGGCTGCAGAGGATAAGGTACTGATACTAATGAACAGCCTCCAGGTTTAACTGCAACCCAAGTCTTTTGGCTTTCATAGTTGGTTAGCTCACTCAGTAGTAACAAGTCTTCACTATGCTCTTTACTCTCTTTGCATCTTGCTTTGGTGGTTTTCTTTGGTCTCTTTATTTTTTGTTTGTTGTTTTGTTTGTTTGTTTAATCATTTTTACCTCTAAAACTGATCTCTCGTGCAGCCAAAAAGAAGCTGAACTGTTTCACGTGTAAAGGCTATGTAAATATTTGTTTAAGCCATGGGCTGTAGTTAATTTATGTCTGGTTTTCGTCTTAATGTACACTTGAAATGGAATTTGGCACCATAAAGAGCGCTTTCGATCAGTGATGGATTCAGCTACTTTTGAGGCCATTCTTTTTCTCTGTAATTATTTTCATTTTTCTCCATCTTTTCCCCCTATTTTTTCCTGTTCCTTTTGCTTGACTGAATCTTCCATCCGCCCCTTTCCTGCCTCCCTTCTGAAATAACAGCAAATGTGCTGAGCTTGAAGAGGAGTTGAAAACTGTGACCAACAACCTGAAGTCGCTGGAGGCTCAGGCTGAGAAGGTAGGCTAGAGACTTATGTGAGAGTGTGTCCCTTATGTTGCCATCTGGATTGGCCTGTGGGGTTTACTTTATTTGCTGATGACTTTGTGGCATTTCAGCAAGGCCACTGTCAGTAGAAGCATTTGGACTTGATGATCAGTTCACGTTTGGCTCTTCTCGGAATCTAGCATTCCCTCTAGTTCCAAATAGGTTAGTATTATGAGGCCACATGTTCTCTTAAGTAGTCTGACAGCACAGAATGTTACATGTACAGTGTCCTTCAAAACAGCACTTGTGTGCTAGCATTAAGTTTCTCCAAATGCTACTCCTCTTCAAAACTGTAGTACTAAGTTCTGCTCAGAATTCCCTACTCTATAGTACTGGAATAGAACTCGGGAAACCTGGCTTTTGTAATAAACTGTGTGTTACTGCAGTCTGGTAAGTGGAATTAACGTAGTTATGCTCATATTACTTCCTTATACTACATTCAAGAATATGTTTTCATATATCAACTATATATTTTGCTGTGTTTAAGATACCTGTTCTAATATCAGTGATCCTCTCTCCAATTACAGTACTCGCAGAAAGAAGACAAATATGAAGAGGAAATAAAAGTCCTGACTGACAAACTGAAGGAGGTAAAATTAGAGCTCTTCTTGACAACAGATCTCAGTGCAACTTTGATTCTTTTAATACAAGCACTACTTCATTGCTTTAAGGATGAACATACAGTTTGGAGACAGTTTACCGTTAAATGACTCACCAAAAAATTAGTATCACCTCATTATTAGCTCCTCATACTTTTTTTCCTCATCTGACCTGTTGCTCTTCTATTTTTAAGTACTCTGTGTGTGTTTCCTAAAGTAGTCTGCATATATCTTGACTTTAGGCTGAGACCCGTGCTGAATTTGCTGAGAGGTCAGTAACCAAGCTGGAGAAGAGCATTGATGACCTAGAAGGTATGGTTTTGGTTTATTTCTCGCTTGGTATAGAAATACAGATACTGTTTTTTTATTCTTCTCTTGGGTTTTTTTGTTTGTTTTCTTTCCCCACTACCCAGTTCTACTCACCTGACTTGTTGTGCTTATATAAATGGGTCTGCCTAAAGAGTAAAGTGTTTTCTGATTGAAATATATTGATAACTTAAAATTCTTCGGATGAACAGTGTTTTGCTCTTGCCTGTTCCTGTTTCTTTCATTCTCAAGACTCCTTTCATTTTTTTGCATTACACTCTTCTATGTGGAGGTATATAAATGTATTGTTCTTATCGTAGTAAAAAGCTGATGAAAAGCAGTGTTATTTTTTTAATAATTAGGAGTGTGGTGAGCCAACCTGATCAGATACTGCCATAAGCGTGAGTCATGGCAGGCATTTTGTGGCAGACACCAGTTGCTGTTTTTGAGTAAAGCAAATGGATTGTATACATAAATAGAAGGACAGTTTGTTTAACTCGAGGGAGTTGTTTGGGTTTTTTTTTTAAGGTTTTGATAGCTTTCAGAACTGCAGTAGAACGTGCTTTGTCCTTCCAGAGAAAATAATTTAGTGCTTTGTAGTCCATTGTTTTATGGAGTTTACTATTTACATACGTTACTCTAGGTCTAGGATTTTTTTGTTGCTTGGCATGGCAGGCTGACTTCTGCATAAAAGGTATGAAATATCTAGGGAGCTGCTGAAAAATACATGATCACTGACTCAAGAAGGGAGCAGGGAAGAAAGATAAGTGTTCAGAAGGAACAAAAATAGCTGTAAGAAACTGAGTTGGGCATCAGACAAAACCAGAGTGGTTTAAAAAAGGAAGTTGTAGAAAATAAATGGTAGCATCCTCTTTGAGCCCTGTTTTTAGGTCTTTTCTCCATACCTCCAATGCAACGTGCTCCACCTAATGTGCGTTAAAACAAAAATCCTGGGCAGTGGAACATGGATTTTGTTTCCGTTGTACACTTTGGTTTTGTTTCCTTTATAGCACAGGTTCTCCCACTGGCAGTGCTATTAGTGAACTTGTCTCATAAAACTATTCACTGATGATTTATTTAAATTTTTTTATGTGTGTATATATATATTTCTACATTCTTCTCTAATATTGTAATTTTTCTTTTGCCTGTTGCAATGCTTCTTTCTGTGTGCTCCTCCCCTTTGGCTTCTGGATGGTATCCCATGCCACCACCTTCACCTTCCATCCTGCGATCACGCTCCATTTCCTTGCACACACCTCTGCCTTCCCTTGATGGAATGTTAGATGAGCTGTATGCTCAGAAACTGAAGTACAAAGCCATCAGTGAGGAGCTGGACCACGCTCTCAACGATATGACTTCCATGTAAATGTCTTCCCAGCTTGTGCCTGAACCTGCTTCCCTGCCCTCATTGATTGCGCAGTGAAATTATACTCCCTCTGTAGCGGGAGATGCTTTTCTTTAGCGAGACTGGGTGTACAAAATACCATGAACAGTTTCTTTACCGTGGCAGAGTATGGGTGAGTGTTGTGCCTAGCCTGGTAAATACTCATGGTGATTTTGTAAGCTGCCTAATAAGCTCGTGTTTACTTGCTCGTCTTGTGTCTGCAATCCTTACCTCTTGTGGTTGCTGTTTGTTTGTAGCTCTGCATTTTCCTTCCAGTTCACCTCTGTTCAAGCATTGTCTGCCAGGCCTATCATACTCAGTTTACCCAATGAAATTGCCTTGCTACATGTTGCATTCAGAATGTATTCTTCTGCTGTCAAAGTTTTTTTAATTTGGTTGAATTCTCTGTAGTGGAAAGCGTTTACCTGACTTGCCTTAATTGCTCTGAAAACTTCAGATGTGATTGCTAAATTACAAGTGAGGAAGTATATTTAAAATGCTTTGTCACTTAAACCCGTAAAAGTGACGTAGATTGCTTCTGTGTGTTTTGTGGAGGGTAGTGCTAATTGAATTTGCATATACCAAAACCACAGTCATGTCAATTTTAGTCATAAGTAGAAAAGTGAAGAGTGTGTCTAGGTGGCAGGGAAACAGCAGTGTTCAATTATAAGGTGTGACTAGTCTGTGCAGTGTTCAATGCAAACTGACTCCTATTCCATCAATCTAAAACTCTGAACAGAGGTCAGCTGTGCTTAATCCCCCTTCCCATGCTCATAGCTTTCACTTGCATGAACCCTCAGCAGTTGATGGGAGAGAGAGAGAATGAGTTATGGCTCTCAAGTGCTTGTGAGGTGCAATGTATAGTCCCAGCACTTCTTTTTGGAAGCTGGAATGCTTTCAGCAAGGCATAAGCTCTGCTCAGAGCTTGCATTTTGCGTGCACCTTATTTTAAATGTGTTTTTCTTTGAGGTTTTTTTGTTTGTTTTGTTGGTGATTTTTTTTTTCCACCAACCCTGTATCTATTCATTATTTTCTTCCCTCTCCCTTCCAGTGTTTCAGTAGGACTCTGTCTGCTTTATATGCTTTGGTTTTTACTTACTTGTTTTAAATTCTCCTCTCTCTCCCCACCCCACCCCCATATGCTTGTGTTAGTAGCTTATCAAGCGCATGGATTTCTTTTTCCTCTTTTGTGTACAGAGATTACAGTATTTCTTCAAGTTAGGATATTTCTAAATGAAAAACAGACTTTATGATGTACTCTATGGGAGGATGTTACTGGAGCGTTCCAGTCCCAGCATGGTGTGGTGTTTCTCTCGTGGTCATCGTGGTGTGCTAGGCACTCTGCTGTGCTCTTGCTGCTTTTTTTTTTTTTCTTGGAAGTCTTTACTGCACCTTTTTTATTTTCTGTCTTATCTCACTTTTTCTTTTTATGCAGATAATTTTCTTTGCTTCACTTCTCCAAAGACATCTTCATCGGGTTGGATAAAACATCTTTCCAAGCTTTGGATGTTTCATGGGTTCATTGTCCTGTCTTCTAGCTTAGTTGACTCTATTCCTCTAGCACCTGTCTCAAACATGCTCTGTTTGTGCTCTGCTGTACAGAAAATCTACATCTCTCAATGTAAAATAAACATCCCAGCTGTATCCCTTTTGCTATTCCCTTGCCTTTTATTTATTTTGAAACTACTTTAGTTGTTAATATTAACTGTGCTTTTTTTGCCATTAGGGATTTAAAATTTTATGTTTCTACTTTTTATTCTGCAAACGCTTGCCTGAAGGTTGATAATACAAAGCCAGTGATAACAGTCTGTGAGATGAGAATGTTACTCTTGGTATTTTGAGGTCAAAACTGAGCAGTTACGATTTCCGTCTTTCTCAAAATCTGATGCAGATAGAAGGACAAATATATGTAATGGGAATTTTTTCAGTTGTTATTGTTAGACCAACATCTCCAAGGATGCAACTTCCTTGGGTCATCTGGTCGTGGGAGCATGGCTGAGAGAGCAGTTCAGTTCTTGACAACAGACTTTTCATTTTAAAGTCTGAATTTTTCTCCTAGTTTGACGCTGAAGACTTCCTGTCTTTATATAAATGTGTTGTTCATTCACTTAAATATTTGAGATTAATTTAAGGGAAAAATTACAAAACCTTTTTTTTTCCACACAAAAATAATCCTTTATGTCCTGCAACATAAGTTGCTAACTTTTTTTTCTTTTTTAATAATTTTTGCATGGTATGATAGGATTGGAAATTCAGCAGGGACACATCAGTAGCTTTCCACTCTGGTGCTTAGCTCAGACTTTTGAGTTTGAATTGCAGAATGGTGAAAAATATTTCAGAATTGGAAATAGGAAAACTTATTGTTACACTAATAAGGTAGTGATTCTGGTGCCAAGCGAAACATACAGCTTTCCATGTTTGAACGCTCTAAGCACTGTCTTTCAGCTGATCTGGCAGTGCCTAGTTAAGGATGAAGCATTAAATACGGACACCTCGCTCTTTTTTTCCTGCTATTTGCAACTAGAGAATTTATTGCATTATTAGGGGTTTTTATTAATCTTGGGTTTTAGCTTGTAAAATAATGTAAACGTGGCTTTCTTGTTCAAGATTATTCATCAGTCAAGCTAGGTTTCCTCCCTACCCCAAAACCTGTTTTCCAAAGAAATGCGTTGTCTTCTCCCTGCTGCCATCCTCAGGTAACTTTCTCATCGCAGTTTTTTGTCCCATGACACAGGTCTAATGATAGTGGCCATGGGAGAAGCCCAAGTATAGGATACGTATCAGACCTTGCAGGTAGTCCCGATAATAAAGTTCAGTTACATTGTACATCCAAAAGGGTCTGGCCACATGTACATGAGACTTGTTGACAGGAGTGCAGGGCCTTCTCTGATGGATGTCTCATTGCCCAGGCTCTCTGCTGGGCTGAGTCTCACTGAGTCTGCACCAGAGCTTGAACTCCCTGCTTGGCCCAAGGTGTCTGCCTACAGAGCCAGCCTTTGGCTCTACCTCTGTGGTACCTCGCAGCCTAGACCGGCTGCCTGTGGGTAACCAAGGGCTGACTGTACACTCGGTAAATGCTTTCCCATGCTTTACCCAGGGCTTTAGTCTCATTTTGGATGCTGACAAATCCTGTAACAATGTCTTAATTAGAGAGGGAGGAGTTTTCTGTGATGAAGGTAATTGTAAGGTCTTAGTTCAAGTTATATTGTAATCTTTGAGTAACAACTAAATATGCTTTGCCAAACAGAGAAACATTCTGGTCACTCTGAAGTTTCAATGCTTTTTCCCCATGTATATGGGAGATTTCCTTGGTAAGAGAGACAAGATCCAGTTGTTGTCTGTCCAGGATCAGAGCTCTGAAAGGTGTCCTGGTTTTACTGAGCTGGCTGTCTGGAGTTGGGACTGAGGAGGAAGCTGAGAGATGTTTGCTGCTCTCCACACATCCTCCAGGCCAGCTCACTGCACAGCTTTTGCTCTTGCTGTGCCCAGAGCCGCCAGGGGAAGAGGGTTTCTGTGGAAGCTGTTAGGAAGCGTTTTTAGAAGAAACAGCTTTTCCTGTAGAGGAATAATCTAGGATCAAGAGGTCACAAGTGCAGTTTGGATCTGGATGTTAAGCATATGGACTGTTTGAGAAAACAAGAGTCCAAAGCCCATCGTGGAACATGTTTTCACCCAGCAGAGCAACTCTTACTAAAGGCACTGTCACAACATCGCCGTGGTGCTTCTCTTTGGCCATGAATGAGAACTCTCCTCTCTACCTACTTTATTTGAGCAACACAGGTTTTCATGCTTCCATTTCATTTTCACTGAATGCTTGGGTTTGTTTTCTTAGGAAGTACAACTGGGCAATTTAAAGGTATCCAAGTGTGTCGATGCCAGTAACAGAAGTATGTTTCCCTACCAAAAATGCTGGTTTGTTTGTCGTATTCCTCAGGAAGGGAAATTAGGCTGAGTTAGACCTAGAGGTAGTTGGGTACCAGCAGTGAGTGGACTCTCAGCAAGTTTGCTGACAGTGCCAAGCTGTGTGGTGTGGTTGACACTCTGGAAGGAAGGGATGCCGTCCAGAGGGACCTTGAGAGGTTTTCCCATGCAAACAGCATGAAGTTCAACAAGGCCAAGCACCAGGCCTGTCCTGCACATGGGTCAGAGCAATCCCCAGCACAACTGCAGGCTGGGCAGAGAAGAGATTGAGCACAGCCCTGAGGAGAAGGACTTTGGAGTGTTGATTGATGTGATGCTCAACATGAGCCGTGAGTGCATGCTTGCATCCCAGAAAGACAACTCTATCCTGGACTACAGGTCAAGAGAAAGGATTCTGCCTCCCCACCCCCAGCTCTGCTCTAGTGAGCCTTCCCCTGCATCCAGTTCTGGGCTCCCCAACATAAGGAAGACGTGGAGCTGTTGGAGCAAGACCAGAGGAGGCCACTAAGATGATCAGGGCACCTCTCCTAAGAAGGCAGGCTAAGAGAGGTGGGCTTCTTCAGCCTGGAGGAGAGAAGGATCCAGGGACACTTTATTGCAGCCTTCCAGTATCTGAAGGGGCCTACAGATGGAGAGGGAGTGTAGTGATAGGACGAGGGTTAATGGGTTTAAGCTAAAAGCTGTGGCTGCCTACTCCCTGGCAAGGTTTAAGGCCAGGTTGGATGGGGCATTGGACACCCTGAGCTAGTGGAGGGTGTCCTTGACCATTGCAGGGGGTGGACTCGATGGGCTTTAAGGTCCCTTCCAACTCAAACTATTTTGTGTTTTTTCATGCCCTTGCTTACCCTGGTTGTGATGCAGTTGCTTTCCCTCCACTGACAGATGAGGTTCACTGCATGTTAAGTAGTTTAGAAAGAAAAATGGCACTCGTAAAACAAATCTTCTAGATGCTGTACGCTAAGATTAAAGCCCTACTTGATTCTTAGAGGAATATAGCTGCAGTCCTTTCTCTATTCCCATTTAACCTGTCACAGCTGTTCCCAACAGGAAACTTAACCAGTTCTTCATAGGTTATAATAGCTGTTCCTCGGAGTAGATATTTAGTTACTAGAGTTCTAGAAACAAAGGTAAAATGTTTTTCTGTATGTTACTGAATTGTCTGTGGTGTGACCAGTTTCTTTATTAACTCTTACTTTATTGTTTTCTCTGTCTAATCTGTCTTCATTCTGCCTCTTTTTTTTTTCCCCTTCTAACCTGCTTGCTGCCTGTACAGACCAACTCTACCAGCAACTTGAGCAAAACAGTCGCCTAACTAATGAACTAAAGCTGGCATTGAATGAGGATTAAACTTTAGTCTGACTATATTGTTGACTTGTTTAAAAACAGCTTCTTCCAAATTTCCTTAAGAATGAATCAGTAAGTGTAGAAATAAGCAAGATATCTAGAAATTTATCCTTTTCAGGCTGTTGATTTGGTGGTAAATTAACTCTCCGTTTCTGTTGGACAAATAAAATTGCTTCTGAATGAGACTTCCTTATCTGTATGCACACCTACTCTGGAGGAGCAGTGCCCTCTCTGGTTGTGCAATAGCTCCTTTCTGCTTCAGTAAACAGCTACAGCATTGAGCTAACAGTATCCAAAATGTAACAGCCTGCCTTGTAGAGAGCCTCTCTGTTTACCTGACTTGAATTGGGCCTCAGATTTTCACTAGATGGTGGTCAAGAGAAAAATGCTCTCCAGGATTCATATTTCCCTATTTCAAAACCAGCATAAAGGATACATGCAGCTGTTTTCATATCTGGAGACTTTAATGCAATAATTTTGCATTAATATGAACTGGGCTTGTAGTTGACTTAGAAACCAATCAACCAAAACAACTCATGGAAAAAAAAACTAAAAGTAAAAAAAAAAACCGGCCTAGGTGTGGGAGCTCCATCTGAAAATACCCAGTCAGTTTAAAGGTATGCTTGTGCTAGTATGAAGTTACTGTTACTGGATTCTGGTAGGATGCAGCTCTAGAACATTGCGCTCGTATATTATATCAAATAAGTGTGTTAAATGAGTGTCCTATAAAAGTGTGCATGCAACATAAAGCTACTATCTTTGATAATATTTTTTTTCTGGAAAAAAAGAGTTTTCTTAAAGGTTAGTTCACTGAAGAAGAGATCGTTTTAATGTTTTTGTTCTTTGCAAGTTCTCAACTTGAACTATGGATCTGCAAAGACCTTATCTTCTTTACTGCCCTACTTTAAAAAAGCACCAAAAACTGCAAGCCATTCACTGTCCCTCATTCCTGTAAGCAAAGAGCTTCCAGAACATGCACGAGTTGCATCTCTGTTGGCATCATTGCCCTAACAAAAGCAGTGGTAAACACTTCTGAACTTGTATTACTTGCTGCTTGTTTTATTAGTTTGGAATTCTCTCCGGTTGTGTTGTCTGAGGACATCAGTATTTATGAGCATGCACATTTCTTACCTTTCTAAACCCTCCAGTAGCAGTGATGATTGCATGCCTTCATGTTCTGAGAATCAATGCCTCCGAAGAACTGCTATTCATGTTTTAATTTTCTAATCCCACAACAGAGAAAGTGGCGCATGCCAAAGAAGAAAACCTTAGCATGCATCAGATGCTGGATCAAACTTTACTGGAGTTAAACAACATGTGAAAACCTTCTTAGCAGCAACCACGTTATTTGTTTTATTATTTTTACACCTGCTTGCCGTGAAACCCCATAAACATGTCTTTATTTTAGTTTCACTACAGTCACAGGAACATCTGCTAAATTATCAGGCAGGGGTCAGGGAAACACCACAGTGGGCAAGCCATATGCGGGTTAAAGTATATTACATTATGATTTCCATGTGCCATTTCCCAACAAAAATGTTACCTACACTTTGTAGAGAGTTCAGCAGTTTTCAGTACACTTAGTTGTTTGAAGAACCGTGGCTGTGACAAAAGTGTCCCACCTCAAGTGCCAACTACGATTTTTCACAAGAAGAATGATTCATATTCAAGAGAGATCAGGTGGAAATGGTGCTACTTCAAACAAAAGGTTCTACTGAAGTCTTTTGTTTGATATCACACAAGTCAGGAGTTGTCCAGCACAGTAATTTATTTTTATTAGAATTTTATTGATCTGTGAGGATTTGGGCTTTCTGTGCCTTCTAATTCAATGAAACAAAGGTATGTGAACAGCAGAGAAAAGTGAAGGCTTCTGGAGGTTTTAAATCGTGTTCTTGCAACTCAATACAGAAGTGTAGGTCAGCATTTCACCTTGAGTATTCATTCGTTTGTATTTTTCATGTTGAAATGAAAGATTCAATAAATTCAGGAGAAAACCTAAATTTGGAAAAGGCTGATTTAAAATGTATTTTATTTGCGTGGATTTGGGGGAGGGGGAGGAATTTATAAACCGATATTTGCCTCACTTTTTTTCACACTTTCTTTGAGCAGTTTTAAAAGTATGCCTGTATGTAAACATTGTATAATGATATGGAATAAAATGCACATTTTAGGACATTTTTTAAATTCTGTTCTCCTGTGATTTGTTTCTCGTCACATTAGCTTTCTGTATATCACTGCGTAAAATCTGCGTGCGTGCAGTGTCTCTCATTGGGATGCACTGGGAAGCACACTGGCTTTCAGTCTCTTCTGTGCTGCTAGACTGGTGTATACACACACAGTGAAGAGCAGTGGTTTCAACTGATGTGTGTCTGGAGGTGCTGAAAGGGACTTTCTGAGGGCCACATTGCAGGAGCCTTGCCCCGTGGCTTGATTGTATTCCAAGGTGGGTGCAGAATGCATCTGTCCCCTAACAGATGATGGAGCATTCTGAAATGATTCATTGTTGACCAAAACTGTTTTCAGTAAGATTAGTGCAGAGCTCCTGTAGACTTATGTAGGAAATGAGCCCAGAAAGCCATGTTCTTGGAAGCACTACCACATATATGTACATATTACCTGTTAATATGTGTTAATTTACTTCCAAATAGCAATAACCCTCCCACAGTGATGTGTCAAGTGAGGTGTTTTCACCCAACTTTTCACTACTACTTGCTAATTTCTACATGTGTAGGAAGGATATCTCTATTTGAATGACAAGGTTGACAATAAGAAACTTCAGAACTTGAACAATAGTTTTCATTCCTTTTTCTAGTCTGTTGCTGGAAGTTGATGCTGTCCATCCTAGCAGCAAGGAGCTTGGTAGGAGACAGATTGATAACCTTCCAAATCATCAAAGAATCTCCATTAGTGGACCCTTAGCGAGCCACTGAGAACAAATGAGTTTCCCAGCAGCTGGTGTAGTGGTGAAAGGGTAAGGTAATAGATAATCTCAATTTAAGTTGGAGTAGGAGAGGGAAGATGTACTTACTGGTGTGAGTCTCTGGCTATTTTGATTGTGAAACGAGAGAACTTCTCAACGTTACAAGCTCTGCAATGATTTATTAGCTGCTGCCAGGTCGTCCTGAGTGGAAGGGATGAGATCCCTGGCTTCACATTTTCCCTGAAGTGTTTTTTGCGAAGTGAAATACATGTTACGAGGCTCCTACAGTGCCTCAAGTGCTGGAGGCTGACATTCTGAAGCTCTGATTAACAGCTGTACAGAGGTAAGTTACTCGAATTTCTTTTGTTCCTTAGCACAAGTATGAAGTATCAGGTTGGGCTGTAAGAGTTCAAGCCTCCACCTACCAGTGGAGGGGTGCTGCTGGAGTCAGTAGGGTGGATTCTAATAGGAAGTGCTGTACTGGGTAGTAGTTTGTAGGGTAGAGCCTGAGGCCAACCAGAGAGTCATAGGCTTTGCTGGGAGCAGAGGTGTTCCTGGCACTTGTCCATGAATCTTGGGCGGCTGAGTGTGCTGCCTGCTTCACTGTATTGCTTTTGTGATCCCATTGCCTGTGACTGGCTCCTACACAATGTCTGAGTGAGGTCAGACTTTTTTCTTGCTGCTTAAAATCGCTTGCTTTCCAGGAGACCGCAGGCTGCTCTGTGGTTTGGAGGCTCTGAATTTACCTCGTAATCTGTGTGAGTGTAAGACGGTAGCTGTGGTTTTTATGTCTTAATGAGATCGTGTCACCAGTAATAGGGCAAGCATGTGCAAGCAAGGAGATAAGGATTAATCTGAAAAAAAAGTGAAGAAAAGAAAATCTGTAGACTTCCCTAAAATGCATTGTTGCAGATAAATCCATGAAGCTTCATAAAAGGTAGCAGTGAATGTAATAACGAATCACACACCAGGTGGCTGTTTTTGCTGACTAGCAACAGACACAAAACAGGCAGGTGGATGTATTTGCTGGAGCAGAAAAGTACCTTTATATTATGTAGGATAAGCCCACTACCTGTTACGGATACTTTGCAGCCAGTGTCTGTTCAGACAGTCCTTAGGGAAGGCAGAAAGCATTGGCTTGTAAAAATAAACTTGGCTCTGATTTAATCCCATTCCAAACCAATGGGGATTTTTCCCTCTTGCAGCTACTTTGCTGAAAATAGTGAAAATCACAGAAACCTGTATTGCTCAGCATTCCTCAAGATGTGCATCTTGGTTGGGAGAGATAGTCACCCTTTTCTTCAATGCAAAACCACACTTGTCAGTTTGAATGCACCATTATTGTGCAGCAATGCTGTGTAATTGTCTTGATTGTTTTGCGAGTCGGCTTCTCGCAATGAGATGAGTAGTTCTGAGAGCACCAGAACTGGTGGGACCTGCCTTCTTGCAGATTCATGTCTCATGATTAGTTGTAAGCTTGCAATGTATTTTTTTCCAGATACTGAGACATTTCAGTTGTCTCTCAATCCCTCATAAGATTTCTCTGATATCTAAAAATGCGCAAGGCGTGCTGCCAGCTGTGCCTCTCCTTCCATCGGGGTGCTCACGGGCATGCTTTGTCTGTTATAATGGTTCCTTGCATTCACAGAACTTGCAGAAAAGTCCTGTTCCTTTTAGAGTTCCATGTGGTCAAAACTAGACACTCAGTTTGAGAAGGGTTGAATGGGATGAGAAACTGATAAGGATGATCTCCAAGTCTCTTTTCTTTAAGAAACAAAGCTGAAGTAGAGCCCACACCTGTCAGTTACACTGACTGTGACTGCTGTAAGGTCTGTTAGTGGCAGCAAAAGGAATAAAGTTATGAGCCAACTAAAACATTTAAAATCAATGTGGAGGGAAATAGTTTTTCCATGGCTCATCACTTGGAAAAATAGAGTATTTTTTCCTCTGATGTCTGTTTTGGGGGGTGTGTGTCTTAAATTTCTGAGTTTTTAATAATAAAACAGCTGGATCGGTGAAAGATTAAGTGGGAATCACAGCAGAAAGCTCAAACCAGTAGAGAAATAAGGATAATGCTTTTTATCCTTATGGGGTTCTTCTGAAAATGCCTGCAGGAATAGTTCCTTTTAGAGTGAAGCTGTGCAACTTCCTCACTGTGTGTTGTATTTTTTCCAAGGTATGGAAAAACTGTACGAGTTTGCATAATCTTCTTGACTTCAGTTGCAAACTTACTGAGTTTTCTGTAATTCATAGCCTAGACAATTTGTAAGCTGTTGCTGAGAATTGCATAAATGCAGGATACCCCTCACAGTGACAGCAACTTAGTGAGCAATCTGGATATCCCAGTTAAGTTATATGACGACAAACAATGGGAAACAGAAGCAGATAAAAGCCTTACAGATACATTAAAAATATTTCTTCCCATTTGTGATTTCTTGACTCATAATGTACTGAAATGAAAGGACACTATGTGATATTTTGGATTTTAATATTATGCCCTTTAAGAGTACCCTGGCACTGTTTTTGTCCTATCTCTGCTGCTTTGAGGAGTGGCTGGATAAAGATTAAGCAGCAACTTTTTCATAACAGCAACATCGACAACAACAGAGAAATAGAGCCAACACACCTTAAATAAAAGTCCTGCAGACCTAACTGCAACTGACAGTACTGAATGTCCTAACAAACTGGCATGCATGGCTTTAACAGTATTGGTCTCATTCGTGTGCAGCAAGCATACGCTGGTTATGGGTACAAAGGGGTAAAATGTGTGGGGCCGTGGTCCTGCAAAGTATTTTGATTGCCTTGTATTCCATGACTTGTTTCTCTGGATTATTGCTTTGATGGATGTAGTTTTCAATTTTTGGCCCTAGATTCAAACAGAAATGTAAAGGAAGTGTCCATGTGATCTGCTCAGGCAACAGCTCATGGCACACAGTGTTTCTTTGGATAAAACCTGGAAAGGGCCAACACCTAGTGATAGTTGTCTGTGCCACTGAGGAAAACACGGCAGGTCTGGTGTCTCTACGGTAGAATTTGTGAAAGGATCATCAGGAACATGAAACTGCAAAGCTCTGGTAAGTTGTTATCTTGCCTAGGACACATTAGTACTGATAGTAATGTGGAGATCTGGGTGAGATTCCCATTTAAAACCAGAGCATTTCTTTGCAGATCCACCAGTAGTTTGCACGTTTCTCTTGTCAAGAATACCAGTTGGAGAAATAGCCTGGGAAAATGCTTCAAAATATGTCCTGGATTATGGTTTTCTGTAGCCAGCAAGGAGGAGCCTGCCAGACTTCTTTCCATTGATTGGGATTGCTGTACTACTTCCATACTTCTTGTACACACATAGACTATAAAATAGGCTAAAGAGATGACGTCATTTGTGCAGGCTCTCTGGGAGAAAAAAATCGTACCTAGACAAACTAGATGAGAAAGCTGCTAAAAGGGAAACAGGCAAAACTGCACACAGGGGCTAAGGGCTAGTCAGGAGGGTGTAGGCAGCATGAAGGTGATCTACAGAAGGCTGAATTCCCCACCAAGCTCAAAATGGTACCGTGGAGCTGTGCCCTGTCCTGCACCTGTAGCCTCTGCTTGTGTTCCTGCAGCCGCCGCGTTCCTCTGCTACAGAGGAAGGTGGTTGGCACAGCTCAGGGAGCAGCAAATTCATTGTCACCCTTCATCTGAGTTTGAAGTACGATATGTAGGAGCTTTTCCTGTAAAGATCAATAAAAATAATTTCACTCACTGGTTGTCACCACACTGGTGGAATCTGTCTTAAATTTCTTTATTCAAGGACTTCATCTTAACCAGGAAATGATGACAGTGATGGGGGAGAGGGAAGAGAAACCCACCCATTTTTTTGCTGCTTTTCAGCAATTAGCAGACATAGCAAATGAGTATGTGTGCTTTTATTACATGCACATGAGGCTCTGTCTTGAGTGCAGGGCATTTCTTGGGAGATTAACAACTGAGTGGGAAGGATTGTGGATATGAAGGGCAGCCTGAGGGAGCCAAACTGGTTGTCAATCCTTGGGAGATGCTCTGTGCTGAGCTGCTGTTGCAAACTGAAATAAAAGGCACACAGGCATATATGTCTCTGTGGAGGAGAAGCAGAGATGGTTGCCCTTTGAGCAGTTGGGTTACCGACTCTTCCCTCTTCTCTCCCATCAGTGCTGCTAGCATTAGGAAAACTGCAGCTCACAAAAGACCTGACAGGAGAAGTTTACTTGCCACACGTTATTTTTTGTGAATCACTTGCTATTTATAGTTGGGATTTAATTAAGGAAAATCAATAAAATCCAGGTTTAAATTCAATGCAGATCCTATATGGTTTGTTTGGGGTTGGTTTTGGGGTTTTTTTTCATTTTAGCTAATTTCTTTTATTAAACCACACAAGTGGCATATACAACTTTGGCTATACACATATGTAGAGTTATGCTTTAGTCAAACAGTTCCATTAGAGCAAAGTCTCAGTGTTGTAGAATCGAGCTTTACAGACGCATTGCAGGTTCTCTCTTGCATCCAAGATGTCACAGCCACCAAAGACGGCGCATTCAGCATGTAGGTTTGAAAAGCAAATGACTGTCCCCAGTAACAATTTCAATGCTCTATTTCAGTTTCTAAAGGAAGAGACTGATGTTCAAAGGTGCTGAGCAGTTCTTTTCAATCCAAGTAGAACACCTGCATATTGTAGGTAGAGGTGGGAGATTGTAGAATCCCTATTTAAACTGCAGTAATACCAGAAAGCTCTGAAATGTGTTTTCCCAGTTCTTCTTTTCCCCCTGTTTTGCCTTTGAAGCAACAGTGAACATCTCTCTCTACTGCAGTGTGAAGAGCAAAAGTAAGTGTGTCACTTTGCTTCAGCTATAGGTACATTTCTCAGACAATATGGGGATTTTTCTTTGTTTCTCTTTTATTTTTCTGTTTGAGAATTTACAAGAACACCAGCTGTCCATGTAAGAAACGCTTATAACACACACCTGTTGTTTAAATTTGACAGGCACCAAGTCGAGTAGGAACTTGTTAGCTTTCCTTACACCACTTGGAAAACATGTCCTCATCAGTTAAGTAGAGCACAGCTTCCCCTCTGGCATCGTTACACCTTGAGCTTGATTGTCTTCTGATGCATGTGTGGATACCTTGCTTAGCTTCACACTATGAGGTTCTTTTTATTGGAGGTGAAGGGATGACAAGAATCCAAGCTGAGTGGCAGACATTAAGGTGAGTATGCAGGCGGTTAACCTGTTCTACTGAGTAATGTTAATTACGCTAAAGTATAACTGTCAGTTAAGTGTGTGCGCACGTGTGTACCTGCCATACGCTGCCGTACACCGGAAAGTGTATATAGTCAAGGGCACAGAAATAAATGATGATAATTCTCACCCAGTTGATGGGCTATTCCAAGTGACAGAAGGGACAATCTGTCCCCTGCTTAGTGCCTACTGCAGAAATCAGTCATCCCAGGCAGTAGTCTACCCTCGGTAGTGAAGTTTTTTCAAAGTTTCTTAGCTGTTTCCCATAGCTCTAAGGGCAACAGTACAAAAGAAATAGCTACTTAGGTTTTTGCAATGATCATATTACAGCACAAACCTATGTAAATGCCATTAACTCAATGTATTTTTATTTTGCATGTATGGAAATGGGACAGTGTAAAATCCCTTTGTGTGCTTATAGGTCTTTAGAGAGGCTCTTTTGAAACATGCCTCAACTTGGGAACAATCATGTGAAGCAAAGGTATGGAGTTTGTGGTATGCGTGGAGTCGCTCCCATAAGAATACGTGAGCCCAGTGCCAAATGCCTCCGCCCAAATGTCCGAGATGTTACTAATTTGATAAGAGGCCTTTTCCTGTTTTTTACTAGCCTGTGCAGTTTCTCAAGCTATCTGTGCTCAGTTCTCACGAAGAGCATTTTTAGTGGCACAGAGCATGTCTGCAGAGTGAAGTGAGGGTGTAATTGCAGCACAGGTAGGTGAAACCACACTAGAGCAGCTAGTCATAGCAGTGAATGTGTGGAAAATGAGCTGGCAACCAGCGTGCACACAGATCTGGATGAGTATTTGGTGTGAATTGCAGAGAAGTGTTTGCTTTTGACAAGGGTCATAAGTAAAAACACATGCTGGAGCTCCAAATAATACTGGATGGTTTGTGGGGAAAATATTGCTGGAATAGATACTGATAAGTATCTAGAGTCTTCTATCTAGAAAGACAGATAAGGACAGTAAATGCAAATGAGACACTGCCCTTCAGACAGGGATAGGCCTGAAGATCCACATGCAAAATCTGGAAACATGTTTTTCCCCTGCTGCTATAACTGTCAAAGGAAATGTGCCTGTTGTTTCCCTTCCTGACTCGCAGGCACTTGCTGTGGAGGTGGCACTTGGCCCTGTCACTTCAGGCTGACTAAATGTAGCTGTGTAGTCTTCTGCTCTCCCAGGCCAGTCAGTGTGAGGTGGTAAGAGGTCTCACTGCCACGTTTCTTCATGCATAATTGTCTGAGACTTGTTCATTTTGTGGCAGTTTATATTTTGGGGGAAAGTGTGAAAAGGAAGTAGGTAGTTGCTACCAAATCGCGATGAGCTCTTCCTAGAGCAAGCCCAAAACGTTTTTGTTTCAAGTACCTGCACTTCATAGCTGTGTCTTTGGACTAGTGTATAGGAGGACTTTGTGTGTAGGAGCTTCAGAATGATACCTTATGGTTAACAGGTTTAATCTTTCCATGTTTGACACCTTCCATGATTGTGATGGGTTACTTTGTTTTGAAGCAACATACATGGGTCTGAAAAGATGCACTTGGAAAAGTCAAAGACCCTGCTGCAATCTTGTACCTATTGCTTGTTTGACTAGTGCAAGCCATCATTTTCCTCTGCCCACTGAGTGGGGAGAAAAGCTGCAGAAGTTATACACAGCAATTGAATCCTTATGATAAATGTGAAGCCATTCTCGGGCAAAAATGTTCAGTCTTTTCTGTGCTTAGTTGTCTACCAGAAGAGATTTTTGCCTAGAGAGTAACTTCACAAAGAAGCAGGAAATAATTTGGTGTGGTTTCTTTCCTTTTTTGTTTTGTTTGTTTTTAAGAGGAGTAATGGCTTTCTCTGTTGACACTGATATTTCACAAATGTCCCTTTCAGCTGGTGCCAATTATTTTTCCTCTGAGTCCAAAGAGGTTTAAAGTAGAGCCTGAATTACAAGTATGGGGAAATCACCACTAAGAAGCTGGAGTTTCGAAACTTTTTGCAAGGAAGCAAAAGAAATGTGTGCACCCTTTGGCTGGTGTGTAACCACCTAGTTCTCTTTTCAGCATTCCTTTCCCTGACATGCAAAATATTTTCCCAAAGTCCCATTCTGTTGTTTCTAGGAACTTTGTCAGACTGCATGCAAGTTGTGAAACTAAGGCAGTAACAATGTGGCACTGCAAAACGCTTTCATATTCAATGTAATTGAAAGCAAATGATGCCCAGGTGACACATCCTAAGTACACAGGAAAATACAGTAAATGAAGGATCATTATGTTCTGTTTATGGTGTGCAGGGGGGAGGGGGAATACAAATTCACTGACCTGTGGTGCTGCACAAGTCTCCCGGCATGAGTTGGATGGCAGGGCCAGCCCTGCTAGGCTCCTAGTTGAGCTTGAGGACCACTACTGCTCCCCTGTCTGTTGAGATGGGGACATGGACGTGGCTCAGCTGTGCTGCTGGTGTGACTGCAGAAGTTCCTGTGCAGTGTAGAAAAAGTACACCATGTTGAACTATGCTCCTCAAGAAGTTTTTAACTAATATCTTAGTCGTAGTTCAAGCAGAGCTGATGATAAACATGTTGATCTCCATGCCTAAAGATCCAGTGTCTTGAATGCTACTTTTTCTCCTGGTCCAGATATGTTACATGTTTAAAGATTTGTGCCTGATTAATGTTTCTCAGCTAAGCCCTTGGAGAATTCACCCATCCATGACTTCAGCTTAGGAAAAAACAAAACAACTCGGGGAAGATTTTAATCTTAAAGCTGTGAGTATGCACCTATTTATGTACCTTTTGGAGAAGGGATGTCTGTTGTTTGGCTGGGTCTAGCTGTCATAGAATAGAACAGCATTGGTGCATATCAATAGGGTTAGCACCATTACTGAAATCTGTAAACTGCAATCATTTGGGTATTACTTTATTTGATAGGCTAATAATAATAATAATCTGAGAACTGCTATACTAAGACAAAACAAGAAACATACATGGGTGAGGAATCCGTCATAACAACTCGGTTCAGCAAAACTGGCAACCAAGAGAGATCAGACTGCAGTGGAGCCACCCCTTTGCCAACTGGGGAAGGTGATAAGGTTTCTTGCTGCCATCTACTGTACGAGTGCCTCAAGTCAGTGGGTACTAAAAATTCTGTCTTGGCTCTCAAATGAGTGAAATTGCTGGTCAAAAGAGAGAGAAAGCAGAGTGTGACATCTCTCAACATCTAATATTCCCTTTATCTGTCCTCTTTTCAAATTCAGAAAGACTTTGGGTTTTTTAATCTTTCCTATACTGAGAGTAGAAACATCGAGAGTGATATTTCACAAGGGATTGTTATCCCTTTGCTTTTTGCAATTTCCATCAATGTCAGGTTTTCTTTTTTACGTAGCACATACATAAATTACAGTCCTTTTGACAATTTTAGCTTTTACCTGTCAGTTATTTTTCATTAGATTCAAGATGTTTAGATTGAGAAGTCTTTACAAAAGTTACCATCTTTAATTTTTTAATCCAGTTGGAATAACTGCAATCCATTAGATTAATGGAACATTTCATTGTTTCACAATAAATCCAAATGAAGAAAATAAAGGACTTCCCTTACAGTGCTACTTTCTAAATTTTTAAAAGCCCCTTCCTACAAACTCAGCCTGCAAGCTTCAGTTTGGATCCACAGCAGTTGTTAGTGGTAATAAATCAGATGGATGAGCAGAGCTGGGCTCGTGATTTCAGAAATGACCAGCCCTTTATCAGGGGAATAATAGGCATCACTTGTTTCCTATCATTCCAACAATAGATGGTTGTTAAAAACATTACCCATTTTTCCCATTTCATAGGAAATGTTAAATTTAGGAGCAAGTCACTGTAGAATTTTGCCACATCCGCGAGCTATAAAAGCAAATGAGATCACCATAGCAAAAATACTGAGATCAAAATCCAGACCTACAACTAGGAGCAGCCAGAGTAACATCTGTTACAACATTGCTGAGACACACATTGCTGAGACATCAGGATTCATAAAGGCACTTGCAAAAATGGAGCAGGATTCAGAATCATCACAGAAGTGATGAAGTTGTTCTAAAAATGTCTGCTGATTTTTAGATATTTTTTTAAAGTGTCATCTTTTAGGAAATACTGATCAAGCCTCATGATTTGCTGACCACCCACAGGAGAATGAGCATATTACACCTTTGGATGGTGGGCCACACCACTGCAGAACAGTGTAAAAGCTACTACCCACCTGTAGTTCCCTAGCTCACACAGTGTTATGAAAAAGCCAGCATACACAGCAGTGAACAAGAGCAGTGTGAAAGAGCAGGATTACTAGGTAGATACATAAGCACATTCTTTTAAAGGTCTCTTGCTATTGAGCCTTTGTTATTTGTCATACTCAAAGGTTGTAAAACCTGAAAGGATTCGTGGTAAGACTCTGAAGCTGGCTTGCACTGAACTGCGTACAGCTCTGCTTTGGCAAGAGAGCCATTGTGTCGCACCTTCCTTTAACATCCACAGGAGGTGCAC
This sequence comes from Heliornis fulica, assembly GCA_013399135.1. NCBI lineage: Eukaryota > Metazoa > Chordata > Aves > Gruiformes > Heliornithidae > Heliornis > Heliornis fulica. Next base: position 421,639 of record VXBZ01006977.1, on the reverse strand, counting down.
ACTTGTGCACAGGCTCCTCGAATCTGTTAAGTACAACTCAGGAAGGAGGTAGAGCAGAGGAAAAGTCAGAGAGTTTGTTGAACCACATGATGTTTTTCCACTGTGCCAGAGGGATCTCCAGATGGACTTCTCTGTCTGTATTACTTAAGAAAGATGGATCAGAGCTGAGTGTGTCTGTGCTTCCTAGTACTGATGGACAGTGACAGAAGAAAAACCTTGAGAGTTGTGTTTTTTGTGGTGTTTTTTTTGTTGTTGTTATTGTTTGGTTGGTTTCTTGTTTGTTTTAATTCTGAACTGGATTAGCCTAGTGCTAGCTGTCCACATTTTCTGTTTCTGTCAGTGGGAATAGAAAATTCTCAAAACCTTTTAAGTCTGATATTTCAACTCAAAGTTAACAAAACGAGCAGCTTATGGATAGATACAACAGATAACAGTAGGCTATCTTGTGCTGCTGGTTATAACAAAGCTTTTCATCAAGTCAGTCGGAGAAAAATGACAAGATCTGTTTCTGGCCTATGCTAATTCAAAAGTGTGATACCAAAGAGTTGCTGCTGAGCAAGTTAATGTAAGAATGCAGGAAATCCTGATACAAAATGCTTCCGGAGACAGTTTAACACAATGAGAGTGAGTTATGAGAAAGTAAATACAGCTTCTTATGCCAGTTGTGTATGAAGTTGTACTGTGATAAGCAATGAAGTTTTATTGAGAAAATACTACTGAGAAATAAATGGCTGCAGTGAGAAGTGTAGCATCTGGTCTACATTTGACTTCATGCATGAAAGCTATTTAGCCTGACTTCCTGCCAAATTCCAGAGGTTTTGAGATCTTTGAACATGAAGGACATTGAACTCCCTAGGTTAACATCTAAAAACTTTCTCCTAGCAAAGAACATGCAGAATTCTAAAAGGACAGCCCCAACCCCCCACCCCTTTTTTCTTACAAGTATGGCTCACTTTTTCTTTCCCCCATTTTTTTAAAGCTGATGTATTATCCTCTGTTATTATCTAACTTTTATGGAGTGGCCATTATCTATGGTTGTTAGCTGTTCAAGAATCCTTCAACATGTAAACATTGGTTCTGAAGTCATTGTCTAAATACCCCACGAAAGAAATGGCAAAGTCTTGCATAATCCATCACACTGGACAGTGTGGGCTTTCTCCGTAAGGATCTTTCTGTACTGCTAAGTAATGATTCTTGCCCATCAATATATTTGTGATATGCAGGGCTTGAGGTCCTTACAACAGTTTAGTTTAAGGTATTCCACTGGGAGAACTGACTTTGAACAGTTAAAAGAAAGGCTACTATGCACATTTCTCAACTGTTTGGAGGCCACTGCATTCTCCATAGCATATGAAAGGCTCTGCTGCTTTTGGTATTGGGTAGACTTTTCTATTTGGCTGAGACCATGGAGTATTTTGTTCACATAATCTCATCCCTCCCTGTCCTCCCCTGTTGCACTTGGGCTATTGCACTAGGTAGTCTGAAATCCAGAAGGAGAGCAGTAAGGATGCTTTAAAAAGACTGAAATCAGCTGTTAATCAGGGCTTTTTAAACTTTCTTTTTTCTTAGCATCATCTGCTCTAGTATCATTGCAATTAGTAATGTCACATCAATGACACACAAGAAGGGGATGACAGAGTACCTTTGTGCTGATGAGATATTTTGATGTTCACATTTGACATGTGGACTAGTAATTCCACTATCAGCATTGAGGCTTTGCTTTCACACTAGGTACATACAATCTCTGAAATTGTCCCAAAAAAGCTGATGTGAGAATCCCAAAGTTGCAGACTGGTCTGCCTGGCAAAGCTCGCCAGGGTCCTCGTTATTTGGCATACCCTTAGACCCTTGGATCTAGCTGACGTGCTGCCTACCTGTCAATCTGAGTCTGACTATGCACTGAAAACCCTTCTTCTGCCACCTTGAGCAATATTCTCATTTTGGTCAATTTTCAGTCTTTAGCTTGCTGCTCAGTCAACGTTAAAATCATGTAAGAGAGCTACTAGAAGTTTAGCTGGAAGGCTTCGAGCCAATTTAAAAGCATCAATTGGTGAGCATCCATCTGCAGGAGAGGAGCTACACATAAAAACTACTCCTGTGAGCAAATGCTTGTTGTGCCACTGGCTGTGCTCTAGCCTGGAACTAGACTCCAAGGCCAGCACCGGAAAAATCTAGCGATGGTAAGCAATTCCTCACGGACCCAGGTCCAGTATTATTTATTATTTTAGTGTCCCTCGGGCACGTTAAACCCAACCAATCTTGGGTTGGCCTGGCGGGCCCCGCTTGACGTCTGCCCCGCGTACATTTCGCTTTCCTCATTTGGCGCTGCAGTCACTTGCTGCGGAGTGCACGGTTCGGGTCAGAACTTGGGTTGGGTTTAACCTGCAGCCAATCCAGCCCGCGGAGCTCGGGGTCTCCGTGTCCTCGCCCGCCTCCGCTTTCCGCTCGCTTCCGGGCAGCGCGGCGGTCTCCCGAGCTCGGCATACCGCGAGGGTCCCGCCGCCGGCCCGGGGCGCCGGGGAGAGCAGCCTGCACGGCCTATCATCCCTAGCCCGTCCCTGTCCGAGGGGCTCCGGGGCGCGCCTCGCCTGGTCAGCTCCGCTCCCCGCCGCCGCCGGGCGCGGAGCCGCGCTGCGCCGTGAGACGAGGCGGCTGCTCTCGCTCGATGCGCTCGGAGCTCGCCCGAGCGAGCGCTCAGGCGCGGCTGGAGCTGCCTAGGGTGGCGGCGGAGAGGGGCGCGGCGAAGCCATGTACGGCCTGGCGCGGGCCCTGCGGCGGGCGGCGGGCAGTGGGCACCCGTCGGCGCCCTGGCGAGGGGTCGGCGGTGCCGGGGCGCGGCCTTGGGGCTGGGGTCTGGCGCTGGGCCTGGCTCTGGGTGTGAAGGTATCGACGCCGGCGGCCTGCGAGGCTGATGGCGGGCAGGAGGCGGAGGCGAATCCGCTGCCGACCCCCCGGGGCTTCGGCGCGGCCATCGAGAGGAGCAGGGACCTGCTGCGGAGGATTAAGGTGCTGCGCGAGGGGGCTGCGGGGGTCTCTCCCGGTTCTCCGCGCTGTGCGAGCCAGCCCTCGCCTGTCTCGTGTGCGGGGAGCGTCTTCTGGGGCGTCCCGCCAGGCGCGCGCCGCGCTCTGAGGAGCCGCCGCGCGCCTGGAGGAGGAAGAGGAGGAGGAGGCGGGCGAAGGCCGCTGAGCTGCCGGGGCTCGCGGCTGGCGCTCTGCTGAGGAGCACGGGGGCAGTTTACAAAGTGCCTTGCAGTTACTTTGAAAATCTAACTGCAGCCCCTTTGAAGTTCTGCCTGCTAATAGGTGACGCCGTTTGTGTGTTGCATAGTGGCTCTGTAATGTTTTCTCTCTCCTCAGCTTTGAGGTGGGTGTTCGGGTCGCTAAAAGGTTAAATTATCAAGTAAATAATTTATTTAAATTACTGGTTTGTTAGATATTTTTTCCGTCACTGGATTACAATTACACCAGTTCAATCCAACTAGGATCTAACAAAGTTTCAACTGTTAACGTGACAACAATATGCAGATGAAATTATATGATAGCTTTTGCGTTTTTAGGGTTTGGGAGGTGTTCCTTAACTGCAAAGGTCTTTATTAATGTCTTTTTTTTTTCCCCTTTTGATAGGATGAAGCAGGAATCCCAGGTATCCTAGTTGGAGTTTCTGTAGATGGAAAGGAAGTGTGGTCTGAAGGTTAGTATACAGGCGTAGTAGTTGTGCATCCTGTTGAGAAATGATTAATATTTTTTTAAATTAACAATTTAGACACTTGAATTGGGCTGGGATGTCATCCACTCAATGTCTCATCTGTGTGCAGCAGCCAGAAACACATGCATAGTATGAAGTGATACTTTCCTAGGTAAACTGCAATGATTGTCAGGAATTGAGAATTTACTGATGACCTGAATGTGCTAGTATATCCCAACGGTTACGTTTCAGAACCTTTCTTCTATTACTTTGTTGGCTTAATACTTTCATTCTAGGCATACAGATGTACAATGGTCTGGTAGAATTGTGTCTAGGAGATAAAGAACTGTTCTTCCCACAGGAAATTACATAATAGTTAAAAGTAGTAAGGGCTCATGTTTGGTGATTGTCTCTCGTTTGAGAGCTGAGGTATAAATTTTTCCTGGAAAGGTACTGAGATTTAACAGCTGTCATTCAGAAATGGCAAGTGATTTCTCTGGATGTGCAGTTTAGTATTAAATAGTCTGTTACTATTGCTCATTTGATGTTTATTAAAAAAGCCTACCAAACTGCACCAAACTGCTTGTCTGTTTCAGAATCATTTTCATAATGTGTCTTGGTTTTTTGGGTTTTTTTTGACAATTTAAATGGACAATTTCTTGTCATTTGGCAAGCTTTTTGTTTTTCTGAGTGGTTCATTATTAGACCATAGTTTATATAGACAGATGTGCATTGTTTGTAGGGCTTGCTTGTACTGAAAACTGCAAATAGATGATGACTGCATTTCACTGCTTTTTATTCTGTGTAACCACTTGGAGTTTTTCCAAACCTAGCTCAAACTGAAGACTAGTATGGGAGTTTGATAATGCCATTATTAATTCCAGTTCTTGCTACCAGATTTGTGGGTTGGTTACTTAGGAAAATGCTGATATGGAGACTATTAAGCTGCCTTTTGATTGAATTTATGCGGGGTGATGTTGAAACTTAGTGTTTGTGAAGCTTTACAATTTAGGTAGTTGCTATCAGCTGGTGAGCTATTGTCTTTCTCAGTTTGTGTATTGATAAAATAAGACCCTTTACTGTTCAAACCGTTAACTCAGGACAATAAAGGAGTATTTGTGACTGTTAGTTATTTTGCAGTCTAGATTTTGGTCTCTTTTCCTACATTGAAGATTAAGCCAGAATTCAGACTACTGAGGCCAAATGCTCAATCTAATTTATCTTTAGGTTTGTTTTGTAGTCTTAACTTGGGATGCTCTTGGCCAGTACAGTGAGACTTAACATGTTAACAACTTGATTGAAGCAGGGACAGTCAAATGTTGTATGTCCCAGTTAAGATAGAAGGAAAAACATTTTTAAAAGCCAGCTAATCTAATTCATTGCAAATAATTAATCCGTCATGTCTATACACAAAATATTTACCACAGTGTTTTTATTTCTTAAAGGTTTGGGTTATGCTGATGTGGAGAATCGTGTGTTTTGTAAGCCAGAGACGATCATGCGAATTGCTAGTATTAGCAAGTGTCTTACAATGATGGCTGTTGCTAAATTGTGGGAAGAGGGGAAACTGGATTTAGATGCTCCAGTGCAGAAATATGTCCCTGAATTTCCAGAGAAAGTCCATGAGGGCGAAAAGGTATGTAATTGCTTACCGGTAACACTCTTTTGAATTTTTGTTCCTGTCCTTGCATAGCAGCATATGTATACGTGCCTGTATCTGGACCTGTTCCTGTAAAAGACCAAAAATCTTCTAGGCAAGTACAAGCAACACTGGAGATTTGGATCTTCAGTTTTAGATCAAGTGTGTAGTGTGCACAGTTATATGTATATACTTCAGCTTGGTTTAATACATGATATTTAAAAGGTATTATATCTTTGTTCCTTATCACAGTTTACTTTTCTGGTGAATTAGCATGCATCGTATATTTAACAAAGAGAGTTTACATTGAAATACTGTATTTTCTACCTAGGTCACTATTACTACGAGATTGTTAGTTTCACACTTGAGTGGGATTCGTCACTATGAAAAAGATATTACAAAAGTAAAAGAAGAAAAGGCAAACAGAGCATTTAAGCTAACAAAACCTTATCAGGATAAAGAACAAAAAGAAAAAGAAGACAAAGGGATTGAAAAGACTGAATCTGTCATGCCTAGGAAAGAACACAAAGGTGAGGTAAAAAGCCAAAGCTCAAAACCTGGCAGAAGAGACAAGGAATTTGAGCAAGAAGAGTATTATTTGAAGGAAAAATTTGAAAGTGTGATTGATTCACTGAAAATATTTAAAAATGACCCTTTATTCTTTAAACCAGGTGAGTTTCTATTCATTTAGACCAAAATGTTTTACATGCAATGAAGATAGCATTTGGGCTGTTCTGCACAAACCATCTGGTCACGTAATTGTCTTAAAACTAGTGTAGCCTTTGAAGACTGAACTAAACAGGATTTAATGAGTTTGAATTTAGGTAACAGTCTTGTATAAATACCTTTAGCCATCTACTGACTTGAAGTATTCTGCTTGTGCAGATACCTTCTAATGGTGTACCTGTGCCAGGGTCCTGCAGGTTCAAAATGTGATCTAGCCAAGTCTTAAAATTGATACAAAGAATCCCAGGTAATGCAGGGGAGAAGAGAAAGTGGGACCCCAGGTAGAAGTAAGACTTTTCTCCCAGGAGCTCTAAGTAATTCAGTAAGTGCTGTGAAACATACCAGTAACTGCATGTGTATAATGTGAAAGTAGATTATAAGTTTGGTACCAAATTTGTATCTACAAAGTATTTTGTAAGCAGATACCAGTTTGTTGTATTTGTGCTCTGGCCTCTGAGCAGAAAAAAAGAATGAGGTACTAAACCAGAGCTAAAAAAATTCTATAGAAAGATCATAGCATCACAGAACTGTTGAGGCTTGTCTATTGTTGGAATTATTTAAGTTAATTCTAGAGAGGACTTCGAGGAACTTAGGTGTAGGCTTAAAAGAGTTAGGTTAAGAGGCAAATGATAATTCATTGCTGATAAACAGTAAATAATGTGCTTTCAAGGGGAGAGGTAGAAAGCGGGAGAAGCATCTTTGGGAATTCTAGGAACCATTTCAAGTAAGAGATCCACCTTGACTGCAGGCAGTGTGGCAGTTGCTTGCTGTGTGGATGCTTCATGAGAAGTTTTAGTGCAAGAATGGTATTTAAAAAAATAAACCTTGCTTTGTAAATAAATTACATTGTCTTAAATAAATCTTAATATGCTTGCTAGTGTTTATATAATCTTTCAGGATATACTAGAAGTATAAAACTAGAACTATAAACCCTATGGTAAGTGATCAAGACCTTTGCAAACTCTGAATGAGTGCTACGCTTGTCTGCATACTTAGGGTGTAGACACACAAGTCACAGTAGGTGAGCATCTTGTAAGGGGTAATTTTATGGTTTGTTTCAGCTTTCCAAATCCAGGCATCCTTGTTAGAACTGGTATGGTAGGTTTTGGGGAAAGGATGTTAAATGTCAGCCTTTGCATCTTGGCATCAAACCTGGCTGTACATGCAGGTCCTTGAAAACCTTTTAGTCCTGTTCTCCGAGTTATGCGCGTCTAAGGTACATTATAGAAATTGCCTGGTATCATAAGCTTGTGATTCACACATCACATTAATATGGGGTGGGAGCGTGTCTCTCAGTATACACTTTTATTTCCATGTGTGATTACTTAAACTTTACCTTTAAGATTTCATTTAAGCATCATGCAGCTAACATTTTTTCTCCCCCATTTCTCATTGTGTTTCTTCAAGGTAGTCAGTTCTTGTATTCAACATATGGCTTTACACTCTTAAGCGCTGTCGTGGAGAGAGTTTCAGGACAAAAATTTACAGATTACATGCTAAAAATGTTTCGAGATTTGGATATGCTGTCAACTGTGCTAGATGACAATGAAGCAATGATATATAACAGAGCAAGGTAAACAAAGATGAAACTTCCCACCTCCGCCACCCCCAACAGTTGTTGCTCTTTCTGTCTGCATTTAACCTGCTGAATTAAGAATGCATGAATTCAATTTTTTAATTATTAATTATTTTTTAATTAAGAGGATTGTGTTATTTCAAAATTAGTCGTGTAACCTATTTTATGTCAGAATTATGGTATTGGTTCTATAAGTAGCAATATAAGAAAATACAGAACAGGAAATCGGTGTTTCCAGTTATAAGAGTATATATGGGTGGGAGTGGCAGGCTTGACTGAAGTTTGCATTTAGTTTGGGTACAAATAAGCAGGTAAGTATAAATAGAGTAAAATGAAAATAAGTAGGAGATATGTTGGAATATATAGTTACCTTGGTTTGCTTAATACACTTGACTTTTTAAGAGTTCCAGGAAATTCTAATAGTCTCACAGTGACATAAGGCTTTCATAAATTAATTTGTAATATCCATTTTAACCAGATGTAAAATTACGTTTAACACAGAACATTCTTTATTAATCGATTTATTTTTATTAACTTATAAAAAACCCAACAAACCAAACAAAAACTCCAACAACCCCTCGCACCAAAAATCCCAGAGCAATTTATGCAACTGGATAATCTACTCCACTATAGTGGATAAGGATAGAATTTCTTGTCTCTCTCAATCCAATCTTACTGAGCTACCTGTCCGGGCTCTGAAATTGCCTGTTAAATTTTGGTGCAGGAGAAGAATTCTAACTGAATCACAAAAGCAGATTATGGAAAAAGTCCCAGAAAAATTAGATTCAAACTTTTAGTGGTTTGTCTTCTAAAATGCTTTGAAAGGATGAGAATGGTGATGAATGTTGAATAGTTGATAGTACTTGTCTGTGGGTGTATATTTAATGTGTGCACACACACACAAAACAGTTTGTGATGTTTTAGTTTAGTCCAGCTTTACTGCTGGATTCCAAGATGCTTTCTGCTGGTGTTTTCTTCTACGTTTTCAGAGACTCTTTGGCTGTAGATCTGGATGCTAGTAATGTTCTCCTAATTTATGAAGCTTGTATAGTCAAGTTCTTTTAAATATATGTGTTTATATTAACCTTTTTATAAACTGAAACATGGTAGGGATGAAAGAATTGGGACAGATTACTTTTTTGGGGGTCTTCTCACATTAAGGAAAACAGATGCCAGTGTGGTGGTTTTGCTTTGCCAAATAGCTGGTGCCTCCAACAAGAACTTACTGACACATTGTGGTTTGTTTAATGATTTGGTCATACTATATTTCACTGACATGAAAATGTTTCAGAATTCATGTTCTAGATCATTTAGAGGTGTAAGTCAAGCATTTTCTTGTTTTTGTAAAATGCTTGACTGTGATCTGAAAAACTAACTACAGTGACACCAAGATAATCAAGTCACTGGCAGAATTGATGGTAGTCTTGGACTATTCATGTCTCATTCTTTGCTTCAGCCTCTGATTTTCAGTATTAATGACTTTCATAATTTTGATTAAAAATTGCCAGTGTAATTGCAGAGCACATAAGGAATAGACCTCTGGACTGTTTGATAGTAGGTTTGCCCTGCCCTGCCTCTCCCCCTGCCCCCGCCCTTTATTTATTTCTTTTCCAGATTTTTTTTGTGGTTCCTTTACACAACTCTGTAAGTAGTACATAGGCCTCTTGTGGTCTAAAGGCCAAAGGTTGAAATTAATCAGATCATGTAGTTATTCAACATAACATTTTGTATGTTATATGAAATTAATCAAGTCATGACTGGGGCATTTCAAAGCCTCACTCAGTCTTCACTCCTGTTCCTGATAGCTCACTGTGCTATCTGGTTGATAGTTTCTAATGTATATTTTAAGAACAGAACAGACTCATGCTTCTCACTTCTATTCGTAGTTCTAGAATATTCAGTTGTTGTAGTATGTAACAGCTGTCTTGGGGCAGAGGGGGAAAGTCATAAATGGAAACTACTGTCTCAGAGCAGTTATCTAAGCCTTTAGTGAAATTTCAGCTCATTGTCAGAAGGTAGTTTAAAGATTCCTCTTTTTTAAAACAAATCTAGTACAGGGATTTAAGAAAAATCCTGTGCTGTCTGATCTATAGATTTCTGTCACACCTCTTACTTCTATATTGCCTTTACTCTTAGTATATCCTAAGAGTAAGTATTAATACTTTGATTGAAATTAAGCTTCTGACTTAAGACGTCACCTTTCCAGTCTCCATTTCTTGTTGATTTTTCTGCAAGAAGTACATTTAAGAAAAAGGTATTTTAAATTCTCGACTGTCATGAAAACAAATTAATACATGTTCCCTTTGCTCTTCTAAGGTAGGGCAGTTTTAAATAGTTGTGCATTGTATCTGAGAATGACAAGTTGAATTTTCTTGAATTCTAGGTGTTATGTTTACAACAAAAAGGGACGGCTGGTCAATGCACCGTATGTGGACAACTCTTACAAGTGGGCTGGTGGTGGCTTTCTGTCATCAGTAGGTGACCTTCTGAAATTTGGAAATGTGTTGTTATACAGTTATCAAGCTGGACAGTTTAAAAACACGAATGACAAACTTCTTCCTGGGTACCTCAAACCAGACACCGTCGCAATGATGTGGACCCCTGTGCCAAAAACAGAAGTATCGTGGGACAGGGATGGTAAATATGCAATGGCTTGGGCTGTAGTAGAGAAGAAGCAACAATGTGGCTATTGCAGACAGCAGAGACACTATGCATCGCATACGGGTGGTGCAGTGGGGGCAAGTAGTGTCCTCCTAATTCTTCCTGAAGAGCTGGACTCTGAAGCTACTGCTACTGGGCTAGTGGCACCACCTAGAGGAGTAGTTGTTACTATTATCTGTAACATGCAATCAGTTTCACTCAACAGCACTGCCTTAAAGATTGCAAGGGAATTTGATAAAGAAAAACGGACTTAATATGTAGATTAAAAAAAAAAGAGGTAAGTGCAGCCAAACTCACAGTACTGAAACACAAAAAACAAATGGAAAAAGGTATAATTGGACTCCAAGATCACTAAGAATACAAGGGAAATGCATAAAAAAAAATCATTTAAACTTCTGAGTGGTGCTAAATTTACATGTAACTGGAATTCATCTCTCAGGGAAGTTCCTAACTTACAGAAAAAGATAATGTAACCGTCAAATTTTACTTCCTGCAGTACCTGTGTAAAATTATCATTATATTAGTAGCTTTTTTTCTCATCCAGCCAAGCACTTAACCAAGATGTGAAAAACTAGCATTGCTGTCTCGCACTGAGAAGTACAACAACAAATTATTTACTGTAATTGTTGAACTTTGGAAGAAGTTCACATCTTGATTTGAGCATACAAAGATGTAAGTTGCAATTCTTACACTTCCAGTCTGTCAAAACTGTTCAGTATTACTTTTTAAAGAAAAAATGTTTTAGTAGTTAATTTTTCAGTTTATTTTTGTATTTTCACATAGCACTGTTCTTATTTGCCTAAAAGGCAAGAAAAACCCCCAATAAAACCCAAATCTTTAAGCTACCTCCAGAATGAAGATTTTTACCAGAAGTGTGCTTTGTCAGAGCTGTGGATTGTTAGGAATTGGGAAAGAATGGAGCCAGGGTAATGTACATTAAAAAATCTTTTTGTTAGTTAGATGTCTCCTCCTCATCCATTGTATTGCACATAGAGAATGTGAAAGTAGTTTACTATGAAATAAGGGCATTGTTTCCACAGTCAAATATACCCATATAGCACAACACAGTGAGCTGTCAAACTGTGTCATTGATTTTGAGAGACACACATGCTAACTTCAGTACCCAGGAACAACCCTGTATTCTGTAATGTAGATATTCCTTTAGATATAGGAATTGGGAACTTAGATAACTCAGTAAAATTTGAAGCCCATTCTTGAAGCCAGTAGTAGAAGTCTCACAGACTTTGAGAAGTTGTTGGTTTTTTGGTTTTTTAACTTTTTTTTTTCCCCTGGAGACCTGCCTCAGGGAGTAAACTTTTTTTTTTTTTTTTGCAAAAGACTGAACAAAAAATTGTGTTAAGAGTTCCAGAGAAGCGTCTTCTTATCTTTGGTTTTACATATGTTAATTTTACGTATTCCATAATGGCATGGAAGTTCTCCATAATCTTCAAAGATATTCCCTCTTCTAACTTCTCCTGCAGCTCTATCAGACAGTATTTCCAGGCTGAGACAAAACAAAGTATCCTTCAGGAAAGGTTTGAATACTTATGTCCCTGTACTGTTCAGTAGCTCTGCTTCTCTGAATTTAAGGTGCAAGATGTCATAGGTGACAGCTAGCAGAAGACAGCCTTACCTGCCTCTTTCCCAGGTTAGTCCTTTTAGTATTATCTTCATAGTTGTTACCTACCCTGTGATGAAACAACATGCTGTCATCTCTGCTGCCAGTATACCTGTGATAACATTTATTAACTAAGACAAACCAGAAAATGTAGTGTTTTGTGGTGTCAGTGTTTTACCTGAATTTTTAATTGAACCTAGTCAGGCTGCTTTACATTTTAATTATCATTCTTGTGCCTTAAATTAGTAAAAGCTTACATCTAAACTATTTTCTTGGGTCTTCTGGCCCACTCACCAAAACTTCACTTTTTTACTCATTAGTAATGGAATGTCTTTATGTCAAGAATATTGCATCAGTAGAGACAACAGAGGCAACCTTTCTGAACAAACTTTTGTTAGGCAATAAACATTACATTATCTACACTTCCACTGAAGTCTGTGATACTGCTTGACAGTTCCAGTACAGTACTGGAGGTAAGTGTCTTCTGCAATAGCAAGTTGGGTTTTTTCCCCAGTCTTGAGCACCTACTAGCTGGGTAAACATGCAGCAGCAGAAGTCATTGCCTATTTCACACAGGGAGCAAGAGCGAGTAGTTCAGAGTTTTAATGTTAAGGAGTACGTGAATAGAAATAGACCATATGCAATGTTTTAAATGTAGAAAACCTGAAAAATAAAGGGGGTTTTATAGGATTTGTAACATTTTTCTCATATGATGCATGTTCTGCAAATGGTGTTTATTGGTCTTGAAAACCATTTTGCATACTTGAGAGAAGACGTTTCACTCACCATTGTGCTGCAGTTTAGATGCAAAGACTTAGCATAGGTTTAGCCATATGCTTGTTTGCATATGACCAAACACTAATAAATATTTGAAGTATGTATGAAGGTGAATAATCACATTAGTGTCAGTATTTTAAATGCCACAAACACTTTAATGACAGTGTCTCGCTCCCCTCACAGAGTATGTTTAGCCACCAACTTTTTCTATGCATACCATGTTCTTTATATTGTATCTCCTGTAATTTAAGGCTTTTAAAAAACCCTCTGCTGTCTTATGTACAGCATTGGAGATACTGCAATATCTAAATTTTGTCTTCCAGTACCTGGAACAAAACTTTGCCTGATTTGGTATTTACTTAATCCTGAGTTCTGTTCTTTTACAGTGGAGAAAGACAAGGCAGAGATACGGGAGACTAGGAATCAATCTGGCCTTATCACATGTTCAGGTCACAAGTGAATTAATACTTTTACTTTGAGTTATTTGATGGACTGGCACTAAGTGTGGGAAACTAGTCCATTAAGAGCAGCTTTCAAAATAAATTTGCTCTTAAATTTAACGTTAACATTGTAACACTGACATAAAACTGCTTTTGTTAAAAGACACATATGTTAACTTGGTGCATCTATTGCTTTTTTAAAACACCTCCTTCTTATATATGTTAATTATAAATTTTCTGAATTAACTGATAAAAAATTATCTTTAAAATGCAGAAATCTGTAATATCAAGTTTTGGTTTGTTGGTTTTGTGGGTTTTCGCTTACAGACTGGAAACATACAAGTTTGAAAATTAATAAAAAGATTAAATACAAATACCCAACAATAATTAGCTCATCAAGACACCTGATATTTAGAGATGCTGATACATAACTTGAAATACTATTTAGTAAAATAAGATACGTGGTTTCTCATGATTAAAGAAACTACCTGAAAACCTGTTTCCTCATTGCAAAAACATTAACTATTTCTGTCTGTATTTAGTACTGAAAACAGGCGTGGTCTTACTGTTTTGGTTTTTTTTAATGAGCAGATAACATTCACAGCTGCTAGTGTAGTTTGCTGGCTTACTGTTGCTTGTATGCCTTCTCTGTACTTACTACTTTTAGTGTTTTGCAGGAAACCAGAGGTTTTTGTGTGTGTGTCTAAAAATCTGAGTTACAGAATACAAAATGTAGTTTTGAGAACAGATTAGAGGTAGGGAAAACCCATGCATTGCAGAAAAATAGCTGACCATAAGTGACTTCGAATTTTTATTTATCATGTTACTCCATGATGTGAAGGGACTAAAGCAATGTTGAAAGCAAACAAGCCATTTGAAATCTTATCTACTCTTTGCAGCCCTTGCAGTTGGAGTAGGTACAGTAATAAAGTACATGAAGTGGAGCTTCACAGCAGTGTTTGTCACCATATGCATTAAAGTGCTGTACTTGATAAGAAGGGGATGGATGCAGCAAGTCCAAGGCTTTTATATTAAATGAAACCACACAATAAAGTTTAGATGTAAAATTATAAAAATAGAACTCATTTGTCTGCAAACTTGCACTTCAAATCATTTATTGAAAAAGAGATTCTAGCTCATTAGTCACCATCAGGATACAATTTTTACAAAATCACTCATAATTGTTTCGTTAACAGGCATTTTTAAATTGGTAAGGCTTTCAGGAACACAGATCCAAAACCACATGCTGAAGTGTTCAGTGTTGCTTCCTTCTAAATGAACAGCCTGTGAAGAAATCAGAATGAATATAGATATGAGTAGTCCTTAATATGTTAGGCTGCCTTAGAAAGATGCCCACTTAACTTTAGTAGGAAATAAATTTAAATTTCATGTACTGCAGGAGGTGAAAATTTAGCACTTGGAGAAGACTCAAAATCAACCAGAACACCACAGCTGTTGTACAATTCATCTTAAAATAAAGGTGTGCTATTTCTTTTCTTCCAGATGCCTTCTAAAATTTCAGTCTACTGTTCCATCTCTTAGTGACATGAACTCCACATGAAAACAGCTAAGAGCGTTGATACTTTTTTTCAACGGCTCAAAAGCCTTAAGGTATTGTGTTCTCCTATAAACTATGTAATATAAGCACTACTACATAAAACTTCCATATATGTTTCATATATTGTTCATTAATTTCTTAAACCCTCAAGTCTTTCCAGTGTTTTTCATATAACCCAGACATTGGGTTGTATTTCAAGATACTAGTGGGTTTTGTTCCTTTACAATTACTAGACAACAAATTCTGATTAAGTAACACGAGCCAGGGAACTGCCTTTGCAATATTACTGTTGAAAAACAGGCAAGACACTGCTAACTAGCAGTGGCAGAAAATCCCTTTAGCCTGGCAGAAGTACCCTACTCCTTTAACAGTGCTTTTTAATGCCCTGAACTTACCTCAGAATTAATTAGGCAGTATGTATTACAGAAAAGCTATAGGAAAGGGCAAGTCAAAGCACCTAAAATCAAGACTGCTTGATCACAATGTAGCTGCCTAGCCTATCAGCTCAGCTGTTTAAAAATAAGAGTCTGAAGAAAAACTTGCAGTTCAGGGCCCAATAACAATGGCCTAATTTACCAGCAGGCTCTAAGCAATTTGCAAAGTAAGCATTCCAATACTAGTTTTCAAAATCAATGCTAAAATATTTGCAGGTTATAAATACATAAATGCATTTATGTAAGTAGAATATTTAGGCTGGTAAACATTGCTCCTTACCTTCTGTCAGCCTGGCTTTCCCCCCAGTAGGCTGACACAGGACAGTTGAGCACCCCACACACAGAACTACTGTCTGAGCATGGCTGAATACAGTGGTGATCTTGTAGCATCCTGGAAAAAAAGTGTTAAACTTCCCATTGTGTACTTCTAGCATGACTTCATTGTATGTGTAATTGAATCAGATTCTCTCAACAATCTTGTCCAAAAAAATGGATCTGTATTTCATTACACAGCATACCAAGCTAAAACGCCCTTATGGTAGTCTGAAGTGCTTGCTTTTCTAAGAAGTGTGTGAGAGCAAGTTTGTTAACTGAAACTGTTATGACTGCCCATATGAAAATTAACACAGCTTGATGGCAGACAAACCCTAATTTGCCTGTTCTTGCAAAAGAAGAAAAAAAAAAGTTTTTAAGAAAATGAGTTCTGCACTACCCCTCTCTGCTAAATAGAAGAGCCCATCTAGCTAGAAAAATATTTAACTTGTAATAGTAGAACAATGCTGTTGACAAAGTAAGTCTGGCAGCTGTGAATATAAACACTGCTGTTCCAATCTTTGTTTGCTTTCTGTTTAATACCTGGTACCCATAAGGCACGTGGTAGGTTACGTTCTACAAGTTATACTTAAGTGAGAAGACTTGGACATAATAACTTCCCTAATTCCAGATGAGGCATGACTAATTTTATCTAGAGCTTCTAAATTTTATGACATAAGAAAAAATGAAATCTCTCATACATGGCTTAGACAACGGGATTTTCACCACATTCATTCTTTTCCCTGAAAATTATTTTCAGTTAGCCAAGAGGAATTTTTGGAGAGAGAAAACTTGTAAGAATTCAATCTAGATGTGGATATAGAAAATAGATAAACATGGGTACAGATTCCATTTTCAGCATGTGCAGACCAGAAAGAAGTGATAGAATACAGGTGATGAACATCCTCAGAAAGCTGACACAAAAACTGGTTAGTAGAGAGAACTGAGCAATAGATTTCAGCTTCAAATCACAAATAGTAACTGCACAAATCTTTGTTTACAAAAGCCTGCTAGCAGCTAAAATTTAAGCTTAGAAAATGTTTTCCTCCCATGAATGTGAAATTTTGTGTTGAGAACACCTTAGTTTTCTGGATTTTGCAGAAATGAGCCCCCTATCCATTTCAGATGAAACTTCAGCAACACTGAAATAATGCATAAAGCTATCTGCTATTTTCAGTGTGTTGTGCTTACGACTAAGTCATTATTGAAGCCTTCCTGCTTTGCTCTAGATATCCCTCAAACTCAATAACCAATCAGTCTAACAATAATGAAGACAGCTAATGACCTACAGACCACAGTTGAGACATTAACTGTACTTTAGTATATGCCAACACGTACACTGCTTTGAGGGGAGTTTAAACAGAAATGAAAATCAGTGACTTAGCCTTCAACCATGTATTTTTTAAAGGTAACCACACTTTCAAATAGTTTTAATGGATTTACCTTACTTTTAGATGGAAAACAGTGTCTCAGAGCTGCTTAGAATCTAAGCTAGTAGAGAAAGAATAAGATAATAAGAAAATCTGAGTACAGCAACAATTCCCCACTTAGTCAGGATGACCACTACTGTAAGTAAGTCCATGCATTTTCTTACTCCTATAATCTTATACTGCAGTAGTTTCTAGGAGATATAAGGTACCACACTTGACAGTTTCTGCACCTAGATGTAGCTGTACTGATCAAAGCAGCTGTTCCCTGGTAGAGCATACTGTTGTGACTGTGCTTGAAAATCCTGCATTTTAGTTTATAGAAGAGAAACTGGTTACAACGATGTTTCTGAGACAAAGTAATGAAAAATCTGTGAAAAGTAGACACAGGCAACACCTTAAATAGAACTCCTGTATGTGTGAACTAGGTGTCAGATTACTTAACAGCAACGTGCTGAAAAGGCAGTCATACGCACTTTACTTTCTGTGTAAAATCCACTGTGAATGCATGCATCCTTGCAAAAGGTTCTTCTTGTTGCTTTTCCAGAATCAACAAACTTTGAAAAAAACAATGTTGTCTTCTATTTGAAACTTGTGCCATGGATGCTCTTAGTATCCATTTCACCTCACTTCCTCACATGCAAGTGTGAGGCATTTGTGTTTTCCCCTACCTTCCAGGATTTCATGTAGGGTAAAAAAAGAAAAAAACCCAAACAAAAACCAACCCAAAATTTCATGCTGCACCTCCAGAAAAACTAAAAAGATGGTTCCTTAAATTAACTTTTGAAAAAGGTTGAAAACGCTTTTGTTGTTAAAGACACCCCAACAACAAACTGATACACAAACTTCCCCCCCACACACACACAGAGAACAGGTAAACCACATTTAGATTAAAAATTGTAACATTTTTTCAAATACACCTTCTTATGAAGATGAACCACGTCGACTATTATTTCTATTCCTTCCGTAAGATTTTAAATATTTACCTGGACATTTCACATCCATAAAGTAGGAGTTTGGGCTCTGCACAAGGCGCTTCTTTTTGTGCTTTCTCTTCTCATCCTCTAAGGAGGGATGCACTAGATCTTTAGCCAGCTGGGTAGGACAAGAGGAAGAACGCACTGCACGTTAAACGGCGCTCAGGCTACTTGGGCAGGCTGGGTGTCGCGAAGCCGCTTTCGGTCCGCTCCCGAGCGCGGCTGCAGCGTTGGGGGCGGCCGCCCCGGCAGGGCTGAGGGTACGCAGGACCGCCGGCGCCCTCGGGCCTGTCGCAGCCGCCCGCGGGGTACCGGCGTTCGCCAGCGAGAAGCCTGAGGGGCCCCGGCAGCTCGCCGCTCAGCTGGCAGCTCGCCCGGNNNNCCGGGGGCGGGGCGGGTGGCGGGCAGAGTCGGGCGCGTCCGCTCCGCCGCCCCGAGGGTCCCCGCTCGCGCGCGCCCCATCCCGACGAAGCCGTGGGCAGGTGTCAGCCGGGAGCGCGGCCTCCCGGGGACAGCCCCTCCGCCGCCGGCCCGCTCTCTGCCCCGCGGAAAGGCCCGGTCGGCGGCGAACAACTCACAGGCATTCCTGCCGCNTGCCGCCGCCGGCCCGCCCCTTCCCCGAGCGTTTCCGGCGGGCGCGAAGCTCGAGCTGCTCTGGGCGCCTGGAGGCCCCGTGTCTATGGTGTGTTCCGGGACGGGACGGGACGGGACTGCTGGCGGGGGTTGGGGACGGCGCCGGCACGGAGAGCAATGAGGAGGAGGAGGGCGGCGCGTGGTCAGGCGGGCACCGCTGGCCGTGTTTGCGAAGATGCCTTCGCGCCACTGCCCCGCACTGACCCGATGTGTCCCCTGGAGCTGACGAGGGGACTAGCGCAGGGCGTGTGTGGCGCGTTATAGCTGCCCGCAGAGGATGTCTGAGCGAGCTGCGGTAACCGCCTCCCCACAGGGAACAGCGAAAAGCGGCGGGCGGCAGGTTCTCGCCAGCGTCCGCTCCGGTGCCAGCGGCTCCGTGGGGCGTTCAAAGCGGGCGGGGCACAGAGGAAGGCAGTGCCGGTACGCTCGCGGGTGTCTCTTGGAGAAGCCCCGCCTTCCCCACCCACGGCTCCACGCGTGGCACTGGTGTGTCCGGGGACGAACGGCGTGCGGAAGTCCCACCTGCTTTTGTGCTCCCTGGTGACGGAATTGTGGCTCCTGTGCCGTTTCGTGTGGAATGACACGTTGCGTGAAGTCGTAGCTATGCGCGTGTTCTTCCGCCCCTGCACACCCCACTCAAAAACAAAAAGGCAGAAACGTTTCCGTTAGTTATCATTTACCGTTTAAACCGATTTAAAGAGCTAAAAGAAATGAATCAAAGTTAAATAGAAATGTCGCAGTTAGTGGGATTAAAAAAGAAAAAAACAGTATTCACTGATGTTTTAGTAGCAGGTCGAATGGCCTTTTTTCCCGTCAATCAATACAAATACTCCCAAATACAATCTGCAAAGACTCGGGTTTAATTCAGTCAAACCTGGGACAACGAGAAGTGTAATTCACCACAAGTCCAGTAAGTGGCAGAAACAGACCTCACGAAAATTGCTTAGTATGCAAAATGTGCCGAAGCGCACAGCTGGCGGCGTGTTGAGCCACATCCGTTCTGAAGAGAGAACGGATGCGTTTAGCAAAAATAATTTTTAAAGTTTGCCGTGAGCACAAGTGAAGATCTACGTTTTAAAGACACACATCTTTCTGATAATAATCTTCTCAATGCTGGGATGTCCACTCCAGTGCTGGCACTGTACTTAACTTTCAAAATACTTTCCTCCCACCCGAAAACCCTGCATTATTCTGCAAGAAGAGACTGCCTTATTGGTCCGAGCCATGACATGGGTTTTCATCTGCTCCCCGTCACAGCCGCTGTCCTGTAACATTGTAATGCTATGTTAGCAGTTTTTTCCTTATGGGCTGAAGCAGTGATGACACACAGCTAGAGGTATTTTGCGAGTATATCATGGGGAATTCACTGTAAAAGGTTCGGACTCATACTTTCCTCTGCAGGCTCTCTTGTGAAGCTAGAAACATAAACCAGTTACAGCACAGTTGGTTGTTAAGTCTTAGCTGTTCCCACAACCTTTCAGTCTTTTTCAAATGTATGTTATTTATCTGCAAGCAAAAGGGATTCTGAAAGAGAATCTATTCAGACTGTTGATTCAGAATCTGAAGGAGAATTTTGTTTTTCTTTAAGAAAATACCTTCACAGTGTATAAGGCAGCACCAACAAAAACAATAGAATTCCTGAAGTGCCGCTCTCCTTCACCCCTTCCTCCTAGCTTTCCCTTCATGAACCTTTCCTGAAAGAAGCCTCTGGTGCTTGAGGAAGACTTTGGAGTCACAGTTCACGTTAAGATTTTTTTCTGTGGAAGAAGCACCACACAGGATCATCTGAAAACAGGATGTGTTTTGGATACATTGCTCTGTTTGGTTCTCTATTTTGGTTTTACTTGGAGATTCATTTCCTTTACGTAACTGCTTGTAGTTCAGTGACCTGCTGAATGAGTCAGTTCTAATGCATTACCTACAGAGTGAAGCTATTTTTGAAGTATAATCTTTAGAAAACAGAAACGCAGCAGTGGTGTGGCCTACACAGAAACAGACAGATTCAAGACTAAAGAAATTACTTCCCTTTTCCAGCCTTCTCCCAGCAAACAAAGACTGATCTCATTTTAGAGAAGAGGACAGGAAACATTACCTGTCAGCTAGAATGTCAATAGAATATTTCCAAAAGCTGATCTGGAGATGTTTAAAAACAAAATAATGACAGTTTGGTTTGGTGTTTGGTTTTGGTGGGTTTTTTTCTGCATTATGGGTTGCAGTGTTGTGGTGTTTATAAACTGAATCTGTGTCTGAGATGACATGCATTGTTGTGGTATAGCCAGCAAGCTCTCCTTACAACGAGGGAGTAGCAGCAGAGCGCCCATTGACACCCAGTGCTACTCTGTTCTGCTCCATTTATGGCATTCTGCAGTTGAGTTAGGGTAGGTCCATTGGATTTGCTATCAGAAATTGTGAAAATATAGGCTTGGGGGAGGGTTTACTACAGAACCTCGTTTAAACTGACTGTGGTCACTGAGGAAGTGAGTATTGGTTGATTAAAAATTAATCAACCTAATAATGCCTATAGAGAACAAAAATGTGGATGGGTGTTTCAGGTTAACTGTCATTATGACCATTTGGATTTCCATATACTAACCAGCTCTAAGCGGCGCTCAAAATAAGTAGGTTCACTTCAATGATATTTCTGGTCTGGAATGCAGTCTGCCTGTGGTTTTTCCTGTACTGCAGACTTAAGTATTGTAATTTTTATTTATTATAAAGGAATTGTGTAAGCCATTTATTCATAATGCCACGTAGACATTTTTTTAAATATGCTTATGCTGAGATATCTTAGATTAGTGCTGGAACTTGAAGAAGTCCCCTTTTTCACTACCCTAATAGCAAACTTGAAATTGATGTAGCTTACAGGTTAGAGTCTTACATCACTTTTCCTTTCTGGAATGGAACTTTACATACTTGAAGTTTTTGGTTTTGTTTTGTTTGTTTTTTTTCTAATAATTACTTGATTTAACATCTTCTATATAATGTTCTGCAGCATATAAATATGGAAAATCTATACATTTAGATCACTAGAGTAAAGGAGAGTATTGTCCTTTGTAAAGACCAGAAAATTAAACCTATGTGATGATCTGAAAACTAGGACTTTAAAGCAGGACATAATGACATAGAAAATGCAGTAAGACAAAGTGAAGAATGAGCAGAAAAATGTCCAACTGCAGCAAAAGACATATTAACTGGAACTGGGGAATGAGTGGCATTTCTTTAAAGGAGTCTCACATGATGGTCATCAAACCAGTAAGCTGGAGAGGTGTCTGCCAAAATCAGAATTATTAAAGATATACATCAACATATTATCATATCAGCTAGCTGAGTCCAAAAGCTAAGGAGCAAAGCTCATGTTAATGATTTGCAGCTAAGGTGGCATTTGGGGCAAGGCTGCCTCATTTATCTTTCACAGGACTTGGACCTCTGGATTACAGTTAGTGCCAAAATAACAGGATCCTGGCTCTACCAATGTGTTTAAAACTCTATTAGTTTGTTGGGTTTGGGTTTGTTTTTTTTTTTTTTTTTAACCTTCTACTTAAATAATTAAGATGTAGAATTTTTTACACTTTTGTATGCCTTGAACAGAAGAGCTTGATTAAAGACAGATTTTGACACAGTTCCGTTTTCACTTAACCAGTCTCACCTTTGAACTGAGGGAAAAACAGGACTTTAGAAAGCTAAAAGTAGTGATGTCTATCATTTGAGAAAGTAAAAATGAGAGTGTGAATAAAGTAGCAATATAGTCTGGGTTTTTTTCTTGAAAACCTAGATGTTGGTAAACTAGTCACAAGTATTTCCTGATTTTTGGTTGGGATTTTTCAATATGTATGTAAATGTTTCTGAGTTTATTGCATCTGAATAGGAGGAGTAATTATGTTTTGCTTTTCAAAGTAGTGCCTTTCTTAAACTGAGTGCTTTAGCAGATGCACTTTACATACATTTCAGTAACTAATGGAATTCTGCTGTATCATTTTGGACACATCTATTTATTGGATGAGCTTCACCTGAGGTATTTGGGCACAACTGTTAGGGCAGTCATGTAGGGCTTCTAAAGGGTTTCAGACTTCTGCTTTTTTAAAATGTACAAATCAGTATAACTCTGTTACTGTGCTATCCGCTATTGTATAGTGACAAAAGGTAAAACATAGTATCAAACACTTTCTATTTCTCTATGTTCAGTGTTCCTTTCAGTGGTTCTCCCACATCAGAAAAAAAAAAGAATGAACTGTTTAATTGCAGTTGATCTATTTGACTGTAATACAATGTAAAACAAATGTTGCCTTTTCCATTTAGTGCAGTAACAAATATTGGGCTTCCATGGAACAGGTATCGTAGCAGCATGGTTATTGAGCCTTGCCAGCTTTGATAGTACTCCTCAAAGTTTGACTAACATTGCAAAATATGCAACTGTACAGTTACAGTTTTTCCATATTTTAGAAAATCAAAAAATCTAACTCTTCATTTTTATATCTTGTTTTTTAAAGTTCACATTAAAGTAAACATCTGTCCCTTGAATCTGTCAAACTGGCACTCTTCCAAATCAGACAGAACATGGTTTTGAAAAGCGCCAGTGTAATTAAAGAGGGAAGTAATTTGCATTATTTTTCTATAAAACTACTGTTGAGTAACAGATGGCAATCAAAAACATATTCCTCCAGAGACATATGGAAGCCTATTTGTTCCATAAAACTCAAGAGTGAGCATTAACCCCCACGTTACTCTCTTCAATTATGAAGTATGATTGTGTGGCCATAATTACAGTACAGAGAAACTTGTGTCTCAGAAAAAACAAATACAGGGAAATGTTTCAAAAATTAGATTTAATCTTGCCACAGTTTGTGATCACAAACATATATCGGCCAGAAACGCCTCCAGACTGAAACTCTTAACAAGGAAGACTTGGAATAACTAGGAGCAGAAGAACTTTTGGGGTTTTTTGAGGTTTACAGTGGCTGAAGGTATTTGTTTGGAGTGATTCCTTAGAGTACTTTGCACAAATACCACAGTAGCCAGGCGTTAGACTAGGTTAGCCCTATTTCACCCCATCATGTTGTCAGTTAATGTAATAATTTTCTGCGTGCTTGGAAGGGGAGGCTGACCACTTATGACAGAGCTTTAATATACAAAACTAATTTTTGTTTCGCTCTGGATAAACTCAGCAGATATATTTGCCTTTTTAACATTTAAAGAAAGTGAGAAGGGACATTGTATAATTGTGGGCTGCAGGTGGGAGGCACTTAGGAACAGGTATCTGGATTGCTGTTAGGCAGTTGAATCACATTTGCACCCCCAATCCCATCTAGAGGGTGCTTGAGACACTTGCAGCTAAGGAGAAGTTCTTCAGAGAGGCTGCACCTCACTCGAGCTTTACTCCAGGTAGCTGTCGAGCAGGATGCCCTAGGGGTGACTAGCAGGAGCAGTGCCCTGGTCAGCAGGGGCCGGCAGTGAGGGGAGCCTGGAGGGAGCTTGGAAGGAAGCTGGTGGCTCAGGCCTTGCAGGATGACAATCTTTTAATGAATGATTTGGGAAAAAACATCTCTTTTCCTAAGAAGGAGGTGAGAACTATAGTAGTGATTTATAGTGATAGAGATTTCTGTTTATAGCTTATCTAAAGGCTACAATTTTTAAATTAAATTAAAGCAGTAACTCTTTGGTGTCATTTTAAAGTGTTTCAGTAACACTATTTTTCTAGTGCCTTCTGACATCCTGTGGGGTGCACAGCATAATGATACATAATGGTGCTACCTCACACCAAGACATAATTATCGGTTGAAAAAGATAGGGAAAGCGTTTATTGGAGCGCTCTAGGATAGCCACATCTCCTGGAACACCTGTGGGCTTAGTGCTGCTTGAGACCGTGAAAGCGATTTTTCTGTCGCATGAACACAAGTTTCTTCCATACTTGACACTCCCAAAACAACACGTGAACGTTTGAGGTCACATACGCACCCACTTTTCATCTGTGCTTTTTGGCGACGTGTTCTATTGTGCCATTACGTATCGCGTCGCTTGAGCCGACCAATGTGTGCCTCTTTACAGCTCCAGTGAGCTCCCACAAGTAACCCAGTCCCATCGCTTGCAGACCGGGGCCGGCCCGCTGACTACATCTCCCGTCGGGCGGGGCCGCTTCCGGCGCGCTGTGACGCGCGCGGGTGCGGTCTCCCCCTGTGAGCGGGCGCCGGGCGGGGCGGCGCTTCGCTCTCTGCCTGGCTCCTCCCCTCCCCTCCCGCAGTCGCCCCCTCCTGCTGCGGCGGCGGCGAGCCAGAGGCCGAGGGAAGATGGCGAAGACCTACGACTATCTGTTTAAGCTGCTGCTGATCGGAGACTCGGGCGTGGGCAAGCCCTGCCTGCTCTTCCGCTTCAGCGAGGACGCCTTCAACACCACCTTCATCTCCACCATCGGTGAGCTGCCGGC
>VXBZ01006977.1:381572-394726 GCA_013399135.1 Heliornis fulica | reverse complement strand
GAGTGGGCGGGAGCCCCTCGCCGTTACGGGCCCCGTGCGGGAGGAAGTGCCGGGCCGCCGCCGTGCCCCGGCCACCGCGGTGGGAGAGGGGGCCCGGCTCGGGAGCGCGGGGTCCCGGCGCGGGCAGGCCGCGCGGCGGAAGGGCTGGTCGCCGGCGCCAAGGGCCGGAGGGCGGCTTGGCCGCGCGGGATGCGCGCTGGTCCTCCGGCGGCCCCGGCGACAGCAACAGTTGCTCGATCTCGGCCGTGCGCAGCCTCTGGGCCGCCCGCAGCCTCTGGGCCGCCCGCCTGTTGTTTCTGCTGGCAGTGGAAGCGATGTTTCCGTGGGGCTGCTGAGCGCTGCCTTGTGCCGGACCGGATCGGTGAGGAGTTGTACGCCCGGTCCCCAGCGTCGCGCTGCTTGAGTTACTGGAGGATCTTTGTGTCGGCTTTTCCTGCTCGTCAGTTACCGGGCGTTTTACCTTGGGATGTCAGTTTTCAGGGAGAGGGAGCGCTTGGGCTGCTGAGGCTAACTGTGGCTCCCGCTGAGCCGCGTAGTGACAGGGACCGAACGGCTCTCGGCGGATAGTTTAACGGTCTGCTCCGGTCTTGTCGCGTCTGTGCGTATTCATGTCCATGTAGGTCACACTTCGGCGATTTGGAGTAGTCGTGCTCAAGCTCCTTAGTCAGCTAGCGTCAGAAGCTCGGTAGTGACTAGATGGAGGAATTTCCTCGGCACGAGTTGTCTGGTTATAAATTTGATCGTGGAAGGGGGTTTCTAAAGCTCAACTAACCTCTTTTCGTGAGCTACTATGTATCAGATCAGACTCCTGTGGCTTATATTTCTGTAAGGTCTTTCATTCGCGGTATTTTCTGCTGAACTAAATGTGAGGAGAATTTTTGAGTTCTTCATTGAGATATTGCTGGGTTGAAATGTGGGTCTGTCAAGGCTTGATGCATACGGTTAGCTACTTGTAGTCGAGGTCACCAGTAAGATAAAATGAAGCACTCTGTGGTCAGGATGAAGGGCTAAACTGCAGTGGAGGCTCCTAGTATTTAGGAGGGCAGAACCAATGCTGGCCTTGAAAAATAACGCTAAGAGAATTATTAGACTGTTAGAATGAAATGGATCTAAATGTGAGATCGAATAATGTTTTATGTCACCCAAATGCCATATCCTCTTCAGACATTTCATTGCGCTTGGTGCGCAGGGAAGAAATACATTTTTTTATTTAGGCAGATGTGATTGACTAAATAAGGTATGGCTGATGTTTTTAATGCTTTAAGAACAGATTTTTCTGCATTTCAAAAAATATTTTTTAAGAATTAAAATTCTTTTTCTCTCTGATACTATTTTTAAAATGCTGTATCAGTAACATCAGCTAACCAAGGTCCGGGTAGCATTTTACCTAAAAAGGTATTTTATTGTCCCTGTGGTAGAATAAAAGGCTTAACAATCCTGAAGAAATGCCATATAGCTTTTTTTTTTTTTAAAGCCTACATTAGTTCTCGGTTAAATATGAAATACTACTTTATACTTTGAGATAGCCAACATAAATGGCTGCCCCTGTCTTCCAACCATTTCCTTGATGTTTCTTGAACTCCTTAGCACCATGATGTATCTTTTTCTCGCTGATTAACTTCGAAGTCTTGAGGATTTTGAATGTGATGCTGTTTTTTTCTTGCTGTATTCAGTAAACATAGGCTTTGTGGTCATTTCCTTCATTTATATTTGCTTACACAAGGGTCTTATTTTCAACACTATTCAGGTTGAATAAACTTATTAATAGTTGAGGCATACTTCTAATTCCATAGGTAGTATTTGTGATTTCACAGTTATCATTTTCCTTCCTATAATTTGTTTCTTCCAGTCCCTTTTATTCCGTAGCAAAGGACCTGCAAACAGGAGAGTTGACAATACAGGAAATAGCGAAACTATTCAGAGTGCTGATGTATGCTTAAATAAAAATACTTGGGGGGGGGTGTTACTTTTTTTTCAGTCTTCCTCATGTATTGCTTGCATTACTTTTAGGTCAATCATGTAAATCTAATCTCTTAATTTTTCAAGATGTGGCCTTGCTTTCTCTGTGAATGCATGTTGGCTGCTCAATACTGGTCCTGTTTTACAATCATAACTAACACATATATCTGACTAGCTTAGGAGCATTTAACTTGTAGCAATTCTGATTTTTTTTTCCTTGACCAATAAAGGAAAGCCAACTATGGTGTGGAGAGAGAGATACAGGGATGCAGCACTTTTCCCAAACACACTCTCCTCCCAGTTGATGTTTTAAGGCTTTCAGATTGGCTTTCCTAATTGGGTACACTGAGTCTTCCTGAAGCATAAACTGCCAGGCTGTTTTGTTTGCGCTTTCTCCAAAAAGTGGATTCTGCAGTATGATACAGAATTGCACTTACTGTTACAATGTGTTTTCAATTCACAGTGTTTTTATTTAGCATCCCAAATATTATCAGCCCTTTGTGGTGCCCTAGTTCTCTTCCTCTGGTGGGTCTGTCTACTAACAAGGTCAGAGTTGGTTTAACTGTAGAAGTCTCAGAAGGCATATGCTTGAGATGCCATCAGATTTTGGTGTTTAATCTTTTGTATGTAAATGCTATTTGTGAATAAGGTTTTTCTTACCTATGTGGCTTTAAGTTTTTAATTGTTTCAACTTTTTTCATAGAGTCTGCATGCAGAAATTAAAGCAGACTTTGTTGACATGATCAAAGGGCCCACCCACATCATGTCTAAAAGTCAAATACTTTTCTTACAATTTCTCTCTCCTATTGTCATTTAGTACTTTTAACTGGGGTTAAACCACAGCACTTCGGTTACCAGAGCAATGGAAACACTTTCCAAAAGGGAAAAAAAAGAATGTAGGAGGGGGGTATGGAAATACTGATTTATTACAGAATACATTTTACTCGGCCTCAGTGTTAATGTTACAGAAATGAGTCAATAATGAACTGTAGTTCCTTTGACATTTTGTATGATGTATTTGTGTTGTGCTTTGCAGATTCCCGTCTTTTTTGCTGTCATGTAAAACCTGACTGTAAGGCTGTATCCTTGTAGATTGTTTGGAGGTTTGCAAATGGCCCCTTAACTTTTCTTCTTAAGACTTTGATCTTGCTGTAATGTTGCTGTACTGATCCAGACAGTAAGGTCTTCCAGCCTGGTGTCCTGTTGCATAAGAAATAGGATAAAAGTGCAATGCATATATATCTATATTTTATCAGACTTTTTTAACCCTTGTTGTGACTGCCTAGCATAATGTGTGCTTTTGTTTCTCATAATGGGTGGTGGAGTTAGTAGAACCTGCAGTCTTCCTTCCTCTCAGTCTGCGAAATCACAGATTGGCTTTCAGCAACTTTAGGCAAAGGCAAGTCCTTGGCCTTCAACAGCTTTACTTTTTTTTTGTTTGTTTTTTTATACAGAGCTCTGTAGCTCCATTTGGAAAATTTCTAAAAGGGTAGACAAGTCACGGTGATGCTCTGGCTCTTCAGTGAGGATCAGCCTTTCACTGTTAACATGGGATAAAACTTGTGTACAACCAGAATCTGTTACGTAAGGCTGTATTGTTGCTTCCTGAGTGGAAAGTTCTGCTTTTGCACAGCTCTGCATGGAAAGTAAGATGCAGTTGTGTGGGTTCATGCTTAGCAGCTCCTGAAGCAAAACTTATCTTGGAGTATCTTGTGTGCATTTTGTTAATAGTTTCATAGTGGTGTACAAGAATAAGAAGCATTAATTTAGCAGCAGTCTCTAAGTATCTTAACTTGCTTTTCGAGTAGTGCTGTCCGGTAAAACTGGATTTGGTTTATCATTCTAAATAATAAGGTTTATTCTTTGCATTCCTTTAAATGTTTTGTTTAGTTTCTATGAGGGTAGAGTCGTATCTTTTAGCTGGTGGCACTTCTGATTTGATACAAAGGCCTGCCTGACTCTGAAACAAATTTTGTCATATTTATTTTTTTAATCCAAGATGATATCAGCATTTGGCAGGAAGTTGCCCACACAAGATAGTAGTGTATCTGAGAGTTGAAACGTTTTTTGACTTTTAGAGAAGTGACTTTTCCTTAGCCTACATCTTGCAAAATAAGACAGTAGTCCAGCAATCAAGCACGTGTATGCTGACCTTTGGACACTTTGATGAAAATCCCTTGACAAGCAAAATTATCAACTTCCCCTTTGCAGTGAAATTTCCGTGTCTGTAATGTGAAATGGAAATTATTTTAGTGTGCTGAAGTAAAATTATGGCTTGCTGAATGTTTCTACTCTTATACCCCATGGTTACTTAAACCTCTGCATTCCTTACCCTCATTCAGTCAGTTTCTTTTGGGCTCCTCTGGATGCTAGGAGCTGTAGGAGAAAACACACATCACTTATTAGGTGAGCAAAAGGAGGGAAGTGTCAGGAAGGGACTGTAAGTCGTACTTTATTAATAGTCATTATAATAAATGAATTGTAAGACTTTGAAGTGACTGGGACCAGTTTATGTGTCTTGGGTATCACCATTATTCATAGCTACCGGATGGAAATGCATGGTCAAGGTTTGTGGGATCTGGGACAGTACAGTGTGAGGAGGAGGAGGTCAAGGGTTTATGTGGGAGTAGGGGCAGACAGCGTTATGGAGGTAGATATGAAACTGGAAGAATGCTTCTGATCTCAAGGTATGTGAAGGGTGGTTAGCCAGATGTTATCCTGATGTTGATCAGAAAGCATTGCAGTTGGAGGCATCGTAGCTTGAAAGCATTAAAATGTGTGTCTCTTGTGACCTTAAATTTGATACTGACACCTAGCTGGTAACAAAAGACATCTTAGACTTTGATTTCCAGCTGCTGATGCAGTTGTGTTACCTCAGTTGTGTTACCCTGTATTGTGCAACAGGCCAGCAGCCTAAGTGAAATTGTTCAGCTTTTCTTGAAAATGCTGTTGTGGCTTACTTGCTGCATGTTACTCTGATACAGCATGGCAGATGTCTTACTGTTTTCTGCCTATTGCTAAGTGGCAGATGGAGGTCTAGCTTCATTATATGTTATCTGGTTATTTGAGTGGCAAGAGGGCAGCTTAGAGCAGCTTTTGTGACTTGATTTGAATGCAAAGTTAAGAACACAGACTAATTTTGGATGAATGTAGGAACAAACATGTTGTCATGTAGCTTTTGTTCAGTAATTTTTAATTCAGTTTTTTGAGGGATTTCCTGGCCCATCAGCAGCAGGGCATCCTTTCAGTAGAAATGCCTCTTGGACTGACTTTAACTGAAATTCATAATAGGTGGTGAAGAATACACACGTTGTTTATAGTGATGCTGTATTTCATATTTTGTGATTAAAAAACAGATGTTTGTAAATCAGAGGATTTGATCTTTGGTCTAATTTATGGTAGTTTTAAGTGCCCATTCCATCATGCTGGCTGTACATGTATAAAATGGATCTGATCATTTTCTAATGTGAGTGAACTGTGAGTAATAGTGTGACTGGAGTCACACCATGTAAGACTCACGTACAAGGAAGAGTTGGTCCACGTGCTTTCAACTCTTGGGTTGAATCCTCAACTTCCTATCCCGACAGAGGTTGCAGTGCAACCCCTCTTGAAGTTTTCAAAAATCCCTCTTAAAGGGTTTTCGATCAATAATGTGTGTAATGTCAGTTTAATCTTGTGGTTCATAGTAAGATTTCCTCTTAAATGTAAGATATGACACTTTGGATTAGAATGTAGGTAGTTTTAAAGTCAACTGAAACATGCAGTACTTCAGAAGTCTTCCCTCCTGCTAGGTAGAACAAATGGTTGACCAAGTTTAAGATGATGAGTATTAGTTTTGCTGTTGGTGTTCCAACTCTGCTGCTGTGGTCACCAGAATAAAAACCCAGGTGCTGAATGCCAGCGGCATCCTCTTTTATGTGTGGTGACACCTACGAACATGTAAAGCAGGCTGGTCACTAATATGAGTGTGGCACCAAGTGTGGACTCCAGAAGGACAGGTTGATTTTAAGAGATTGAAAAAGCTAAATTGGTTGCCAGGCAGTGAATCACATGTACTGCCCCCACAACCGATCCTTTCTTTCATCAGACAGAGAGAAATACCCCTCCTTTACAGAAACAAAACATCTTGTCCATATGGGGTGGCTTCTGTTGGGATTTAAGATCAAGTAAGTTAACTGTATCAACACAAGCAAGAAGATACAGTAAGTAACTAAACTGCTGGCTAGAAGTGGCTAGAGAGGGGTTCTTCAGACATGCAATGTCAGAAAGCAAGATGAAGGTTGCCATTAAAAGAAACTTGCATAGTGTAGGAAAAGAAAACTCTTATGTGCCAGAAAGACAAGCATGGCCTTCACTAATAAGTAATGTGTTTTTCCCTGAAAATTTAGGGAGTAAAAGTCTTTCCAAAAAGGCTTGCTTGTTTGTTTGTTTATTCACATAAGAATTTAAGTAAAGCAGCCCCTCTTCCCTCATGTCCTTTGGTTCCAAAAAGAAAAACCAAAAACAAACCCCATACTTACCACCATGTAGAAAGGGGCCTTAAAAATGTCTCAAGACTGTTGAGAGTGCCATCTTTAAAAAAAACTTCAGTAACTGCAAACCTTCTGGTTTTGGCCTTTGGCCTATTTTTTGTCTATTAAATGATGTTTTTGATAAGAAGTTGTGTCATGTCATATTAAGCACTAGCTTTCTGAAAGAATAATCCAACACTGGTATTTGTAAGCCACCTTCTAAATGGGGAAATTGGTGTTCATACCCATTAAAACATGTGGCAAAGTTGGTTTTTTTCCCTTCTTGTGTAAGAGAAAGCTGTATGCTGCACATCCCACAGGCCTGAGGGGAAGAGTAGATGTCAGCTGCACACATCTCCCATGGCTGCATTACAGGTTAAGTGAATGTGGGGCCGGGGCCTTGGGAGATGGCTGCAGCCATCTCCGTTCCATATCTAGCCATAGTTGGAGTGTGAGGCAGAGAGCAATTCCTGTACTAGCATGGAGCTGCAGCTAGTGAGGTGACATCCTGGTGTAGGGTCCATGCTGGAGCTGCTTGTAAGCTACTTGTGGACTTCCGTTTGGCCAGTACTAACTGGGGCTTTGAATTAATGATTGGGTCACTGGAGTCTGTGCTCCACGACTTAGAGACAAGAACTGCGGCTTTATGTTATGCCATCAGTTGTCATTAGAGATGATGGTAAACTGAAATATGACACTCACCCAAATGTAAATAACCTGATCAAAAGGGAAAAAGATTCGGTGGTGACTCCTCAGTAGCAGCACCTGCCCTGGTTTCAGCTGGCTGTCAAACTGTAGCCTCAATCCAACGTGTCAGCTGATTGGAACACGTGCCGCTCTTCGGTTGCATGTTGGGTTGAAAAGAATATGTTCTAGAAGCAGCTAAGTTAACACATTCCTCTTAGAGACAGTAACTCTAAAAATAATCCTTAAAATAAACCGACTTTTCTGTCTGTATCAGTTGTGGAGTTTTAATCTTTTTCAAAATTGTTTTAGATGGAACTGGGTTACTACCCAGTGTACCTTAGTAAATATTCAAAATAGGAGGAGAGGTAGACATAGGTTGATCTCTGTGCACTTTCATAGAGCTATAGCACCTAGGTTGTAAACTCTAGGAGATGTTCTGCAGGGGGTCAGTGCTTTTAAAGTTTGGCTGTTGAGACAGTAGCTAATTTGACTCATGTCAAGCAGTAATGTTTCTACTGTTGTGTTGTATTGTAGTCTTAAATTTAGATTGATTAATCTTGCTGTTTTAAAATCGTGCAGTTCAAAACAATCTGTAAATTCTAAATTCCAATTGCCGAAAAGAGAGTTTCACTCTGTGGGATCCACTGTTAATCTTGTGGTGGCAGAACTCATAGGAACACTGTTATGAGCAAGTGGCTGAAGAGCGTGGGGTTTAAATCTTAGCATGATAATCAGATTACACTATATTGAGTTACTGAGCTATATAAAACATGAATGTTTCCAAGTGTAGGTTGGTCTAATTCTGATGGTAGTAAGTTGTGTTCTGAATCCCTTGTTTTCTTTTAAACGGAAAGTAGTTAAACTTTAGAGAGGAAACTTAGAGTGATGGTGGTGCCGTAGGTGAGGAGGCGTGCTGAAGGAAGCAGCACTTTGATTAGCATTATGAGCATTCAACTGATCTTGGTAGTAAGTTTCAAGGACTTAGGAGCAGGAAAAGGCCTTATGTTGTATACACCCACGACACCCGCATTCTTTATTGCCATTTGTGTATATTGATTTTGCCAGTGTAGTGTGTTTAAGATTTAAGAACTTTACTGTATTAGTATCTTTCAGGGTGGAAGACACTGCCCTGTATGTTATTCTGTAGGTCATGGGTATTAGATCCCTTGTATGGGCGAACAGTAAGATGAAAGGCCAGTTAACCTGAAGGAGCCTACTACTAAATGCAGCCTGCTCTGAATTTGGTTTGTGTGTTGTGGTTTCTTATGGGCTGTCCAGAAGGAATAGAGTACAGCTTTGTCCCTTTAAGTTGTAAAAGGATGAATAAAACTGCTTGCCCTTGTAAGATAAACTTATTTTGGAAATATGCACAACTTATTAAAATATTGAGCTGGTGTTTTGCTTTGTGTTAATCAGCTGTATTTTTGAATGGTTGCAGTAAAGGACTAATGCATCTTTAATTTACATAGTGATACAAGACAGTGCTGAGGTCATTGGAAAATGCCTTGCAGATGTTACTAGGGATTAAAGCCAAATGTTCAAGTTCAAAATTATTAGACTTTGCTCTTTTGCATGAGGCTGTATGACACACTGGTGTGTTGCAAGGGCTCCCCACCCTGCCTTTTATACTGATCTTGTTTCTTACGTGGTCATTTCTTTCTTTCTTCAAGAAAGATCTACTAAACGACACTTCCCAGACTTCATTTATCTACCTTTATAGATTGAGATGGTATATAGATGTAGCACAAGAAAATACTTGCCTAAAAACCCCGTTTAAAAATACTTACAGATTTCATCTAAACCCCGTGATACCTACTGCTGAGAACAACAAAAAATTAGTAATCCCTGGTTAAGCTTGTGCGGAAAATCTGTGGGGAAAAAAAATCATGTCCCTTGGCTGTTGAATGCATTTGGAAAACAACATGTTTCTGGGACAGCATTGTTCTTTACATTGGTCCATGCTTGGAATCTGCATGGAAGATGTTGAAACTCTTCCGCTCTGTTCACAGATGCCCCCACAAAGCTCATGTGTGTGATCAGTGCTGGTATCTGCATCCTTTGGAAATTCAACAGAACAATACCAGCTGTTGCAGCTGTGCTGTAGAATTAGTACCGCTTATTAGTTCTGATGGTCATCTTTGCAACTTAGTCGCGTGCAGTTGACAAGAAGCAAAGCCTGAGGAGAAGTATTTTCCAAGCAAATTTCTTCCAGAATTCAACAGTCTGAAGCGAAGCATATTGATTTTCAGTTATGTGCCTCTCCACACTTCTTGTTCTGAAGGTTGGTTACAAATCTGCTTGCTCATTTCTAAGTTGTTTTTCATTCAGCCTTAGCTCTGAGTGACTGCAGGAAAATGTTTGCCTTTTATTGTGTCTGTCTGGAAGACTCTTGTGTGTCGTGACTTGCAGTGGAGAACTTACAGAATTTTCTCCCTCTGCAGCTCTGCCATCTGGAGTGGGTGGGGGGGAGTGGGGATACAAAAATCAACTTCCCCCATAGAAACACAGTAGGGTAGGAAGGACCAACAACTGTGCACTTGGAACAAGCCCAGCTTGGAAGTTGATGGGTAAGTTAGGGTTGTTCTGATACTGTATCACTCAAAAGGGTAACCAGACTTTGTACCTCCACTCCTTTCCCTGTCTTGTAATGAATTCCTTTTTATCATGATCTATGTCCAGCAGTGATAAGTGCTATAAAGTTCCTGTTTGTATCAGAGAATCCTATTGGAAAAATCCTTTCTTGGAAAAGTCTTTTTATTTCCACTTAATTTTACTTCTTCCATTCTTACCTCAAAAGGGGTTTAGGTAAGTGGGACGGTAACTTCTTTAAAGAGGATGGGGCCTTCATTATGTGCAGGTCATGCAAAACCAATCTCTTAATTTTCAGTTTGATAAATAAGATCTGATACAGTGATGCATTTTTTACATTCTTTGATAGATGGGTCTAATGAGATTCTAGCAAGCCAGTTGGATATTAATTTTTTTCACAGCTGCTTTGCTAACTTTGGGGGATTGTGCTATCAGAGATTGACATTTATTTGCATTCTGAAAGGGCTTGACTTCCTGGCTGACTTCTTGATATAGCTGCACCAGAAATGTTACCAAACATTTCACTAGGTATGTGAACTTAGTGAAATGGGAAACACATTAAATCAATTAGAGTTTGTTACCTGATTGCACAGCTTTTTCATATGAGGCCCAGCAGCTGCAAGCTGGTGTTGAGCCACATGAAAAATGAACTCAAAACACTGGTTATACTGTGCAATACAGGTAAATATTAAGAATTCTAATATTTGCTTGTCAGTGGCTACAAAGTGATTGTTTATTTACATATACATTCATTTATATGTACTTCTTTTCTGTCTGTCACTACTTGTAATGTTCAAGAACATGGCCCTTCTGGTACCTTCTTGCTAAGCAGACGGAAGAACAGAGAAACCTTTACCTTCAAGAAGTATTTGGTGGTCCTGTTATATGCTGGTACTGTTGTAACATTTCACTTGCTTCAGACAGAATGCTTTTGGCTTGTTGTTTTGTTTTTTGTTTTTTTTTGTGTGTGTGTGTGGTAGCATTTTCTGCAGCCGAAGGTTTAATTGGGAAGAAGAAATAAGACAGTGCATAAGTTCAGACAGTGGTACTGTGTAGGGAAGAGCTGTAGCGGAGGCCTAGCAGGTACTGATTCTGTTCTGTAGCACTAAAACCAGAGCTTTGAGGACTACAGGGTTAAAATCATGGCTAAGAGGAGGACAAAACACTAGCAGTGATGCCTGGTATGTAAGCTACCATTCTAAAAACTAAAGTAGCAACATGAGCTGTTTTGGCGTCACTGCTCTCAGAGGAATGCAAGGACAATTAGAATTGAGTCAGACTAGTTTTAAGGTTCGTAAAGGTGCTAAAGCTGGAAAAGGAGCCTCTCTGTGTGTAGTGCTGGGAGGCCCTGTATATTTCATATGGCATTGCAGCTCTTAGGAATGTTTCCCAATGTCTCTCTAAAGTGATCGCTTTACAGCTTAATTGTGGTTGGCTGCAATAAGAAAGAACATGTAACTAGGGAGCAGAGTGATGGATAGCAGCAGGAGAGCTTTTGGTGTATGAGCTGATGATTTTGTGGGATAAACCAAAAGAAGCCTAGGTGAGGCCAGTCTCCCTGGCCTCTGATATTTGGCTACATGATGTTGGACAATTTTGTACACTAGATGATGAATTTTAGTGGCGTTGTGTAGCGCTATAAGGTAAACATGGTAGTGTGCAGCTCTTGTGGTTTTTTGTCTTTTGTGTGGCACTGATGATACTCTTTCTTCATCTGCAAGATTCCTCTGCTCAGTGTTCTTTGACAGAGGTTTGTTGGGAGCTATGGGAGAAAATGTCCTGCATTAAGTGAGGAGAGAGGATGTATCCCTGCCCTGTAGATAGCGAGGATCTGAAAAGGATTTTGAACAACAGTGCTTTTTTGTTTTGGTTTGGGTTTGGTTTTTTTTTTTCAATACTCAGCTACTTTAACCACATGCTGCAAGGAAATACAAGCAACTATGGTCTGAACCAATGCACGGTTCAGGTCTCAACTTGTATTTCATCCTGGCAGACACCGAGTTTGTGGTTGCTGCACAGATGCTCTTGTATCCCTATCTAATATCTACTGACTTGCTAGGTGGATGCCATCATATAAGTCATCTGTGTGGCAGCTCTGCTTTAGCAGTTAAAATAATCATCCTGTTAGCCTTTGCATTCTAAGAATGAATGCGTGTCCGTGTTTTCTGGAAATGTCAAACTTAACTTCAGGGGGACATCCAAATGTTTCTGGGCTTTTTCTCCTTACTGGAGAGAACAGCCTTGCACACTGCATGTTATAATGGAAAGCTCTGTGATTGATTTGCTGTGCAACTTTCTGACTTGTGACTAACTAGTCTTTATTAGACGCGAGTATCTTTTTGAACTCTTACATATCCCAGTGCGTGACTGTGCGCAGTGAGAATTCACTGATAAAGAGATTTTGTCCTTAATTGCTTTTGAAATGCACGAGTCATTGGAGTGGTTTACATGGCATGGTTTAAATTTAGCTGTGACGGGTTTGGTGCCTGTACTCAGCCTGTACTCAGCCGTGCAAGTGTACTTGACAGGAAATGGTAGCACATGTCACTGGCCTTGCTACGAATGTTTGCAGCTCACCACTTCCTGCTGCTGAAGTGAAAGAACAAAGGAGATGCCAGTTTCTAGTTTGTTTTAAGCTCTAGAAAGTTGCAGTTGTGTTTGGTTAAACCTCTTAGTAGGATAACAGAGTTATTTAAGGCCTTCTCTGTGTTCTTCTTTTAGCTTTGAAATTCATCTTTATTTGAGAACTTCAGTGCACTTCTTTATAGAAATCTTAAGTTCCAAAAGGAACTTGTGTGCAGATCCTGAGTTTTAGTAGTGATCAAAGGAATGAGCGTATCAATGTTGGTGCTGTGACGTGGCTGTAACCACAGAAACCAGCCTGTGTGAGGCATGGATTGGTATCTGACTGCAGCGTAAGCTTGTTTTCTCAGAAAACTGTCCCATCATGAGTCAGGACATCAAAGCTGATGTGTCTTTAGCTTCAGTAGCTGTGGTACATACAGAGCTATGGTTAACCTAGAGTAGTCTCTGAGCTATTTTCCCAACAGGCGCTACACTTAACTCTTAAGGCTTCGGACTTAGACACAAAGGAGCTAGTAGAACTGATTTAATTTGCTGTTTCCCATGATACAGTACCCTTTCCAGAAAAATCTGTATTTGTGCTTTGTAACCTTTGAGGTCAAAAGAAAAACTATTCTGAGCAAAGCTCCTTTGTTTTCAGACCTGAATACAATTACCTGTGCTTTCAGCAGGTTATGCAGCTAGTCAGGAGAAGAATCTTTGTGACAGGAGACACAAAATCCTACCAAATGTGAAGTGGAAACACTTGGCCAAACTTGTGTTACATCGTTAAGTCATTTTCAGAACAATGTGAATTAATGAAAGTATCTCTCTTCTTTTTTTTTT
>VXBZ01006977.1:341953-381541 GCA_013399135.1 Heliornis fulica | reverse complement strand
TGGTTTTGGGTTTTTTTTGCCTGTAGATCTACTAGTGAATCTTGGGAAATTGCAATTGCAGCAGTAGTCATAGCATTTTAAATTACTCCAATTAATTTTGTTTGCTGTGAAAAGTGCTGATGTGATATTTCTGCTCATAAGTTATATTCTTACTAATGGTCCAAATTATGTATCCATAGCACATCAAGATTAAGTGGCTGAAACTTGTTATTTTCAGTATATTAAAATATTAATAATGCGTGCGAGAAGAAAGTCAGTTAATGAATGTCCATATTTAATATTCAAAGGTTACTGTAGTATATTGGAAAATCCCATAGCTTCCCATTTAAGTGATGGATGAATTGTTAAATCTAGAAACAGCCCTTTCCTGATTAAGGTACTCTTGATCCTTCTCAAATTGCATATGAGGGAAGAAGAAATTAAATAAATAAAATAAACCACCACCCCACCCAATGTTTTGCAAACTGTGACTAAATATCAAGTAACTATTTAAGATTAAGGGAAGAAAGAATGGGCTATTAGTTTCAAAACAGATTAATTTGGGAGTGTATTGGGGTGGATCTTCTGGGACTTCAAAATTTGGCAGCCACATGGTGGGACTTAAGCTGTCTAAATTTCAGCTATGTTATAGGTTTAGAGGTGTTAAAGGTGTGAAAGACAGATCCAAGGGAGGATCCAGCGAACTACAGGACTGTCAGTCTGACCTTAGTGCTGAGGAAGATCATGGACAGGGTCATCTTGAGCGCCATCATCAGCACATGGATGACAGCCGGGGGATCAGGCCCAGTCAACATGGGTTTACAAAAGGCAGATCCTGTCCAGACTAACCTGATCCCCTCCTATGACAAGGGGACCTGCTTAGTGGGTGAGGGAAAGGCTGTGGATGTAGGCTACTTGGACTTCAGTAAGGCCTGCGACACCGTTTCTCACAGCATTCTGGTTGAGAAGTTGGCTACCGCCAGCCCAGGCAGACACACCCTCTGCTGGGTAAAAACTGTCTGCATGGCCGGGCCCAAAAGTGGCGGTCAAGGGAGCCAAATCCAGCTGGAGGCCAGTCACAAGTGGTGTCCCCCAGGGCTCAGTCCTGGGTCCAGTATCTTTATCAACAACCTGGATGAAGGGATTGAGTGTTCCCTCAGTAAGTTCCTGGATGACACTAAGCTGGAGGAAGTGTTGATCTGCTTGAGGGTAGTAGGGTGGCTCTTCAGAGGGACCTGACCAGGCTGGATTGATGGGCTGAGACCAGCGGGATGAGGTTCAGCAAGGCCAAGTGCACAGTCCTGCACCTGGGACATAACAACCCCATTCAGTGCTACAGGCTAAAGAGCTGCCAGGGGAAGAAGGACGTGGGGTGTTGGTTGACTGCCAACTGAATATGAGCCAGCAGTGTGCCCAGGTGGCCAAGAAGGCCAACGGCATCCTGGCTTGTATCAGAAACAGCATGGCCAGCAGGTCTGGGGAGGTGATTGTGCCCCTGTACTTGCACTGGTGAGGCCACACCTTGAGTACTGCATTCAGTTCTGGGCCTCAGACTACTAGAAGGGCACTGATGTCCTGGTGCAGGTCTAGAGGTCTGGAGAACAAACCTGATAAGGAGCGGCTGAGGGAGCTGTGGATGTTTAGTCAGGAAAAGAGGAGGCTGAGAGGAGACCTTATCACCACCTACAATTACCTGAAAGGAGGATGCAGAGAGGTGGGCAAAGGTCTGTTCTGCCAAGTGACAGGTGATAGGACAAGGGGAAATGACCTTAAGCTGCACCAGGGCCGATTCAGATTAGATGTTAAGAACAAGTTCTTCACTGAAAGAGTTGTTGGGATGTGTAACAGGCTGCCCAGGGAGGTGGTTGAGTCACCATTCCTGGATGTACTTAAAAGACAGGTAGATGAGGTGCTCAGGGATATGATTTAGTAGAGGACAGGAAATGGATGTGGTACAGTTGGACCTGATGACTTAAAGGTCTTTTCCAACCTAGTCATACTGTGATTCTGTGGAGTAGTCGAGTAAAGGCTGATTTGCTGGGGAATCTTGATTTTTATTCTGAGATATATTTGAACCCTCTCAAGACTAAAAGACATTATTAAGCACCTCTGAGTTTTTAATATTTTTCCCACCCATGGCTTAAAATTAGAATCAGTCACAGAACTGGTGGGCTTCATATGGAAGTGTAAGAGGGACAAAGGAGAAAAGTATTTTCTTGATACTTTTTGGAGCTTCTTTGAAAATCTAAGTTCTTTCTGAACTGGTGTTCTTGCAAAAGTCCCATATGGTGTATACTTCAGCCACCTTTAGTAGCTATCTGCATAGTCACATCATCTCCTGTGATGCTTTACCTTTTACTGTGTTGTCTGGATAGATTTCATTAAACATCAGTTTTCACAAGTAGATGCCACTTTTGAAAAGGAAGGAAAGGATCATAGCATGTATTTTTCCCTTGGAGCCAGCAGAAATTCTAGGGAATATACTTGAGCTTCAGGGGCTAGTCAGAAGTTGAGAAAAATACACGTTGCAATAGTGACCTCATTAGTGTAAAATGAAAGAATTTTGAGATTTAATCTTCCCCTCCTAATCTTGACTAACTCTAGTAGTGAGTCTGATCTTGTCCTGTTTTTATTGTGCAGAATATTTATCCTTGGCATGTTGTATGCAGCTGAAAATCTTTGAAAATCCTCAGCACTTCCTAGTGCATGGTAGAAATGACAATTCTTTTGCCTAAGCTTGCTCTTACCACACTGATGAAAGGAAACTGGATGCTTCCTTTTAATTTATTGTAAAACTTAAGTCTTTTTTTTTTCTTTTTTCTCTGACAGGAATCGACTTTAAGATCAGAACAATAGAATTAGATGGAAAGAAAATCAAACTACAAATATGGTAAGTACTCCCAAGTAATTCAGGTTTTCAAAGAGTGTTAAATGAATTTTGGAGCAGGAATACTTAATAGCTTTTGAGCCTGAGTGTAGCTGAGTTTTCATACCTTTTGTTCGTTGACTGTCCATAAGATTAGTGCTTTCTTCTAGCTTGGTCTTGGAGGGGTTCTGCTTCAGTAGCACAGGAAATAGCTGCTTCACGTGCGAACGTTACAGCAACTTCCCATTTTATCAGGAGCTGTCCTCTTAAATGTGCTTTTAGCTACTCCATGTGAAAGAGAAATACTAACTGCATAGTTGTAAACTAAACTTTGACCTAATCAAATATAGTCTCCTGGGTAGTTTGATACCTAGTTGTGTGCACAGAGGTGGAGGTAAGTGACAGTGCTCCCATTCCTTGCATGGTGGTTTAGTAGAGACTGAGCCTCCTGACAGCAGCAGCTAAGTATTTTTGGAGTTGCATTATTACGGGTGAAACTCTGTAAGTGCTACTAGAGACAGTAGAGCTCTTGCTTATTTCTCAGGGTCTAGAAAAGATAGATGTGAAGCTTGCAAGTGAGACATAATTCTTGTGACTAAGGAAGTAAAATGACAGAAGCAGTTGGTATAAATTTTCTGTCTGTAATGCAAGTCAAAAAGTGGGGTGTTTTGGGGGTGGGGGACCTTTGTGCCTTTGGGGTTGAGCTCCCCTGTAGGTGTGACTAGTAGCCAAACACTTTGGTCCTCTTGTTCACTCACAGACATACTGCTTTGAAGTCATCTAAGATAAAATGTCAGCACTCTCAGGTATAGCTAACTGTATGTGAAAATTCACTATTCCAAAATATGATACTGCTGCATGTTTTATTTTTTGTTTAGATCAGGACTCAGATGAGTCAGAGTTGCCTTTTTAAATGATTATTGGGGAGGCTGTATAGTGCTGAGTCGTATTGCTTGCATGAAAATTTAGGTGATTTTGTGCTATATTTGCGGTGCTGCTATAACCATGAATGTAAGTAGGATAGCTTGGGAGTCGAGAACATATTGAGGGCTGAAGAAACCTGTGCAAACAGCTTCTAAAGGGTATTGTTTTCTTAATGAGTACACTATTACTCTGTTTAAAAAGACATCTCTGACTGCAGAAGAATGTAAAGATCACCTCAAATAAATACTTGCCTTTACTGAATTTTAGGGATACAGCAGGCCAAGAGAGGTTCCGCACAATCACAACAGCTTACTACAGAGGAGCCATGGTGAGTGCTCTCACTTGAATAAAAAAAATATTTAAAAATGGCACAACTAGTGTAACTGGTTTGCTGTTCTTCAGGTTATATCTTGCATGTCTTCAACTGGAGGGTTGGGTAATAGTGGCATGAGATGCAGTTTGTGGCTTGGTTAGATTTGGTGGGGTTTTTTGTTGCTTGGATGTTTGGGTTTTTTTAATTTTTTTTTTTTTGCTTTGTTTTGTTTTTAAAACCTCCTGATACTTCAAAGTCTAGTCCTGTGTTTTGTGATGGAACTTCAAGCCCTATAGTCCTTTTTTATATAATTTAAATTTCTGCAGATGGTACTAAAAAGCTAATTTGCCACGCTTTAATCAGACAAGCTTTTTCATGCAATAAACTGCTTTAAACATTTGAAAAGTTTGAAAAATAGTTAATGAATTATTTTAAAAGTATATTTCATTGAATTGCTTTTCCTTCAGCCAGTCCCTGAAATCTGGCTAGAAATAGTCACCTACAAAATATGCTGCTACTTAGTCGTCGTCTATTAAGAATAACATGAGGTCAAATAACTGACTTGTACCACAAAGAGTGCAGGCTCTTAACTGCTTGTAATGGTTCTGCATTCTATGATTTGGGATACAGTTATGTTGGGGCACTGTTAATTTAGACTTGCTGATTACTAGCACAGCTAAAGTGCACATGGCCCCAGCAGGATTGGATCTCACAGGTTTGTCATCTTTGGCTGCTTAGAGTTGCTGTTTCTAAACTTGCCTTTGACAGTAGAGTTCTGGTTGCTGTTGTAGTAGAATTTTGAAACTTGTCCTGACTATAGGCTAATAACATACAGCTTCATTAGGTGGTATGTTTGACCTCTAATGGTGGCAAAAGTAATATTTTGGGTACATTCTCAGCAATG
This sequence comes from Heliornis fulica, assembly GCA_013399135.1. Lineage (NCBI taxonomy): Eukaryota > Metazoa > Chordata > Aves > Gruiformes > Heliornithidae > Heliornis > Heliornis fulica. Next base: position 376,555 of record VXBZ01006977.1, on the reverse strand, counting down.
GTATAATGCTTTGAGAAAGTATTGTAAATACAGAAGTCATATGTTGAGTTTCCTATCAGCAGTATGTGTCAAAAATGAGCCAATAGTGCTAGCTCATGTAACTAGATTTTCTTAATTTTATTTAGGGAATTATGCTGGTGTATGACATCACAAATGAAAAGTCATTTGACAACATAAAAAACTGGATAAGAAACATAGAGGAGGTAGGTACTTCGGAAAGTACTACTTTCTCCATCTCATGATTTCCCTGGGACAGACAGTAGTGAAGTAAATATTCACCAAGATAATAACTGTTTTGTCTAATATCAGTTGTTACTGTGTTGTGTTTGTACAGTTAGTTTTTTGATAATTTAATTTGGGTTTGGGTTAGTTTCCTTCCTGCTAACTTATTGTAAGTTATTTAATGGGACAGCCTGTCAAGTAGGGATATGTCATTATGAAGTTAGAGGAAAAACCTTGATTTTAGTGAATTTAATTAGTGAATTACATAATTATGTAACACTGTCTTACTGGGTTGGGATTTTCTTTTTTAAATGAAGTACAAAATCCATGGGCTTTTCTCTAGTACTGTACTTTGGCTCTTAACCAAATTCCTGTATTAGTGAACAGTCTGACCCAACAGCACTTGTTGAATGTTCTTGCTGATGTAGATACTTTAAAAGTTATTTATTAATAATCTATTATAAAAAAATGCAAATGATATTCCAACCAAATACCCCAGGTGTCCATGCACCACTTTGAAGTAAAGCATGTACCGTTACACTTCCAGAGCAGCCAAAGGCATGTGTGCTTGGGATGGTATTTGATCTGTAATAATATTCAAGCACATTTAATCTAGGAGTATTTATTCCAACCTATTTTAACACTGAGATGCTAAGTTGCCTGTTTCTGAAGTAAATCTCTCTCGGTAATGCCTTGGTGTTATATAACATTTCACAGTATTAGTTTGTGGTTGAGTTTGACACATAAAAACGTTTCTTGTAAGTAACGATGTGCTTGCTTTCTGAGATGACTTTTTCTTCTTTCAGCATGCCTCTTCAGATGTAGAAAGAATGATCCTGGGTAACAAATGTGATATGAATGAAAAAAGACAAGTCTCAAAAGAAAAGGGGGAGAAGGTAAGCTTTGTTGACTTACCTGTTTTAGAAGCCCACCTTTCTTAGGACTTTGGCTGCTGAATATTTGGTGTGGTTTAGGCATGTGAGAGTTGGGCCTGAAACCTCTTGTTTCAGAAACTTTTGTAAATTATAGGGTACCAAGTTTGTGGGCTTTGTTTTTTTAAATAGCACTTGGGTGTCTTTAGGTTTGAACAAAGTAAATGGTATTACTCTCTCAAGGGAAAGATCCTATAAAGAATGTTGACCTTTGCTATAGCATGAAGTATTGTAAATCTCAATAGAAAGTTTTCGATGTAGTTGGACCGTGTTGTACTCAGTTCACCATGGTGGGTGGCTACTCTTGTCGTAGGTATTGTTTTTAAAGCTTAAGCAGTTACTTGTACTGCAGAACCAACAAGCAAGTATGAATACTATATGATCTGTTGTGTACACATTAAAGTAGTGTAGTTGCTAGTAACATGATTTATGGGAGGATTGTATGTGGTTACCTGGTGCATAAATTGATGTCAGTGAAGATTCTATTTTGGTGTTCTTTTAGGTCCTAAATAAGATATTTTTTGTGAGCAATTAATCTCTTCACTGGTTTTGAATTTATATGGGCATATGTTCCAATATTTTTGTTTCATTGTCTAGCAATTTTAATGTTTTTGCAAGAGAAAAGTGGAAATGAGGCTGGTTTGGTTTTTAAAGCTTGCTGCAGCATACGACATCAATTCTGTTATGAACCTATGTGAGACATTCAATTTTCTAAGGAACATAAAAAACATCTAAAAAACTTTAACATCTCTTCCAGTTAGCAATTGATTATGGAATCAAGTTTTTGGAGACAAGTGCAAAATCCAGCATAAATGTCGAAGAGGTAAGAGATGAGTGCTATGCTTAGGTGTGTTTCTTGAAGTACAGCTGTGGGGGGCATGTTTCATCATGTATTGGGCTTTCTGACCTGATCTGGGACCTGAAGTCCTACCTGTGCTCCTGGGTCACCAGTCTTGTTAAATATAGAGGGCTGCTGTAAAATCTAGCATTTCTTGGTTTCTGCTAATATCTAAAATGGCTTTTTAAATGGGTGTTAACAGAGTAGTTTATTATTATTGTAGCAAACAGTTGCCTTAGACTTCCACGCCTTGCTATTTAAATTGCAACTGGTTGTGGACAGGGGATAGGTGGTGTTGTGGTTTAACATGGTAGGCAGTTAAAATGATCCCACAGCCATTCACTCACTCTCCCCCCTCGCCCCGGGATGGGGGACAGAAGAGGAAAAGGTAAAACTCATGGGCTGAAAAAAAACCTGTTTAATAGGACAGAAAAAGAAGATACTAATGGTACAAGGATAAATAAAACAAGTGATGTGTAGCACAGTTGTACAGCACAGTCACCACCCAAAACTGATACTCAGTTCCTGAGGCATGTGCCTCCCACCCAACTCCCCAACCATGACACCTTATGGTCATCAGGAATATCCCTTTGGCCAGTCTGGGTCAGCTGTCGCTGTTGTGTCCTCTCACAGCTTCTTGAGCACCCTCCACCTTTTGGCAGGCGACTATGAGAAGCTGAAGGTCTTCAGCAGCTTGGAAACAACTAAAACATGTGTTTATCTATATTATTCTCATCCAAAATCCAAAACACTGCACTGTACCAGCTGCAAATTATAAAATTTAACTCTATCCGAGCTGAAACTAGTAAAGGTGTAATTTTAGAATGATGCTTAGTGCAGGAAACTGGATTCAAGATTCTTTACTTTCAGAATAACCTGCTGTGGTGTCAAGGAGCCTTTGGATTACTAGTAAAGATGTGGTCTGCAGATGAGACTGAAGATTCTAATGTTAAGCTGGAACGTAAGAGTAGACTGCCATAAGTTGATTTTAAAGGAGGTAGAAGTCTTGTAAACTTTATCTATAGAGCTGCAATCTGTTTTTTTGTAAATAAACTTTATGCTAAAAACAGAAGAACCTTGTTGATGAGGACAGGCTGAGGGAGCTGGGTCTCTCCAGCTTGGAGGAGACTGAGGGGTGATCTCAGTAATGTCTATAAATATGTAAGGGGTGAGTGTCAGGAGGATGGAGCCAGGCTCTTCTCAGTGATGGCCAGTGACAGGACAAGGGGCAGTGTGTCCAAGCTGGAGCATAGGAGGTTCTATGTGAATATAAGGAAAAACTATTTCACTGTGAGGGAGATGGAGCCCTGGGACAGGCTGCCCAGAGAGGATGTGGAGTCTCCTGCTCTGGAGACATTCAAGACCAATCTGGACACGTTCCTGTGTGATTTAATCAGGTGATCCTGCTCAGGCAGCAGGCTTGGACTAGAGGATCTTTCGAGGTCCTTTTCAGCTCCTAACATTCTGGGATTAGTTTGTACTTACTGCAAATGACTTGGCTATCTGGATACTTTTTTTTTTTCAAATTGTCACGTTAACAAAATGTGGCCAGTATAGGTATTCAGCAGGTAATGGTATAGATTTCTTTCCACCAAATGCTTAACTTGTGGAAACGACACAATTGCGCTATTATTGTGATAAGTGAATTAATTTGTTGTGATTTATTTGCATTAGATGATCGTCTGCTTTTTCATATTTTCCAAACACAGTAGAGGGGAAATGTTTATGATTTTCTACATTCTGGAACTGTCTTTGAATTGTGGAATAGCCATAAATTTTGCTTTTCTCTGCTTCTGGAGAATTACAGAATTTTTCTGCTTTTCTACTTTTCTTTGCTTCTTTATTCACTGAAGTCCAAGTTGCTGGTTATTTTGCTAGAGATTTTTTTCTATTATTTATTTTTTAACTTTAAATTAGGATTGTTGGAAGCATAAATAGCATTATGGTTAGCCCAGCAGCAGAACTTCTGGAGGACAGTAAGGAAGCTAACCTTAATGTGTTTTCTCAGGCATGCCATCCTCAGACCTCTCTGTGGATTTCAAGTGATGCACAGGACAGTTGGAGTGGGGGGTGGTGTGTGTGTATTAGTATTTGACAGGGAAGCCTATTCACTTCCTTCAAAGATGAAAGACTAAAACAACGTGTTTTTTTCTTCTAAAGCGTGCTTATTGCAGTTTGAAGTAAAGAGCTGTTATACGTAGAGCACCTGGCAGCTCACGGAGCTAGCGGTGGCCTACAGAATACCGTATTGTTAATGTGTCTGGCTACTCTATTGTGGCTTCAATGTGTATTATGGCTAACTCTTTTCTTTTTTTTTTTTTTTATTTATTATTTTTGCTCCTCATCAGGCATTTTTCACACTTGCACGGGACATTATGACAAAGCTCAACAGAAAAATGGTTTGTAATTCCACTTGTCATACAAACTAGATACGTTGAAATGACTGCTGTAATAATTGGCAGAGTAGTAGCCCTACCAAAAAACTCCTGTGGCTTATGGTACATGACAGATGTTTGAACAAACAGTGCTTCATCACACATCAGTGTGTAGTTGTACTTTATTTTGCATGAAGTTTAACATTGGGTAGCCTGAAACCGATGTGTTCTTTCTAAATTTAACAGTTCAGTCCTGGCCTTATTAAATGTCAGATTGCATAGTCACTCCATCAGCTAATACTTGAGATCTGCATTGTTGGATAGATGTAACTCTTTAAAACAGGCAGTTTTATTGTGTGATTACCAGCCTCTGGATAATTGAGGATCTCAGGTTACAACAACCGTTGGTCTAGTTATTACTCTGTGGGTGGGAAGCAGGGCAACAAGTGGGAGGGAAACTGGGAAAGCTAGACTTATTTTTTTCTGCATCTTATGATGTCGAAACTTTTCTCTTTCAGAATGACAGCAGTTCATCAGGGGCAGGTGGGCCAGTAAAAATAACAGAAAATCGGTCTAAGAAGAGCAGCTTCTTTCGATGCACGCTACTTTGATGAACTTCTAATGATAGACTGCAGCACACTTAGAACCTTTTCTGCTTCTTTGAAAGCACAGGGTCACAAAGCCTCAGAAATAATACCACCAAGCTGCTGCTGAGAGCTCCATTGAACGTAGACTGCAATACACAAAATACCAAGTGGATTTTGCTCACAAAGCCTATTGACCTGTCAGGCTCTTCTTTCTCAGATATGGAAGCTATGAAGTGGAGACACAAATGCAAGAGTTAACTTTGTTTTCCTTTTTTACTTTCTGGTTTATTGCCTGTTGCAAAAGCTGCTATGTTTCTTTTAACTTTGCACATCCGTATTGGCCTCTTACTGCCTGTTACAGCACAATCTTACGTTTGTATTTGCACAGTTTGAGTTTTAAGTAAAATTCTAAACAGATTTGTGCAGGTTTTTTTCTTTCTCTTTCTAAACAAATTTATTTTCAAGCAGAAGAGGCAAGGGAAAAATTAAATCTCACTTCATTATTTTCTATGATGTATACTTGTGGCCATGACTGCAGTATGGATGTTGATGCTCCAGTAATGAGAATTACTGTAACAATTGGCATTTAACAATTTGTATGGGTTTGTCTCTTAGATGCACAAATCTGTTCATGCAGAAGCAATGGCTTCTATTCTGAATGTAGTATGTTGCTTTTCTTTCTTTACCAGACTTAGCAAACTTAGTGTTTTGAATTGCCAGCCACTGTCTGATTCACAGATGCACCTTTGAGTTATGTGAATAAACACAGTATCTTTCCTCACTTAACTCCCCTTTGTTAGCTCCGAATGGCTGCACCTTTTTTTGTTTCTGATGAGGAAGCACACTCTGGAGTTGAAGTCTTCGTCACAAATTTGCCTCATCGCTATCACTTAAGTGGCTTGTGGAAGCTGAATGCATGAGTTTTGAGTAACCTCTTTGTGGATTAATTTGATCAGGAATGACTGCTTCTAAAGGTGACTTCCATTTCTGTGGTAATTCTAAGGATAGTTCATTAATGTCTGTAAGCATCAACCCTAGACAACTGGCGTGTCCAGAAACTAGCTTCCTGTGCAGTTGCTGAAGTCTGTTTCCGGTGCTAAGGAAATGGTCACGTCAGGGCTATGGTGTAGTGTTAATTATGCAGGTAATGCTGAATGTGGGAAGCCCTCTTTGTTCTGCTCGAGCAGTTACATTTTCATCTAAAACCGGTACAGTGACCTAGACTGTTAGAAGCAGAGTTGAAACGTAGTTGCCTTTTTACTCAACTGAGCATTGTATAACCTAGTCTTTGTTCTACTACTTTTCTATGGTCTTCTGAAAATTTCCTCAATGAGCAATTAAAACAGGTGCTTTTATTCTGTCGATGTGCCAAACTTGGACCATTGTAAGCTTTAACTACAAGTTTGTGTCAGCTTGTTTGTTATTAGGGGATAGGCGTGTTCTGTCATTGTGAAAGTTCATGTCTGACATGCTTGCTTTTGCTTCACAACACTGTCTAGAGTTGTAAACAGTGTGGTTGGTTGTTACCACAGAGAAGGGCTTCATTTTTGTGGTGACAGGTACTGAATTTGCCATCTCTGGGTCTGATGTAAATATTTTTAGAGCAAATGGGACAATAGCATTAGATTTAAGGACTTGATTTTTTGGAAAGGTTTAACATTAGTAGCTGGCTCCATAAAACTTTTAAGTGACTGTCAACCTGTCCCCACATGTAGTTAATGGAAATAGTTATGATAACTAGATGGTGAATCTCATTAAACAGCTGTTGCTGCATTAAAACAAAAAAATCTTCATGGCAGCAAGGTTTAGTGAAGAAACAAAGCAACCCTAGCTGCTCTGTTGTCTATCCGTGATGTTTTTCTCGGACAGGCTACAGCAGTTATGTATTCTGTATGGTTTTAAAAAGTGCTCCTATACAGAAAGTATTGTGACACCAATTCCGAATGTTGTTTATTTTCAGTAATTTACCTCTGTCCTATTTGGTGTCTTAATACTTGGATTTTTTTTATCTCAGGGGTTGTCTGCAAAACCAAAACTGACGTGTTCTGTGTTTGGCACTGTTTACAGAATGCTCTCTACTGTTTTTCTTGTCTTGGCTGTGTGATTAAATGTTAGTTTAATATTAGTCTCCATGATCTTCCCTTTGAAAGAGCCTGTAAGTAGTAGAGTCTATGAAGTGCTTCTTGAAGCAGCNATTTTCTTACATTTAGCTGTGCTAAACTGTACATAAATGTGAGGTAAGACCATAGGAAATTCACTTTATGCATGATAAAATAATGCAGGAAATATTTCAGTTTGCTTAATGTTCATGTAAAGTTCATCTTTTTCTATTTGTAGAAGAATTTAATGCAATTTTGTTGTCCCATGCTGAAACTGAAGAATTCTAATTTCATGTGGTCTTATGGATAAGGTAAAATGCAGATTTCTCTCTCTTTCTTTGTTGTTTTGCCCCCAACGCTCTTCTCCAGCAGTATTAAATGGCTGAGTGGCTGCACTTTATTGGTGTGCTAGCTTTTTTGGTCAGTATAGACCTCGTTCTGTGTACAGTCTGCTCTGTCAGACATGGAAAAATGTGCTGTATCATAGTGTGCAAACCAGCTGTATGTTTCACTGGGAATCTTTTTAGCTATATTTTCCTTTAAGCAGGCGGTGCAGAGAAATGGTATGTTCTGCATATGCATCAGGCGCTGGATACTACAGACTTTTCTAATACCACTAGGATTGTTTTGTGCGATCTCTGTTGCTACTTTGCTCATAACTATACAATCTAAATTTTGCAGGACTCTTAACTGTACCTCAGCCAATTGGTTAGTATTCTAAAGTCCATTAGAATTCAAGTCTCATATAACTATTACTCGTTAAGCAAGAAATGTTTCTCTCATGTTCCAGAAATTACCTTTAACTTGCCAGGAAAGGCAGATGTCTTTTGAGCAGCATTTTTGTTTTATCAAAATCCACCATGACTTCTAGTTTTATGAAATCTTTCCCCTTAGCCTCATGTCTGTGTACTATATCTTGGGGCAATATTTTTCCTAAATGGTTTAAAAAAAAAAAAAAAGACACAACTAAAACTGATCTGTGCTTTGCAGTTTTAGCTTTCAATCTGTACTGAGCAAGACATAGACAAGAAGCTTTTGTTGATGGTCTATGGAATATTTGATTTACTGTCTTGAAGTTCTGTTATTGCTAATGCTTAAACCACTGGTGAAACTTCATGCAGCTCATGTTTCTATCTGGGGGGTGGCCTCAAAAATGCTAGTTATCAGACCTGGAGTAGTTCTTACAGAAAGTGTTTCCTGGTTTAAGTAACTTTCCCATGCTAGTCTGCTGAAGTCAAGTGAATTAAGTGGATCATTTTCACAAGTGAATAAAGGAGTCTTGAATATACATATCTCATTAAAATATTGTGAATGGATAATGATTTGAAAGTACATGAATAACATGTAGAATGCATATGTGTTATTCGTGAAAATGCATCTGTTATTTGGTTATCGATTAATGTAATTGAAATTTTGCTATGTTAAAGTTCTTATGGATTGGTCTGTAGGTTATAATAGGTCTCCGTTCTTCTGGCATTTCTTCCAAAAGCAAACTGCTTATGCCATTCCCACTCTTACAAATAAAACTTGTATTTCTTTCCCCCACAAAAGCAGGATTTCCATTGATTTTTCTTGTTTCTGGTGAATTTAAATATTTCAGTGCATTCCTATGGCCTTACAAACATTTTTGCAAATAAAACTTCAATTACAGTTATTTTAATGCTATATAGCTACTAAATTCAGAATAAAAGATATAGTCCTTAAGAAAGTGCTTAATTTTGAAATAGAAGTGTTCTACTGTGTGTGTTTTAAGCACATTTTATCTCTGGTGTAAAGGTGTAATGTGAAAAGCTCCTGCAGATAAAAGTGAACTTGTCATGTGGTTAACTTGTAAAACTAATCAATGTGTATTGATGTGTATAGACAAAGAGCCCAAACCCAACCCCTAAAAAACCCTTCATGCTCCAATGGTTTTATTATTCCATGTGAACTTTTTTACAATAACGTGTGTCTCAAATAAAAGTTACGTAATGAAAAGTATCTGGAGTATTTTGTATGAAATATTCCACATAGTTTTTACATAGCTGACATTTCCACTCTATTTTCAATACATCTGCTGTGGAAGAATGTCCAGCTGAGTTGCATCTGTAAAGCTTTGTTTAACTGCAGTGGTTTTTGTATGGCTTTCCTTGTTCCTAAGCTCCTCAGCTGTTCTTTAGATTTCTCCTGAAATATCCTCTCTTCCTGTAGTGATTGCTTAAATCTAAGGCTATATTTCAGTGACATACAGCTATATAAGAAACCATTTTTTCCAGACACTTAGTGTCATGAAATACCCTTCTGAAGTAGCTTACAAGCAATGGTAATAAAGGTAACATGAGACACAATCTCCAATTTTATTAAGAATTACCTCCTTGCTTAAGGTGTTAATGTTGTTTTGAATTGGCATGATGTGAAAGGTATGAATCTTTGGTAACCTGAGGCACAAACACAGTGAATTCATATAGCAAATACTGTCTTCCCAGCTTCCTTCAACACTGAATATTGAAGGATTTGAGAGAAATTTGTTGGTTAGTGTATTAGAAATAGTTCTTGACTTTCAAATTGTGTTTTGGCAGTAACTCACAATTGGTATGAAAATTAGAAAATCTAAGGAAAGAATGCTTTTGTCTACCCATGACAACACTGCATTAATAGTTGAGACATCTAAGTGGGCAAACACATTTCGCTGTTTAGGCATTCACCTAATTGGCTGAATTTAGCTCTGAAGATGTATTGCCTCTTGACCTTAAGCATCAGAAAGCTAGTTACAATCTTGTTACAACTTATTATTTGCTGGATTTGTTTTGTTTGGTTGCTTTGTTGGTTTTTTTTTGTTTGTTTGTTGGGTTTTTGGGGTTTTTTTTGGTTTTTTTTTTTCCCCAGTCTGCCTCTGGTAGACAGGTTTGCTGCTTTAGGACCAGTTTTTTTTTTAAACACTGTCTTGCAGATCCCCTTTATCTGAACTGTTTCTAGATGCTCAGCAGTCATAAAGAAGCTAGTGTCGTGCACCTACATCCCAGTAACTGCTTACGTGTATTCGCGTGCTCCATTTGCTAAAAGGAAATAGGCAGTTGTTATAATTCCTGGATCCATTTTGGGTTGTAGTCTAGCAATTAGTGCATGCTTGCAAAAAAAAAAGTAGTGTACACATTTAGACCAAAGGCAAGTTGTTATACATCTAGAATGCATCCAGGTTTTGTAATTTGTTAAACAATTCATTTAGAGAAAAGGCATTTTTCCAACTAGGTCTCTTAGAATTCCTGAACTATACCAAAGTCATCAATATAATGTAAAATTTCACAAAATGAGTTTCCTTGAGAAAGATTCTAATCTTCCAGATACACGTAAGTGAAGCTTTTTCTCTTGCATAATGTTATTTTCACCATCTAGAGGTTTAAAGAAAGGGCATGAAATGGAATGTAAACCATAAGAGTTAGTGCTCTAGAACAGTGTTTTGTAGTTGCTTGAAATATTTTTTGCTGTCTATAGCAGAGCAGATCATCACTACTTTTGTGGTGTGGACAAATATTACATGAATTCCTCTGAGCACATACTCAGTATATATTGTTCCTTCAGTTTGCAAAATAAAGTAAGATTTGGGCAGGATATGAGCATTTTCTCCATCTGAGGAGTTAGCATGTTTAATGAAAGAGTGGAAAGCATGTGTAACTCGAACTCCAACACTGAATACATTGTACTGACTTCAAAGTGAACAAGAATTCTGTAGACATGCACAAACAGTTGAGAATTTCACCCTGTTTAAGGTTAAATACCTTCCTTGAGTAGATGGTTAAGATGACTTAGTGCAGTTGTGGCTTTTTCTGCTTACTGTCCTTCCCAAGGGAGTGTCCACACAGCTATGACTGGTCAGGACCTTGTATTTAGCAGCGGTCTCTTGGACTGATTGACATGTTTCAAAGTTACGGGGGTTTTTAAAATTTTATTTTTCAGAAAAAAAGTAACCATTGTGCTCACTTAACCTTTCTGATTTAGTTGAACACCTCTGCAGAACAGTATAAAAAGATGATGCTACTGTAAGCATGTTGGGACAGAAAATGGCGTGCTCCTGAACTGCCCAGCTGGCGCCTTTCTCAACTGCTTACGTTCCCCATTTGTGACATTTTCAGCACTATTTCATCCATATACATACTTCCGTTGGACCACTAGCAATGTGGTCATCTTTAACGACAAGTGCAGTTTGTACTTGCCTGCTCAACTACAAGTGGAGTGCAAGTTATGTCAATCACGGTTTTTGGGTTTTTTTTTAATTGTTTATTTCTCAATGTTGTTTGCAATTTCTTAAGGTTACTTTACTTTTTTTACTGTTTTTTTTCTTTCTTTCTTTCTAGGTAACTTAGCTGCTAACTAGCTCTGATGTGTATTGTAGATGGACAGAATTTTTCCATGAAGCCTGAGCACCTTCTATGAGGTTTATGTCTAGTGCTGCCATCATCTGCTTCTGCTCTTCCTCACCCAAAATCTGACTTTGTAAAACTCACATTTATCCTCTGAACAATAAAATACAGGGAAATAGGCAACCACATGTGTCTCAAATAGTGTTTGTAAGTAATTTTCCGTATACTTAAAGCAACTCCTTAAGCCAGGTGTGGGGATGGGCAGACCTTGAAAAATACTGGTTAACTGAACTGTTATTTGGGTGCCGTTTCCTATTAATACACAGGGGGACGTAACTGTTACAGAGACTTTATGAAGGGAGGGGAGGAGAAAGCCCAGTGAAGCCCAAGGTGGAAACACATGAACCCATTTCCCCTTCACATCTCAGCACGTAGGCGAGAAGAGACCGGGCGAGAGAACGGCGGTCCGGTGCGACAGGTGCCGTCTTCCCCGGGCCGGAGCTCATCGCCCTCGGGTCGGCGCTCTGCAACCGCGAGCAGCCTCGCTCCTCGCCGGGTAGGCGCGACGGCAGGGGGCGCCGTGCCGCGCTCTCTGTTGCGCCCAGCCGGACCCTCCGCGCGGGTAGGGCGCTTCACCGAGATGGCGGCGGCTCGCGCCCGCCGCGTTCTCATCTGCTCAGACTTTGTTGTGAGGTGGCCTCCTCGGAGTACACTACTCTCACCGGCCGGGGATGTTAGCGAGGACTGCCGGCCGCCTCGGGTGCCTCTGGGCACATTTGCCCACCGAAAATAAAGCCCTCCAGTGGTCGCGGGCGGCTGACAGGGACCTTCGCTCAAGCTCCCCACGGGGATCCTCAGCAGCGGCGCGCGTTGGCCTTGGAGCGCTGCGGATGCCAGGCCCGGGATGTGCCGTGTGACATCTCGCTCCCGTGCTGTAGTGTGTGGGGGTGAAACACCAGGGATCTGCGGTGGGGACTGAGGTTGGGTTACTCTTAGGGCTTTCGTGAAGAAGCTCATAATGCTGCGTTACAGTATTGGTAACTGTATAAATCTCGGTGTATATATAACTGCATAATCTCTGTTTCCAGCTGCCCTGGCAGGCTGGCAGGCATGTCCTGAAGAGGTGCTGAGGGTGTCCTAGCTGTGCAAGGCCTGGCATGGAGCTGAGAATTTCACCCTGCCTGTGCTCGCCTGCTTGGGCCTGTGCCATCACCGATATCTAGGCAGGCCCCCATGAACATCCTAGTTAGATTCAAGTCACTGTTTGCATTTTGTTGCCTAAGAGGCATTCCCAAGAACCGTACCTGTGGTAGGAAACAGACTTTACTGATTTTAGAAGCTGGTCATGCTTTTCTCTTTATTTCTTCAGACAGTGTAATTAGGCTAGTCCTTCCTTGATTGGTCATGATCTAGTTTGTGTGAACAGGTAGAATTAACAGGGGTTTTTTAACCACCCTGTCTACACCAGAGATCAAATTGCTAGTTTAATTTTTCTTAAAATTAAAAAATAGTTTCTCAGTATGTGAAATTAACTCCTATTTAGAATGTATTTCTTTTGTGATATTTACTTGTCAACTCTCTAATTTATTTGCCTCATGGAGACCTCTGTTAGAAAATTTAGACTGTAGTGGAGAATGCAATATGAATAACATTTTTTTGGAGATTTTTTTACTTGCCTTCTGATTTAAGGTTGTTCATCTGGCTGGTCTCCATGTTCCTTTCTTATCATGTGTGGTTTGTTGCTGTGTGAATTGCCCTTAAACATCAGTTTGGAAAACAGTGTGCTAGTATTTGGAGTGATCTCTGTTTTGCTTCAGGAACTATTCAGATTTACCTCCATCAGACTTTTGAAGTGATACGGTATTTCCTATTCACTGGAGATTCCTTGAGCATGGAATCGTACTGGATGAATAGCTAACAGCATTGAACATCAGCACTTCTCTTGTGCCAATGTATTTTCTCAAGAGGTTTAATGATAGAAAGTAAAATTATTGCAGCCTTAAAGCAAATAAAAAACCTTGGGGCCTTGAATCTTTACATTTGAATCTATGTGGCATACTAGAGATCAAGCAGAGCTAATGCATTAACCGTATTAATTAATTAGTCCTTGACTTTCTTCCATAGTAAGGCCACTTTCTTTGGAAACAAAGAATTTAAACCAAAGTAATTAATTTATTTCATCATAGCTCATCATTAGTAGTATTAGAGCAAACTTATTTAAACCGTAATTTGGAAGTTTTCACGAGTTACTGTTATCAGTGCCTGCCAATTTTCTTTAGCTTATGATGCTATTTCCTGTAAAGATCAAAGTGATCAAATGTTAATAAACTTTCCAAACTTCGTTTTGCTTGAGGATATAGAATTAAAAGTTCAATTTGACCTTTAGTTGGGTTTTCCCTTTACCTGAGTTCCGTCTAAATGAGAACACTACATTAATCGAGTGGGGTAAGTTTTTTGTCAAGTGGGTTCCAGCCTCGTGGGATATCCTTCAATATCATATGTTGTCTTATGACTGCTGTATAAAATGCCAGAAGAGTGAGTATGGTTGAGTGCAAAAGCAACACCTTCCTTCACCTTCACTGACCTGGAATTGCACTCATAGCATTCTGTGATATTTGCCTTACTCTGTAATTACCATTTAATGACACAAATGTACATCTTTAATAACTCAATAAATATCCTTAATAGGTATCTTGTAATTCGGGTATTAACGTGAAAAAATAATAGCAAGATTGTTTTTGCCAGCTATCTTATCAATAGATTGATTTCTGATGTAAAACAAAGAAAAAAAGATTTTATTTTTTGTTCTAGTTTTGAAATAACAATTGAATTTGAAGTATCTTCCAGAAATCTCACCAGTATCTTCTTGCTTCAGGGAAAAGGTGTACAACACAGATTTTGATGAGTTTGTATGTGTCTGTACCAATGAATTAGATACCTGATTCCATGGGACATTAGACAACTTTTTGACAGACACACATGCATCTTGTATGGAGATGTTTGTGTCCATAGCATGCAAAGAAGTCAGCCAGAGTGCCCTCAGCATTTCATGTGCGACCAAGATGAAGATGCTGATTATTAGATTACATTAATAACATAATAAATACCAAAAAAACAAAAAACAATTCATCTATAGAGATGCCTGAGATGGTCAACCCTCAGACCTGTGCAAAAATCTTCATTGATTTACCATAGTTAAATTATTATAAATGATACTGTCTATTAATAAAATTTCTCCATACTTCTGATTTTCAGATGGTCACCAAAGATCTCCATGCCGTGATGATACTACCATGCTCACTGGTTTCACTAATTCAATGTCTAAAGGTCCGCCCTTTTTCTGTCTTCACAGGAGATGCCAGAGGCTTAAGTGCCTCTTGAAAGACTACATGGCAAGTATATCATTCTTTATCTAGAACAGTGGTTTTCAATAAGTGAGATCAGCCTCCCTTGCAGGCTGATGTTCACCAACATTAAAAACAAGGTTTAGAGAGTAAGATTGCCTATGAAAATTCCTACTTCTTTTTTTGAGATGTGCAGTGTAACAGAAATGTTAGCCAAGTCTCTTATTATTAGGCTTTAAGTAGTAGAAGCTATCTTTTTTCCCTTTTAATTTTAGGGAGCAGTTTCATGTATCTCTTAATTGTGTAGCTAATTCAAAGAGTGAACATTAGCTTATCAAAAGTTTAGTACAACCAATTTAACAGTAGCAGCTAGTCCTGAAGAGGCGTATTCGTTCATGTATTTTTTTGCTTGCTTTTTCCATCATGGCATTCATACAAAATTTTAGAATCAGAAGGTACTCTAATGTGTCATTTCCTTATTTAACTGCTTTTTGTGGCCAGAAGCTTTTTCTGTTTTAATCCCATGACTGTGTCTCTGTCATTTCAAATGGGAGTGTATGGACTTCCTCTGTTTTGTCATGTCTCCGTGATAGCTAAAACAAATTACAGTTAATTTTAATAAATAATACCCCCACATATTTGCAAATAAAGTTTAGAAAAATAACATTTTAAAAATCATACGTGTTTTTGTCAAATTTAAAGTGAGCTCTGCAGGTGTTCTCAAATGAGCTTTTCCAAGACTTCCATTTCTGCTGTGTACCAGTTGGAAACCATTTTGCAGGTAGAAAATTTAACTTGAATTGAACTCAGTTTTGAAGGAGGAAGGGCCGTCTGTTCAAATACATGTTTCTGTGCTCTTTCGAAAGCTAAAATGGGTATCTGTGTCATAAGTGGCTCATAGAAATAGAGAAATAATTTGATCTGGCCTACGATGAAGTTAGTGGATAAAATTAAGTTCTTTGACCCAGTTCTTTTTCTACCAGGAAGGAATTTTATCTGTATGTTCCTGGAATATGGTCTGTACCTGTAGTAGCTTGTAGTAACTGTCTCTTCTGTGATTTTGCTGATAAGGGTTTTTTTGACATGTTCTTGCCAAAGATCACAGGAGTATGGAGCAATGCCAGCTTTCCTGTTGGTTGCTCTTAACAACACTTCTTTTGACCCAGTTACAATAAAGGGTTAACTTTATTAATCTTGTTTTTATTAGGAATAAGTAGTATTCTTTGCCCTGCCGTAGAACTATGGATAAGCAAGAAGCCAGCAGAACTACAAATCCCTGTAGTGTTCTTGAGAAAGTATTTTCAGTCTCTCAGTGTGTAAAGTAAGTTAATTCTCTGATGCTTTTATTGCAACCCATCCTGCTTCTTAGGGTGAGACATCCTATAAGTTGAGAGTGATGGGTTTTTTTTATGTTGCACAAGAGAAAAGTGAAGAAAAATGTCTGAAGAGTGTAGAATCTCCACTGCACAACCTCCTTCATTCTTTCACTTTCTGTGTAGTAATTCCTAAGCGGAAAACCTCCTTGATAGTTCTCCAGAGGGGATATGACGTCTTCTTGAGAAAAATGTGACTTTTTTTTTTTTAATGTATTCCTTTAACAAAAACACAGAGGGAAAAAAAAGTTGTAAAAAGTAGCAAACATTCTGCTTTTGTGTATATTTTTCTAGTGGATGAATTCCAAGAAGATTTTCTAAGATGTGTGCAATCTGTACAGAAGCAGGTAAAGTTTAGTTCTCTAAAAATAGTGCAGAAATGTTCTATGCAAGCAGCTTTTATAGAATCTTCTGGAAATGTGAATCATTGAATCTATACCCATATGGTATAGGTATACTCCCAATGTTGCCAATGCAAATAAAATGTGTTATTATTTGAAGAGAAGGGGCTGCTGCCTTACTGGATTTTATCAGTGTAGAGTTAGATTCATCCAAAATTACTCAAGATTTATTCATAAATTATGACAGGTATGTGTATTATCATAAATTGATGGAAAACTCCTTAATAAACTTCTGTTGGCATTGCTTAATAAGCATATCGCTTTTCTGTGAAGATATTTAGGTTTGTAGTATGTGACTGTTACATTTATATTATATGTGCCTCCACCAACATTTTAATGTACTAAAGACTATGGGTACCTAGTTTGGTAGAAAAGTATTCCTTGAGTAATAACACTTGACTTTCAATTCTTTTTTTCCACAGTAAGTGTTCCAGCATACATATTTTCACATTTCCTTTTATTACTGCTTCCAAACTTGAACGTATGGTGGTGTGAAGGAAGTAAAAGAAGCAGCAACTTTCGTGTCTTGATTTTGTTCACCTGTAAGTCACTAGATGGTGCCATTTCACTTCACTGGAATCAGCATCAGGTTAGGTGTAGAATTAACTGGAAGTTTTAGAAAAAGTAGTAGTGAATATATAAGTTGTCTAGGGCTGTGCAGTAAGTGGGCTACAGTTCTAGGTTAGAACGTGGACAGAGCCTGCGGGACAATCAAGAAAGGCTTTTAATGTAGTCCAATAATTTAAAACCAGCAACACCAAAACATTTAACTGGTGGTGTGAGCTGTTTGGTTGCCCCAGGATTCCAAGTCTCCATCTCTTTGTTACTACTTACTGCTTTGTGAGGAGCTGCACATGCTAAAGAAATGCAGACTTCAGCATATCCTGGTTCTGGATCCTTGGTTGTGTCAGCCAGCACGTTGTTGGCAGTTGGATACAACGATTCCAGGTGTCCTGCATATGTGTAAGGCTGCCCAGCAGCCACATGGTGGTTTTTCAAGATGAATGTGATGGCGATTTTTGTGTGTCTGCGGGTGTTTGTAACAACACAACAGAGTCTTCTGTTTATTTTTGTTTGGCTTAATTAAAATACAGTGAATTTGAAATCTGCCTGTAAACATCTACTTGTTGAATGGGCAGCTGAAACTGAAACAGGTGTCAGATTTTACTATAATAACGTGTTGCTGATTAGCTGGTATTTTTGAAATGCAGAACATGTAAATACTGCCTCCTTTTGGAAAAGGTGTCTGTGGGGCAGCTTAAGTTCCATCTTATATTTTCTAGTGATGAAGAAAAATTATTGTCTTTTCCTTAAGTAGAAGGAAAACCAAGGAAAATGAAGTGAAAGTGCTGATAAGATTTAAATATTCCTTGCAAGTTAAGAATATAAACCTCACTCTGCCTTTCTGAGTTTTTTATGTCCCAAACTGTATTTGTGCTTCAAACCCCCCCTCCACCACAATGAAGTCTAAACTAATTTTTCAAAATATACTCAATGAGTGAGAATATACATTTATAGTTCTGTTTTAGAATGTTGGAAAGTTTGATTACTTGAAAATAAAAAAGCAAATGGTTGGCAGTGGTGCTAGTTGTTCTGAGCTGCTTGATGATGTCAGCAATTCTTATGAGTTCACCAGTCAGTTTCATTTCCTTAAGATCTTGACAATGGGAGAAGTCAAAGTGGGACAGATTATCAGGCCACTATAAAATGAGCAGAGGTATAAGAGATTATTTATGTTTACTGAAGTGAAAGCTGAGGGGAATATTCACCCAGCAGTTGTCCAATTCTGTGTTTCCAGCTACCCAGCCAAGGAATGTAATTAATTTTCCTGTGTATCTTTATAGTTTTCTGTGTGCCTTCAGTTTGGGGTTCCTGGGTCTGCTTGTCTTGAGCGCTGAAATAGGTGAAACTCTTGGAGAAAAAGCTGTGGCTAACACAGCTATATTTTACAGAACTCTGGGTCTTTGAAAGGCTCTTATTTCTTTAACGTGCCACCTTTTAATTTCACCTCCCCAGCTGTTTGATGCCAACCAGCTCTTCTCATGTGAAGAACTGGATGTTACATGCCTGCTACATGGTTGAACTGTTGTGGTGGTTTAACCCTGGCTGGAGGCCAGACTCCCACCAAAGTTGTTCTATCACTCCCCTCTTTGCTGGAGAGAGGGAGTGATATTAGGGGTAAAGAAATCTTTCTTCTTAGGAGAGAAAATATATGTTGAGAGGCTTTGGAGTCAAGACAGGAGAGATCATTCCACAATCAGCATCATGGGCAAAACAGACTCAACACAGAATGAGGAAAGAAAACTCTAATTTATGACACTGCACAAACAAAGAAATCAGAGTCGTATAATGAGAAGTGCAAACAGCTCTTAGAACACCACCCCCTGCCCCTCCCTTCTTTGCAGATTTCACTTTATTCATGATTTCCTCCTCCCCAGGATGGCACGGAGGAAAAAGGGTGGGAGGGAATAAGGAATGAAGGCTTCAGTCTTGAGTCAGTTCCTCATGAGCTGTTTTCCTTCTTTGGGGGGGTGGGTTGGCATTTCTCACACTCTTTTCCCTGCACCAGCATGGGGTCCCACCCACGGGAGACCGTCCTCTGTGACCTTCTCCATGTGAGTCTTCTCCCACAGGGCCTCAGCTCCTCACCAGCTGCCCCAGTGTGGGTCACTGCTATAAGGTCCAATCATAAACTCATAGAATGTGTCTCAGTCTCTCAAACCCAGACTGCTCCAGCCTGGTTCTCCACAGAGTCACAAGCCCCCCCAGCAAACCTGCTTAGCTGTGGGCCAAACCCTACTTGTTGTCTGGAGAGTGTGAGCTCATTTTAGCTCATCAGCATCTCAGTGTCTGATACCCTCCCTCTGTAATCTCTACACATCTAGAGCAACTGATGCCTCCTTGAATTTAGGGGGAGGAAAGAATATTTGTTTACTTCATAACATGGCTTTTTTGTCAGGCAGCTGTTTGAAATGCCAATTTAAAAAGCTCGTAGGTACCATGTACCTGAGAACCAAATAGTTCAGTTGTTGCTCTCTGCAGTAATGATTCAAATGATTCAATATTAAATTGTTATGTTTAACTATGGGTAGCGTTTCACGTTCAGGGCTAGGCCTTAAATTCAGGTAAGATTTCCTGCATTGATTTTGCTACCAAATGAGTGAAAATATCATTTCAACACAGTAATCTTTGTAGTAATAAATTTTGCGATAGCAAAACAACTCTATTTACTTCCACCATTTTAGCTGATGTCAGGAAGCCTTGACTAAACCAGGAAGTAAGGCAGTCAATAAAGCACCTCAATGAGGATACTCGTATTTGCTTGTAGGATGTAAATACTCATGAGTTTGGACTTGAGGTTATATTGTAAAGCAATAGGTACACAAAGGAATGGGTTTTCTTTTATCACAGGTAAATGGAAGGAAAGCTCTACACCTCTTGTGGAATCTAACTCCTTTTCTGGCTGAAGTTACTTTCATTTCTTCTTTTGGAGCCACAAAAATGGGTCATTCCATTTCAATTTGAATAGCCCAGAAAACGTACGGGTTTAGATTCTCTTATCTCGGGGACCACTGGCAGTGCAAATGAGTAGTAGAGAATCAAGAAAACCCAGAAATTCCCATGTGCTTTGTGTTTTCAGACACAGCCTGGATTTCGTGGGACTCAATGCAATTAGAATGTTACAGGTGGGAGTAACAAGAACATGATTTGTGTGAATCCCTCTTCAGTTTGTTCCTTTGCTTATGAAGTAGTTCTGAAGGACACGTCTTTTAGCCTAATGTGTAATATTTTTTCTTTGCTAGTCATGTAAGACTCTTCCTCACAGTAAACATATAGTACTTGGTTGAGGTTTTTATGCTACTTCTTACAGATGCCAAGGATGTTGCATGAAAAAGTTGATCGATGTTTCTAATCAGCTGAGTGGAAAATTAAAATACTAACTAAAATATTATTCTAGAAGAAAGAAGAGAAAATGGAGAAACATCCTAAAAATTTATGACCTATTCTCATCTTTCAACACCTATATTGAAAGAGTAAGTAGTGTTCCCCATAGTACAATGCTGCTTTTAAAGTAGTTTCAAACATTTCAACAAGATAATCCTTATGTGCTTGTTTATGCATGAGAAAAATTCTGTCAAATGCAGTGTACTTAGTTGCAAGATTATGGTCCTAAATTTCATGTACACCAAGTATTAATAAGTTATTTCTACTTTCTCTCAAAAGCTTGCTTCTGACATCTGACAATTTTCTAGGTAATGGAAGAGGAAGAATCTAAAACATAAATATGCATTTACCATCTTTAAGGGAGAAAACATATACAGCAACACTTTATGTATTTAAAATCACAAATGTGGTGGTGATGTTACTGAATGTAAAACAGATCTAAGTGTAAAGTTCAGATTGGAATTTCCCCAGTAGTGTTAGCAGTGTTCAGACCTGAAATTATTTTAGGTATAAGCCTGCACTTAATCACTTCCTGCCTTTATAGTGAAGTAAAATAATTTCAGATCCTCATTTTAGATGTCATATTCATAGGAGTTCTGTATACATCTAGGCTAAACCCTATTCTTCCTGAAGTCAGTAACATTTAACTTTGCTTTTAGTAGAAACAGACCTAGGTTTATGCTTCTCACTTTAAAAATGCATAATGAGACTTGAGAGTATGTAGCTTATGAAATTTGAAAAGATAATTTCGATTACTTTCCAATAAATGAATTACTAAATTTAGAGAACTAAAACAGTGAAACCACCCACTGCATAATTGCAGTTAGAGTATCTACTGTTAAGTCTATCAATATTTGATGATTAAATGGCAAGTCTGCTTAAAAGCAGCAGCAACTCTGTTGCACACTATAAATAAGAGCAGGATAGTAAGACAAGATGCTTCTCTTAATTCTAATGGCAGAGAGAGGAGGACCTCTAGAACAGATTTGTGAGGCTGTGTAACAAGTTAGCATCAGCTGTTCTCTAGCAGTAGCATTTTTTCAGCATTGAGTACCTGGGTTTGAACCCCTTGACTTCACTTGAACCCCTTCACTTTAACAATCCATTGCATTTACGCTTGTCTTTTCCTCTCATATTTCAGTTACAAAACCACTGGTGAATGTATTAGCATCATTTACAAAACTGAATCTACCAAACAACCTAGCTCAAATTCTGATCTCAAATTCATGTTGCCCTTTATCTTCTCTATATTCATGACACTAAAACAAATACCTTGATTTAGCACAGGAAAGTACTTATAGTTTGATGAGTGTCTTCAGATTTGAAGGCCCCTGAGAATATCTGTGCTAAACAAACCATAAAATTGGAGTTTAGGATTAGTTGTAAAATCTGTTAAAAGCACAGACTCAGTAAGCAGCAAACGTGGAAAGAATGTGGTCAGGAATTTAGCTCAGGAGTATTCACTGATCATATCTCCCTGGAAAACAAGAAAATGAGGGCTGCAGAAAGCTTTATGGCTGGTGTGTTTTTAGAACACTGTTGAGGTTCATCATTAGTCAAGAACGAGAGGCATGTTCCACCAATGCAAAATAGGTCAGTGCTATGAATGAAAAGGGGCTTTTGTGACAGAGCAAAGCATCAAAGTTTGGTGATGTCTTCTTCCTCCTTGTACATGCCTTGTTTGTAGATGACTCCTCTGTTGTCTTTGCCTCCCTGCTTGCAGCTAAAACAAAAGAAATTTATTAAGTGATTGTAATTCCAATGAAGGAAACCAACCATTGCTTACTTAAAATGGTCCATTATTCAGGCATAGATTACTTTCCTCTGTACCAGTGCAAATGCCATAGCAGTTCGTTGTTACAGGTATTTCAGGAGAACAAACTCTGTGTGGCAGAGCCAGTGCTGATCACAAAGAGATTCGGCTGTAGGAAAGTCTTAGCCTTTTTCCCAGAATTCGGCTTTGGTGGCAAACAGTCTGGCTAAATNAAAAATAGCGCAACTATTCCTTACCAGAGAGTTGCGTAAAACTCTGGGAAAAAAAAAAAAAAAAAAAAAAGGATTCAAAAAGCAATTGGGAGCAAAAAAACTAAGAAAAAAAAAAAAAAACCGAACAAGAAAGAGAACAAATTGAGAAACATAAAAACTGGTTAAGTTTGTTAGTGACCTAGTCTGCTTGTCCCACTTAGTCTGGAGAGGGAGTCTCATTTCCTAATTGCTTGTGGGAGCAATCAGTACCAAGAATGTTTTTTTGTTCTCCTGGATACTCACATATAATTCACTATTTTCTGTCCTTGTATCTTATAAGGGTTTACATGACCACAGTTGCAGTAATTATTATTTTGTAGCAAAACAACTTTATATGGTTGCTTTTCAGAAAAACCAAATCTTCCTACAGTGGCAGAATGTTGGCCTCTGTGGCATAAAGATTGTGGTAAGCAGACATCTCTTAGCCACATGGACACATTTTTCTAGCAATAAACCAGAATTACTTTGGATTATATGATGAAGGAGAAATAAGGTCTACAGTGATAAAGAAAATCAAAGCTTGTAGGAGGAGATCATATCTTATAAAAGGCCAAACATCACCACTTTAAAAAATGGGCAAGGTTTTTGGTGACACAAGCACTGGCGTAGCAGAGCCAGACATCTTACCTT
Organism: Heliornis fulica; assembly: GCA_013399135.1. Classification (NCBI taxonomy): domain Eukaryota; kingdom Metazoa; phylum Chordata; class Aves; order Gruiformes; family Heliornithidae; genus Heliornis; species Heliornis fulica. Next base: position 353,447 of record VXBZ01006977.1, on the reverse strand, counting down.
TTCCTCCTCAGTAGCCAGAACACTACCCCAAGAATGATGAGAACTCCCAGAACACAAGCTATCACAACAGAAACAAGAAATCCTAGGAAAAGAGCAAATGTGTACAAAACAGTTAATGTCCTTTAACTGAGAGGAGACAGTCTCTAATCTGTTATAATATTTTCATTCAGCATCTGCAACATTTCTGGAAGCCTGCTCACACCTCCTCACCATTATGGAATGGGGACCTTTTCACAGACGTCAACTGGAAGGCCCTAATCCCACAAATGAATCTACAGTTCCGAGGGCTGTGAATTTAGACGCCTGCTGAAGTCACAAAGCCAACGTGCAGGTACGTGCATCGCGGATCAAAAACTCTGGGGGTTTTGATGCTATAATGTATAGGAGACCATAAGTAAAACTGCAGAACTAAACCCAAGCAACCAAGGATGTTAAATTTGATGCCTTTGGCTTTTTTCAAGGCAGAAGAACATCATTGAACATGGGCATTTGAAGAGAGATACGCTTTGCTGTTGAGAACAATGCTTAAAGGCATCTAAGAAAGTAAGAATGAATTCAGATTATTAGTGTGTATAACTGAGATGTTAAGTATTATCATTATAATGCTGCATTTGATGATGTGATTCATATATATTCTTGGCACTGAAAATACCGTTATTTTGGCCTTGCCAAAGATCCTGAAGGTGAGCACTCTTTTCTTAACTGCGTTTTCATAATTAGTTTACATATTGTGTTTTTCATTTTTATCAAACAACTTCTTTCTAAGCAACATTGGAACCCTTTCAGGGTGAAGCTGACAGGCTTTAGGTGTCATGATGTATTCCAACTAAATATTTTCTCTTGTTAAATCAGCTGTTAAGAAAGCACAAATATAAGACCTGGAGTTTAACCTTATCCTGTTTAACTGTTAGAAGCTTTATTAAAGTCCCACTGAATTAAAGCAGCTTGCAAACCATGGAGTTGGGAGAAAAACTGTATGCTAAAAAAGATGAGTTATAGTAAAAGTACATCAAATGGACAAGAAAATATGACAACAAATAGATAAATTTAGAAAAAGAGCTTGTAGTTTGAAGAGGAAGGGTAGGGAGCATTTCTGTTTGATGAGAAGACAGTCTTTCAAAATTTAGTTATTATTTCATCATGGTACTATAATCAAAACTAGACACTAGTTCCCATTTAACTTGTGGGCAGTGGAAGGTTTGAATGTCATAAATTTCAGCTATGTGCATGTGAAGCTGATTTTATTAGAATTTTATTAGATTTTATTAGATTGCTGACAGGTAAAATACATAATAAACACGCTTGGGTTTGCTGCATAATCCTATAAGATTAGAGACATTTTGAAATTTAGTATTCATTAACAGTGTGCATGAATTTAGTTTTTAATTATTGGCATCAAAATGTGGGTGACTGAAGTCTTCGGTCATTTGCATTTTTTTAGTACAAAACACAGCTCAACAGCCCCAGCTTGTGGCTTTTGTGCTTAGGTGAAGAGGGCAACCCTCAGTCTCGGCACTGAAAAGGCAGAAAAGTTGCTCTGAAAACCTCCTTTAGTAGGGGCCTAGAGTGAGCACAACAGGATTTATTCCACAAATTTCTGTGGCTGCCTGGCCTGAGCCATGACTCTGCATGGCTCCCCTTCCTTCTAAGTGTGCTCTGTTCCTACCTCTGGTACAGCTGCTGCACCAGGCTGGGCACTTGCAGCCAGCAGCCAGGCGCACTTTAACTGTGCTCTGACAGGAACCTTTTTGTGAGGTTTGTGGGTGGGTTTCTCTTTGAGGTGAGGAGCTGCACCTGTGAGGAGGCCTTTGTGACCATAGCAGGCAGAATTTGAGATTTCAGGGCTGGTGAATACCTTTTTTGACATGGGTACAGCATTTTTCTGTGGTTCACTGATAAAGTCAATGAGCTTTTGTAATTAACTGTACTTAGAAGGAATGGGATTTCCATTAAAGTAGCACCGATCAAAGCCTTTCATAGCCATGGGGACCAGTTCTGGGGTGAGAACAGCAGGATGGGCAATAACCCATGCAATTCAGTTCAGGTAAGTCATGGCAACTTTAAAGATACATTGAAAAAGCTTTTATAATTGGCCTCACTTCTGCATAGGAGCCAAATAATGTGGCTTAGCAGAGGGACATCCAAGTATTATTTTTGGATTTGGCGCTGGTTCACTGCAATAATTCAAGAAAGTTACATTTGGGTCAAAATTTTCCCCCTAGATGGAAAGAGTAACACTTATGTGAACTGTTCAGATAAAAAACATAGTATCTGAGTTTCAGTTGCTGCCTTCATGGATTGTAACTGTCTTTTAAGCATTGAGTGTGATTTAGAGAGAGGTAACAGTCAGGTGCTGAAAGGTCAGCCTAATAGATGGAAAACTGCATTTCTGATTGACCAATCTGGCTCAGAAAATCACTTGCTTCATTGATGTGGTTAGCAGTTGGCAAACTACCCATGCCATGTCCACCAGGTATTGAATCTTAATGAATTGAGAGGGTAAAGTGTAGAAACTTGATCTCTAGGATACTGTGATTAACCAGCCTTAAACATAAGGTAGCTGCTCACTACAGAACTTCGTTAGTTCACTAAGTATTTCTGCAGTGGTGTTACTATAGTAAATTGTGCATGGATTTAAGAAGGACCCTGAAGAGGAAGCCTTAGTCTTAGAAACTCAGCAGCTGGATTGCAAATCCTGGTTCTGCTGTTGAAGATCATTGTACATCATCTGACTTGAGTAGAGATTTGAAGGGGATTACTAAAATAGCTGTTCTGAACCCACCTAATTCTGTAGTTGGCAGCAGATGTTTGAGATTAGAAGTTTGGGAGAAAGCTTTAACCCTCTTTGTGGCCATGTAAGAATGCCATGGGATAGAGGGATATTTCTAGTTGGCCGATCCATGAAGCAGAAAAAGGACTGACATACTCCATTTCTTTCCCTTTTTTTACCCACTAAGTTTACTCAAAATATTGTTTGTGCAACTAGTACCAGTTTATATGTTAATCATGGAGCTGGTAATAATTGTTGATGATTTGGTAAATTGGTAGTTTTCTCCTAGATTTTCCTTAGAATCTACCAACAGGGGAACCACTAGTGAAATACAATTTAAAAATGAGATTAAATTGAGGCATTGTTCTATTCCCGTTACTCTGCAAGTGGCAGTGTAGGGATTTGATAAGAGGCATGAAGATAGAATAGAATATTATGACTATAGCATTATGTAGTGTACAGTGAGAATTCAAGGAACAGAACCAGCAAAATCCCAAGTGTGAGTTGTATATGCCCTGTGAGTTGCATATAGTCACAGAAACAACTTTTGACTTATGTAGTCATATTACACTCAAGAAATAAGATTCTCACTTGTTACCAACATGAGACAAACAAATGTGTATTCTTAGCTGACAAACTGATAGGGAGGCTGCTCTGTTCCTCATTCTTGACTGAGGAGCAGTAAGATTAAGGTTATTGCTTACTGCAGGGGCTCTTCATCGTGCATAGCAGAAAGATGTTCCTGATGAAAGCAGAATAATGCTTCAGCTCTGGTTTTATCACTGAAAAGAACTAGTGTGGGTACTTACAGTACTTTGCACTGCAGTCTCAGCAGGCTTGGGACCTTTTTTGAGTTACCTGGAAGGAGTGCATTCCTAGCTTCCAGGATGAGGATGGGAGATGAAAACTATTACTTTTTTAGGCCATTATATAAAAACTGGAAACTGTACAGGCAGGAGGGTCTGTTAGAGCCTGAGCATCTTTCAAGATATTCAGTAAAATACAAAGTCATATAGCGATGACTTTATTCGTTGGGTGTAACATTTTAAGCTTCTTAATCATACATTATGCAAAAGGTTGTATTATGCTGTTTCTCTGCACCTCAAAATTGGGAAGTATCCCATCTCTTCTTAAATTGCCCCTGCTTCTGTGCTGCAAATTAAAAGAATTGTTTTTCTCGTCAGGAGCTTTCTGCTGAGTGTACAGAAATGAGAATGTGAGGTAGCTTGGATCCCTGAACTGCACTGAAACTATTGCCTTGAGTACTGTGGCCTGCTCGTATTTACATGCCTGGCCCACAAGGCTTCTGCTGAAGTGAGGATCCACTATATCCACTATATCAGGCGTATCAGTCAGCTTGGAAAAGTTCACTAAAATAGAGAGAAAATAAGACCTAAATCATTAGATCACAGTGAGAAAATTGTGCCTAAATAGCAGGGACAGTAGCATCAACATAGTTATTTAAGTAATTACTAAGTTATGTGCAGTGATTCCAGAGAAGGCACTCAAAAGAAACTTCATGGTAGAATTATGTCCCCTTTATGGGAAGCCTTAGAAAGATTTAAGTGTTTCCATGAGAACTGAAATGGTCCTTAGCCACAGAATGACTTCTGGAATTGTCTCTAGCTTTTATCTCAAAGATGGAGTTTTGCTTCAAATAGTGGCCAAGTGCTGCTGATGCTCCAGGCTGCTCTGTTTGGGAGTTATGATGCAGCTAATCTGACAAAGAGACCACCTAACTTTTGGTGACATATCTAAATCATCCCTGATTTCAGAGAAATACTTTGTCTGGGATGTGTCTTGGCTGACTTGTCACTTAATTTTCACTTTTCTCCTTTGTAGCTTTGTATTAGAAAAGAGATACTACAAAAGGGGTGTCTGCTGAGGGGAAGGGCAAGGACAGCTGCTGCACTGTGCCTGCAGGGAGAACTGTCTGTGCAGTGGCTATTGTGTGAAGTTTCCCAATATAGACAGCTCCTGTGTTTGCGCCATCCTTTCATCTAAACAGTGAAGAAGCTTGCAGGCAAAGTGGAAATGATGTGCTAACACATTTTATTAATTTAGAAGTTTACTGCTTGGCCAATCTTTTTTATTTTATTTTTTGTGAGGTCTGTTCTTTCTTTTAAAAATCTTACCATCTCAGTTTCAAGTAGTATAGCAGCTTGCCTAGATTAAGCTCACTTCACTTTCTGTGCCAGCTTCACAACTGCTTAAGAGTATTTGTTCTGAAGATAACACAACAATTAGAACAATATATTCTGCACATACAGTATAGTTATATGCCTTACTGTGGGGTACAGCTAATAAGCTCACTACAGTGCAGATTTTTATGCACACATCCGCCTCCCACCTATGCATTGTCATTGTGTAACAGTCAATAATTAAGCTTTTAAATCAGTTCTTCCTGATTTGCTTTTAATTTGTAACACTGGATCATACGATCCATTGTTATAAATTAAGTTTGGATTCCTCAGGTTTCTGCAAAGTTCTGATTCCCTTTTAAGTGTTGGAATAAAACCAATCCTGATATTGCTGAGAACCAGCAAATGTCACTGGTGAGAGAAGGCCTGCTTCAGCACCTAATGGTGACTGAAATGGCTCAGTTGTAGAGAACTGTTTGGTGTTTGTGGTGTTTGTAGTGGCAGAAAATATTTCTGCAAAGCATGACAAAGCCAAACATGTCTTCTTTTTTTTATCTCCATGCCTTTGATCGAAAGTGTTGCAGGCCTTGGCTGATACCCATTGTGGAAAAAACCCTTATATACACTTTGAATACCTTATACAGTTGCCCATTCTTCTTTTACTAAGAGGAAAAGGCAGCAAAGTGATCTGCAGGAAAGTGGATTGTTGTATTTTTATAGTGGTACAGTACAACAGGACTGCCACTTTCAAGTGCCACAAATATTTCAAGATACACAACTCAGGTTCCCACAGAAGCTTTCATACAACTTACCTTCATGGAAGGAGATAAAAACCAGTCTTTCATTAAATTCTTGAACATTTCGGAAGTTATCGACCATTTCCAGGGGTTCTGGGTCATCGCTCTCTGTGCAGTACATGGCTGTTTCCAGCGCCAGTAACTATAAAGGCAAGCATCCTGTTCAGCTCCCAGAGTACAGGAAAAGAGTACTGGTGTATGATCACTGAGAGCATGTGTTGTAAATCAAAGGGGCAGTCAAAGGAATAGGATACCCTAAGTAATACTTAAGTCTTGCATGGGCTGTGAGGCCAAATAAGGAATAGTGTGTAAACAGCCTGAAATCTCCAAACCTATTCTTTTATTTTTATTATGTCCTGATAAAATTAATCCTGCATAATAACTATGTGTTCTCTTCAGCACAGTACTACTCCTGAGCAGTACTAAAAGCTACTTGAACTTCTTTTGATCAAGTAGATACCAACAGAGTATAGGCAAAATAAGAGGTTTTCATGATAACATTTTCACCTGTTTGTAATTAGGTGAATCAAAAGATAGTGATTGGGAGTTTCTAGTCTATGTAAGAGGCCTCCTAAGAATAAAAAAGTTGATTAGATGAGCACAAAAAAACCTATGTTGGAGAAATACCAGGGGTTTCAAGATTGACAAATGACGCATCACATGCTTTTTAGAAACTTAACATCTACCTAACCTGTCATACCAGTCAGGATCAAATTAGCACTGAAAGACTTAGTGAGTAAGGTTCAGGCATGAAGCCTGAACAAAAGTGATCTGGAAGTGACTCTCAGAAATATTCAAAGCAGGGAGTAAGCGCATAGTGAAAATAGACATTAATCTCACTTCACTCTGATTTTTAAAGCTGATACTATACCAATCACTATGCAATTGTCTGTCCTTAATTTATTCTGGTCACCTATTAATAGGTTAACTACAAACAGAATAAGATATTGATTTATGTCAGTTCAGTGCTGCTCATCTCGCTGAAAGGATTTTGGAAATGGTCATCTTTCAGTTTTACAGGAATGTAAGATAAATCCTGTAAAGGAGAGTATATGTTTACTGTTCTTTAGCAGACAGGAATCAGGAAAGCATGTTCTGAATTTAAACTTGCCTGCTCTTGTGAAATTTTAACAGGGTGTCGGAAAACTGTCCAGAGAACACTAGGGTAGCAAGGAGGAGTTGTCAGGGATCCTTCATAGCGATAATACTCATCCAGTCTTTCAGGAAGCAGTTCTTGAATGTTGAAACCAGGGACTTGGACCATCTGATCTAAAATAGGGGATTCATGTTAAATGCTGCACCATTACAACAGAGAAATTACATCCACTGCAGCAGTGAACTTGCTTTTCAGTAAGTAGGAGGCTTTCAGTCATATTAATAGGAAAATGAAAATACATTTTCACAGGGATGTTCCCAACTTAATAAGGATTAGAGCTTTTGAGGTTTCCTACATACAAATCCTGTCTTAGATACAAAATCAGAATCCTGTAAGACAAACTGTGGCCATATTAACCAAATCCCACCATGAGTGAGAACTAAGGCCCAGTCAGAAACACGTGGTCCATGCTAACCGTACACACTTCACAGAAGTGCGCTGCATTTGTAAGTCTTTCACAGCTCGTGACAGGTTTGCCTGGGATTTCTGGACTCTTCTTCAGCTGCTTCAGTTCTTCTCAGTGTAACATCTGTTATTCTTCGCCATTCTCAATCCAGTGCAGTCTTACAGCCACTCACCCTTGTATTTCACATTCCGGAAGTGCCCAAAGATCTTCTGGTAGGATGGGTTGAAGGATCCAATCTGTAATGAGCAGACTGTTAGCAGCTGGACAAAGCACCACAGTTGGAATATGAACCTTTGCTTCTGCTCTCAGCAGAAAGCAGCATTTGATGTCCTTTGGTGTAAGGCAAGTGTCTCCACTGTCCAGTACTCACACACTAGAATGGCATAAGTACTTTTCCAATCAAAATATTAACAGTATCCTCAGAACCTCAATAATGCTCTTACTCCAGAGCTCTTAGAGCTGCTTTGTTGTAAACGACTGCTGTTTAGACCTCTTGTGTGCACATGAAAACCTGCTTTGCCTGTTCAGTGTGCTGTGTGAATGAAGAGAAATGTTCCTCTAAGAACATTATAGGCGTAAGTTCTCAACTGACATGCTTCTCAGATCATCTGCTGGTTTCTTGTCAAGGCCACATTTTTCCACACACAAACTTTTTTTTAGTCTGCTGCTCCTCACAGTCCAGGAAGATAAAGAATGACACTATTGGGTACTGCAGGGCCACTGTCAAGGGCTATAAATTAGCTCTGGCAAGGGCTATAACTTGACTATCAAACAAGACCATATTTTTCAACTTCTGTCAGCAGCTTTTTAGTCAAATAATCAATGCCTTTTTTTGTTAATTCTTTGGATCTAGTGCTTAGCAACTCCTCTGAAAACCAGGCAGAGTATACTGGTATCCTGAGATTAACTGTAATAGCCACCAGCTGTCTGAAAATTTTTCCATTGTTTCCTTACTTGAGTTTTAAACAACACTGCTTAGAAATAATCAGAATCCTGCTATTATTCCCTAGCATAATAAAGAGTACTCTGACCGTTTTTGCAGCTGCAACTTCCAAATTAACTGATATTTAACACAAAATTATTGTCAAAGTCTTAGACCTGCTAAGAAGTGAGCTTGGATAACATTAATGAGAATTAGAGCTTTGTCTGCCAACTAGAACAATTTTCTTTCTAAAACCTGAGTGGTTTGGGTTGGTTTTTTTTTATACTGCAGAAAATACATTTCAAAATCACCTTTATAGAGGAGTTTTAGTCCTCAGAAAAAATTATTATCTATGTGCAAGCTTCTAATTATTTTTTCCAGATCATCATCTTTGCTAGTATGTGGGGCTATAGAGGGAAAAATTAAGTCTTCTGTCATCTTAAATTAAGTCTTCTGTCACAAAAACGGCACTGAATTTACTTTTTTACTGTAACTTGTGATTCAAAGAATCTGGGAAGTTTGTGGCCTGAAGACTGTGGTCAGGTGCTAATTACATGTAGTGTCCAAAGCTAGGGTTGGATCTGCCTGTGCCTCTCCACTGTGGTAAAACTGCTTCATGCTGCAATAGGCAGTTTGAGTTAGTGAACTTGAAATTCACCATTGCCTGTTGTTTGAGAAACTCTGCCAATCCTTAGTTTCCAAATGAATGCAAAAAATGGATTCAACATAGCTGAAGTTACTGAAAAACATGGGGAAATATTCAGAATTCCTTTATCCCTTTTTCTAGAAAGAGTAAAAGAAGAACCTTTATTCAGCCACAACATCGTTAAATCATCTCGGTAATTTTGTACATTAAAGGTCTCTGCTGGCATACTGTTTGAAAGCATGTTCTAAACCAAAAAGTTCCTGCACCTTACCTCAAGAAGAATAGCCAACACCGCCAGACCATCAGCTTTGTCCATTGCTGCTGTCATATCTGGATATTTCTCAGAATTATAATGTACAATATGCAGCTACAAAGAAGGAAATGCTGTTATGGTAACATCTGGGGCACGCTCACATTTCTGTTTCACAGATAAAAAGGACCAGTGCAGCCACCTCAGCCTAAGACAATAGGATCCCTCAGTGATCTCTGGGTGTAGTGGTGAGATCTTAGAGAAAAGCAAAAGGTCCTCAAATTCCCACTCCTACCCCTGCTGTAGCAGAACTATGGCCCCATGCACCCTCTACATAATGGGGGAGGGAGAGAGGATCCATCACTTGATCTTCAAGGCATCTCAACTCTAGTACTGTAATTTTTTCTGAAAAAAATAACATCTTAACACTCTTGGGATTCTTCAATATTTAGATTGAAAACCCAGTGTTAAATGTAACTAGAGAAGAAACAGATTCCTAAAGTGCTGCTATGCAAGCAAATTATTCTTAGTTCTCTTTCAATCACTTTGGGTTAAATGTCTGATTGGTACTGTGTTTCAAAATCTATTCCCAAATCCATAATTTAGGATTAGAAAAGAACAGTTCTTCACTGGATGGAGGAAGGTGACTAAAGGTAGGTAGAGAAACAATGTGGTGCAGCTAAAGGATGGAACTGGTTCATAGAGAGCCAAGGTGTCAAATATCTAGCAATCTGCTTGAAATTACTCACATGACCCCATGCCAGTCCTGAGTTTAGAACCTGAATTCTAACTCACAATTGATGAATTGGCACATTGATGAAAGTACATCCAAGTCTTTTTTTGTGGTACATAATGTGGGTTTTTTTAGTATATACCAAGATCATAAATACTCAGATTGGAACCTTGCAGCCTTTTACAGACATATACCCAAGATAAAGATCCCACTTTGAAACAATGGGATCTGCCCAACATTCATTTCTTTCTGTGATGTGAGCTTCTCTTACCTCTGCTGCAAAATGCTTCCCACTGACGGTGTGCTCTGAGCCTTCTGACTTGTTTCTGTTTCCCCAGTGCAGGTGAAGTTGAGCTGCAGTGTATTCAAAGGGCAGGTTTCTGATGTACATAGTAGGCGACAGGTACATTTTCACTGTAAGCAGACCCAAACCAGATGGGAGCAAAAAATACCACAGCTTTCAGACACAGGGTGAATAAAAATACTGTGCCTAAGTATATTCTGTATGGAGCATGAACAAAGCAGATTCTTAATGCAGGGCCATCTCAGGCTATGGTAGGAGATAAACACTTTACTGTCTTTAATGCTTTCTGGGCAGTTCAGGAGAATACCCTTTTTCTGTTTCCTAAAAGTAAAGGAACTGAATGTGAGAACTGTTGGTCCTGAAGAATACAGTACTACCACAGCCTTACTGCAGAGATGATTGCTGATGTGTCAGAGCAAAACTTAGGCTTCTGTGCCTGCTTTCAATTCTCTTGTAGTTGTTGAAAATTGCTTAACAATGAATCCAACAAAGAAATTAATATTTCTCAAAGTATTCTTAAATTCTTGCTATATTGAACTCCTCTGTCTCTTAATCTTCTTTCAGAAGCATATGACAGAACCAAATAAACTCCCCTCTCTCCCTGCTTCCCCCAAAACCCAAAGCATTGATGTCAAGCAGCATGATAATCACAAGCCATAAGAACTGGTATTTCATCACTTGACATCCTGGAGGGTGACCTTTGTATGCACTGTGATCCCCTCTGCTCAGGAATGCTCTCTGGTGTGGGACACAAGGCTGGGTTGTTTTTTCTGTGTATAGAAATCACTTGGAAGAAACCAAGTCGTTCACTTGAGAAGCTTGATACTTCATAAAGTAGCAGTTTATGTAAAGAACAGATTGATTTCTTTGCAATTTATGATTTTCTACCGTGAATGTAACTTGTTTCTGGAGTGTCCTGGACATGTTTCTCAGGGGAATCAAGGCTGAAAGCCTTAACGAAGGAACAGCTGCAAACCTATGTATTTTTCTGCTAGTGCTAAAAAGACTTTTTTGGGCTCTACTGTTTGTTGTGTAGGTGAAGCAAATAAGTGTATCTGGATTAGCAGGCCAGTGAGGCACATTAAAAGAGGTGTTTGCACAATGGGCATCTTTTAACCAAATGTGCCAGAGAAGAGCAGGCATGATTTTATAACACAGGTTCTTTTGATGCTTATGCACTTTTATGACACTACATCTTCTCTGCATTTACCTACTTTGATTTTGTGCTGCAGTGGAAGGCATGTTTGTATGGTATTTCTAATTCTTTTCCTCTATTTGTCTTATTTTACAGTAAAGAGGTTTCTATTCAATTCAAAGGAACAGAATGGTGCTCCTAGCTTTCTCTGCCCTCCCCTGTCCTCCCCCCACC
>VXBZ01006977.1:315748-341931 GCA_013399135.1 Heliornis fulica | reverse complement strand
ACCCCCCACCCCCTTGTAATTCATCTGACCTGCTCTGATTAGACTGGAATGTAAGAGACCTATTGCACCAATATTTTAACAGCTTCTCTCTTTTTAAAAGAATCACAAACCTTGTTTCTGTTTGGAAGCACTCCGGACAAAGTAACGAGAAAACCCCAGGAATTAACCGTGTCATGCCTAGAGTTTATTTTAAAACCACTGTCAAATTGGCTTACTGCAAATCCACTTGTACTTAGTACCTTCCCAAGTTTCCCCAGCCTATTCTCTAGATGTACATATGCTGATGTGAAGGCTTCATCATCACAGCTTAATTCCATCTGATAATCAATGTAGTTCACCCATGAAAAAAAGCAACTGTGAGCTACAGAAACTCTTTCCTTCACAATCCCTTACCTGAATGACCATTATTGGTCAATGTAAAGTGGTCAGTGGAGGGCACGTTATAGCCTATGAATTCTAAAGGCAAGAGATTGGAATCATACTGGAGAATATCTTTGTGGAAATCTATTGGTGATTGGAGGACACCCCCACAAAATGGGTATTTCTTTGGCCAGGCCTTCTCTCCATCAGTACCTGTGTAAATCAAGGAGATATAGTTTTCAAACCTCAGCCATGCAACAAATATAAAAACTGCCCTGTTTAAGCATTCTCCCAAAATTTGGAAAAGAAGCCTTTTTAAAATTGAGACCCCTTCTTAATAAAAAACAAACCCAAACAAACTTATTTTAATCTCTCCGGTGTGCTATTAGATAGAAAACGGCCAAATGCCAACAAAAATCTCACACAGAGACATTTTACCACCCCCCAACAACTGTTGATGATACACTGCTGGAGAGCTGCAGGCCTGGTAGCTCATTAGGCTTGTAGGAAGCCACAGTGCCTCTGACCCTCTTGTGATGGTGTTGGCTTCTCTTCACAGCCCACAAGGGTGACAGAGTTTGGATTTGTGACAATATTTGGATTATTTATTGACATTAATTCGTTTTTCCTCTGGAAGTTTCAGGCATGTGCAGAGTATTATAGCTGTTCCAGTCTTCTGAAGAGGTGCTGAAAAAGTGAGTTTATGTCGGCAAAGGGAAGTTTCCATACTTTCAGAACACCAAAAGCCAGACACTTACTAATTTTTGCTTATTGTACAAACTGCCTGGATTTATCTAACAATAATGCATAACCAACAGTGAAAAGCCAACTTGAAAAAAAAAGGATGGTGTTACAATAATTTGATCTGCAATAACTTGTTCAATTTCTGCTGAAACTTTTCTTCCTCAGTCTTTTGCCCTGGGTAGAATCTACAAAGAAGAGATAATATCAAGAGATTTTTAATTGTGGCTTAAATTTACTTACACATTAACAGCTAGCAGCTGCTCACAAGCTGTAAGCTGAGACCATTTGGATTTAAACACCAAAAGAGGTACTTGCAACTTGCATTTCTTCTTGACTGAAAATTCATTGTGATTCTTTCTAAGGCAGGAAGGTCTTTTGGGATCACACAGCCTGTGAGATATGTGTAACACAGCCAGTTGGATCTCCCTGGATTAATTTCTACTTCAATGAGGCTGTATCTTTCAGAGGGGAAAAACCATGTACTCAGGTAAAAAAGGTCCTTCATTAGTGCCCAGTGGGTTGTTACTCTCCTTGGCAGCTTGCTTTTCACTGTGAGTTTGTCTAGCTTTGACTTTGCTTAGATAGTGATTGCTTTTAATCCTTTGTGTAGAAATTGAAGGGCCTCCTGTTAGCAGGCTTTTGTTCCTCATTAAAGTACTTCTAACACAGAAGCAGTTTCTCAATTAAATAGATTGAGTTCCTTGAGTCTTTGATTAGAAGGCTTCTTGTCAAACCTGTAATATTCCGTATAGCTTCTTTGAAGTCTTTCCAGTATGTTAACATCTTCCATGAATTGTGTATGCCAGAATCTGATGTTACATTGGGTCATCAGTGGCAAAGCAAGTTCACATCTTTTCTGAATTAAAACTTCAATATTATTAGAGGATCACCTTATTTGAATGTTGGGTTTTTTTTTAATATGAAACAGTTTTCCAGGATATGGATAGTGCAGGTGAATCTGACTTAAACATAGTGCGTGAGACAAAACCGGCAAGTTCAGTTCCGTGATCGGACTTCCTTGTTACAGCCCTTTAAGGTTATTCAAGACATACATAGGTTATTATGTGACATTGCAGCATAGATACTCAGGATCAGTTAGGGCTTTTCAGTGTAAATAGGCCTCAGTGCTGCTGTAACTTCAGTTCATTGCCAAGCACATTCATTTATCTCCTCTTAGGTTTTCATGGTACTATCTTAAAGTTACAGAAATTCTTTGTAGAAGCTAATAAATGCAGTGCTGTTATAGAAGTGCTTCACTATGGAAGACTACATACTGTCCTTTACATATTTTGGGGAAATAACAGATCCATGCAGAAGAGCATAAATTCCATACTGTGGGATATGCATACTCAAGAATATTTCACAGGAAAATATATATCAGGGTATATCAGGAAATTATAGTTTCTTGAGTTTGAAACTTGATGTGAAAGACAACAAAAAAGTTAACACTAAAATTTAACACTTTCCAGGGAGCTAAGAGTAGCATCAGAAAAATTGGTGAGAAACCTTTATTGTAAAAAGACTTCAATAATTTAAAAAGATTTGGGGTTTCTGTGCCCTGATAAGATAGTGAGTTTTCCAGAAGGCTTCAATATATTGCATATCACAGGTTTGGAGGCTTGATAATTAAATAGGTCATTTTTAATGGAGACTTTAAATAGAAATCTAGTTGAGTTGAATTCTAGTTGAATGCAGCAGACTATGTGTACTTCCACACTAACATCAGCAGTTCCTTCAGAAGGGAGACTTTTGTCTTTTTTTTTTATAAAATGTTGTAGTTATTGCAGTTTTTACATACCTTTTATGTCTACTAGCAGTTATCCTTTCCTTTACATAAATCTACAATTCCCCTCACAGGCCTCTAAGCTACAACAGTTTTTGCTTGTTTCTCGTTCCTGGTCAATTTAAAAAAAACATCAGACAAATGAAACAAACCCCCTTTTTCTATACAAAACCAGTTTTTCTATACATAGTCTTCCTAATTTCAGTGCCTCAAAACTCCTATCTCAAAGAGCTGAGCTCACTTGCAGCTTGGTTTTTACATATGTGAAATTGAGATTTCCATGATAGATAAACCACACAGCTGGAAGGCATTTCTCAGCCAGCTCTGTTGAAAATGAATGATTGATTGTGAACCAGATTTTCCTTTTTCTGTGCCAGCACTTTCAGATAAATTCAGATGTCTGTAAATAAAGTACTAATAATTATTTTGGGCAGTCTTGCTGCACAGCAAGCTGAGTGGAATAGTTGGCACCACGGCTGCAGGCATCCATTGTATCATCTCCTTGGCAGCGTTTAGCTTTCCATGCCTAAGACTTTAGCCAGCCCCACAGCCCTAGCACTGCTGGGTGATGCAGGACAGATGTTCTTTTAGGAGGAACAGTGATGTCTGGGCTCAGGTTGTGGGGAGGGCATTGGCTGACTTAAAAAAAAAAAAAAGGAGAAAACAGGCCTGTGAGATGCTAATGTTACCAAAAACTTTTGTTCTGATGAACAATTAATATTCACGTTGCTCTAACTTCTCACAGGGTGTCCAGGTTCTCTTTATCTGAAGTAAACTAATGTAGTAAAATGCATTGGGTCAGTAACACAGGGGAAGTCTTTGCTATTTTTGCAGCCAGGCAGAGGGCTCTGCCCTGTTTTCAGCCAGCTGGAAGCTCTACAGCTGCTGTTAGCCCAGGGATGTTAGTAGCAAAGGTGGCTCCCTGCCACAGTAACGTGACCACGTGGTCTCCGTTTCACTCGAAGCGCAGGCAGAGCTCAGTCATACCGTTCTATGTACATATACCCAGCCTGTGTAGATCAGCCGCCTGTGTGTCCGTAGGGAATCTTGTGAGATTGCCAAAGGCTGTAGTTGTCCCTGCTTCTCCATTCAAGTGCTGTATGAGACATTTTGGACATGTTCTAATGCGTTCACTAAGGTTGGCATTTCCTAAGGGAAAGTGCAGGGGTCTTTGCACAGGCTCTGAGTTACCTCACGGAGTTGAGTGGGGTGGTAAAGCTAAAGAGTTTGTAAGTTTGATTAGCCTGATGTCTGGTACAATGGTTCTTGTGTCTACCTTGTAGCATGAGGTTGTCTCCTCACATGCTAAAGCATGTTAATAATTCCATTGGCACTGTTACTTTAAACTTGGCTCTAAAGCTAGTAGCTGTCTATTCTAAGGGAGTGATTCTGATTCTTTGATTTCATTGCAACCCTCTTACATGCAGAAATCCAAAATCTAAGGATTTGAAGCCTGCCTCTCCAATCCTACCAACTCACTTTTGAGGGGCAGAGGACTTCAGGCCTGCAGCTTCCAGTCACACAGCAACACTGCCAACAGCTGCATGCACACAGAGTCCTGTGTTACGGGGTGCTGGAACAACTCCTAGTTCTCTAACAGAAAACACTTTTCTCATGGCAAGTTTCATCTATTTTGTCAGTTTAACAGAAGGTGAAGCAGCTCGTCAGAGGGCACAAAGAGAGCCTGTGTCAGAGGGCTCATGCCCCACCTCATTAGGCTGTGCTGTTTCTTCCAGGTGCTTTCTCTTGTGCTATATGCAAGAGTGGTGAATTCAGGAAGATCAAGTATCATTGCTGCAGCTTGGTTGAGGAAGAAGCAAATGGGGTGTAGTGGTTATATTTAATTATTTTTCTGTCTAATGCAGTACTTTCCATTAGAGCTGAGCCAGATGCTAATTTCTTTGGAAAGCTTGCGCTGAAAAGATAAATCCTGATCATGTGCAGTGTCACCTTTGTTTGCCACTATGTTCTGAGCTGCGAGTGCTGTATCAACACTCAGTTTTGCATGTTGTTCTGGACAAATAGAACTGTCATTGACAATCTGCACCCAGATTTATCCTCCACTCTTAACATTGTACCTTGACCCAAATCTTGGCATCACTCTGCACTGTGATGGCTTGACTTCCTTTCCCTTCCTGTGTATTTAATTTTTGTGGGAGGGATTGTGAAATGTTGTAGGGATAAAAGTAAATGGTAGAGGGTGTAGGCTGCAGTAAGGAACCAGGATCAACAGGAGAGTTTGGAGAGGCTCTTTTCTGACTGACTGCAGTCTCTCTAATCACTGTTTTTCTCTGTGCAGGCTGATGTTCAGCAGGGTTAGGTTTGTCTGATGGCTGCTGTCAAGGTGGAAAACCCAGGCCGTTGTTATTCAAAATCTGTCAACCTTTTATTTACCTAATGTGAACGTGGAGTGTGTGTATGCACACTGGTAGATAGGCTAATACCTATTGACATGCAGCTGACAGTTTTCTTTTTGCTTATGTGAAGCAAGTCAGGCAAACTGGAGCACAGCCAAAGGGAGTAGTTATTAGCAGCAAGTTCAGTCTCTGAGGTTCTTTGTGTTGACTTGGAGCAGCACCAAAGGCTTAAGAACATGCTTTTTTTTTTCTTTTTTTTCTGAGATTCTCAGTACTGCCTACTTCTTTGTGGGCAGATGACATATAAAACACTACTCAGAATGAGAAAATAACAGGCCAGGTGAATTGATCAAACATAAGAAAATCTCTAGATAATTCTTTGTCCTGAGCAGCCATCAGATCCTTCTGATTTAGTAACTGAGTTAAAGGACTAGTGTACAAAATGACACTGCTTTCCCAAATGATTTACTCTACGTTGTCAGTGCCGGGATTTTCAGGGCGCTGAATCTCTGGTAACACAATACAGGTAACTTGCTGAGCTCTGACTCTACTTGAAAATGACCCACGTGGGTAGGGAGAGCTATGCTGTTTGCAGAACTAAGCTGAAATGTGCTGCTGTGACTGGAGGGAGAACATAGGGTTTTGGGGAACCTCTGCAGTTGTAGGGCCAGGCTTAGTCTGCTGAAGTTCCCATCATTCTGCAAGGCGATTTAGAACCCAATAATTGGCCCAGATACAAAACCTGGTTGATGCACAACAGATTTCAAGACAATGGGTGAGATCTAAACTGGATGAAGTCAATGAACCCAGTAAGTTCTCACCAGAATACATTTAGCATATTGTCCTTAAAATACAGAACAAATCCACAACATACATTAGTATGTACAAATTAATTAGTACTTACCAATGTAAGACCATTTTGATCCTGTTTAAAGACAAAAGAAATATTACAGTGAATATTTGAAACTGATCTTACTCTGTAAAGAAAACACTACTGAAACCCATGTACTGAATTTTGTATTTATTTTATTTGTCTTTCTAGTTCCAGATGTTGAGCAAAACAGATGTTTTCAACAATTATGGACCCATCTCACCCAAATTATAACTATAATTCTGCCTGTGATCTTGCCCCTAGAACTTTACTATGGTCACATAAATCCTAGAGCAAAAGTTTTGCCCGTGGGGTTTTTTTTTCTGTGTATGTGGAATAGCCAGAGCCCCTGTATTCAGGAACATCCCTGTGTTTTTTTCTGGTTAGAAAACTAAGGAATAAAAATGGGCTGTGGCTATAATGAACCCCTTTACGCTTAGTTGAGGAGTTTGTAAAACATTAGTGGATTGCCGGTTGCTGAGCAATTATGAACAATCATTTCTGTACAGGAGCTCTGGGATTTGCCAGCTAAAACACACAGGAATAGACAGACTTTGAAAAAGGAGTACGATACACGAACAGATCTGAACTTGCGACAGTGCCTTGGCTTGTCTTTGGGCATGACTTATTAAACACTTTTCAAATCTCTTTCTTTTTCTCCTGAAACTGACTTAAGAGTCTTTCAGCTTGCACTGTAATTGCTGGTGCTTGTCCTGACAGATCTGAACAGTTTTGGTTATCAGACTAATGCAGATCTTTATGCTCTGCAAATTTAATTTCATTTCTGCTTAAAAACCAGTCCTGAATTACAAGTCTTGCAAACACTGTGCCTGTGTGTGCGTGCGTGCATGCATGCAAGTATTTATCCTTACGTGCACGCATCCTAGTACATCATTCTTGGCTGCATTTCACGTACTCGGGAGCAGGGTCAGATACAGCTTTTCTCCAAAGAATGTTGTGTGAAATATTTGGGATTCATTTGTAGGAATGTGCAGAACAGCTGCACTTAGCTCTTTTCTATTGATATGTGCTGGGGGCACTAAGCTCTCTGCTTCTAGTTCATCAGGACCAGTGTGCCCTGTTCTTTTACATGGGAATTTTCAAAACAGGGTCCGTGTAATCATCCTGGCTGAAGTCCCAAGGTTCTTCACATAGAAGAGTTAATGCACTGTCATAGATTTCAAGATGAGAAACCTCATTCTCCTCTCCCCTTCTCTCTGTAGAGGATTACCTCTTACAGAGTTTTTCTAGTATTCATTGCATTCACTGGTCAGCACATTCTGTAGATAAAATTTGCATGAAGATAGTGTCTGTCTGTCAACAGGTTTTAGAAGTTACCACATCCACATCTGAGCAGGGTTTGTAGAAATACTGTCTGCTACAATAGCTGCTCTCAACTCCTGCTCTTACTGCCTATTAAAATGTATACAAAGTGTCAAAACAATGAGTTTTATAAACCTTAGAACAGTCTGTTTCAGAGATTTGAAGTCTTCTGGCTGTTTATCGCCAAATGAAATTTTTCTTATTCTGCTAGCATTTTGATGATCTGCCTTTCACTACTATTATGACTTTACTGATGAGTGCAATAATAGCAACTAGCATAGGTAGGGCTGATGCTCACTTAATGCTTATTTCATCTAACTGATATCAGGAGATGAATAGATGATCAGATGGTGAATTCTTTTTGATTTTGTCTAAGTGAACATGTAGAGCTGTGAAAATGGTTTGCTGCCATCCTCAGACTGTGCACAAGGTTGCTGTTACCCTTATTCCACTTGATGCTGAGATGAGGATGAGGCAGATTGTCACACAGTCTCTCAAAATTGGAGGAGAGTCAGTAGAATGTCTGATTCACACCTAGAAAGGAACTACCAACAGCTCTGTACCTGTGAGCACTCTTCTGTCTCTTTGTTCTTGTCGGTGGGAGTGCTGTTGTTGCATGGTTACATGCCCGTGCATGGCAGAGGAGGTTCCCAGAGCCTGTGTATCTGTTTCACTGATCAGTATTCAGGGAACAAATGTTTCAAATGTAGATGGGAAAGTGGGAATGGGTTTAGTTGTGTCTCTGATGTGGGAATGTGTCAGACAGGCAGATGCTGTTGGTCTTTCCATTTCATGGTACTGGGTATCCTTTCCTAAGACAGGAATTCTGTAGCATTCCCTTCAGGATGTCTCTTAAAATGTGTGTTTTCAGCATGTTCTCCCACTTCCAAACCTTCTGTGTTGTCAGAGAAAGCACCAGGAAAGCACCAAGCTGTAGGGACCTCTGCCCTTCAGGTGGGAGATTTTGCTAGATAATATAGCCATTTTTTCAGAGGATATATGCCCAAAATAAGAGGGTGACCTTTTAAGTATGAATTCCACCTATTATGCAACTCACACAAAGAACACAGGGAAATGTTTGCCTTCGTGGAGTTGTGTATGAAGCTGACTGCTCTGGATTACGTTTGAGCCTTCCGGATTTTTGTCCTGTGAATCTGCGTGCTGAGTAAGTCCTCTCATACAATCCTTTACAATGATTCTCCCTCATATCCTGTGATCTCACTTGGAGGATAATAATTCAGTTGAATGGAAGAAAATTGATTATAATCACCTTGAATAGATGAACATTATCTCCTAAAAACAGAGTGACCCTCTTTAAATATAAGAGAATGAGATCTACTGCATAGAGTGCTTCACAGAGAATGCCTTATTTTCCTCTGGTTTAAAAATAAACAGGGCAGGAGGAAAGATGTGATGCTTCCACTAACTCTGAGAAGAGCTAGTCTGTGCTTCATTCTATGAGAAGTGAAAGGATTGCAATGCAAAGCATACAGAGCATGCAAGAAAGCTGTAATGCAAACTAAATCAGAGGACAAACTTATTTTTCCTGTATATATCAGAATACCTATTGTGAGAAATTGAAATAAGGTTATGAACTCCAAACAATTGCAGACTGCAAAAATATACAACTTTGAGCATGCAATTGAAATAATAGTAATTAAGAGATGCAGACATTAGTTGTCCTAAATTACTAGTGACAATAAAATAGAAAGCTGAAAGACTTTACCATTCAACGGCGCTTGCACTGAGAGTTGTATCTTTAGGAAGAAAATAAGCACAATAATGACTGCAACTATTCTGAAGCTCTTGGCTGACATCTCAAGAATAAACTTACAATACTCCAACAGTTCACAGGTTCCTCTGTACTCCAAAGAAAGTCCCTTGGAGATATGTGGCAAATAGCAGAATGCATGCATACAGAGCTTCTGCTGATGACTTATTGCCCTTCTCTCCCTTTCTCTCCCCTTGTCTCTCCTTCCTTCTAGGACTGCTTTTTATAAAGCTCCTGAGACTCAACCCCAAACAAATGATGTAATCAGACCTGCCTCTAGGTCACAACACCCTCAGAAAACTGATCATATTCTTCATTACCTCAGTTTTAGTGAGCTCCTCACAGGGCAGGCTCCAGCACTTGGGGAATTTAAATTTGAACTTCAGAAATTATTTAGCAGACACACAAATGCTTAAAAAAAAGCTCTTCTCTTTTGGGCCATACCACAGTAGAGCTTTTCTAGCCTATTTCAGAGTGTCTCCCTCAACTTCCATTTTTGGATGGGTATGATTTAGCATAATGGCCCACTGTGAGGACTGGAGGGAGGGGAAGAGAAGCGGGGCTCTGTGTGGGACTTAGTAACTCAGAGGGATCATGAACAGTTGCCACAAAAACCATCCAATTTGTCAGCAAGGATTTTTTTTTTTTTTTGT
The DNA here is from genome assembly GCA_013399135.1 of Heliornis fulica. Lineage (NCBI taxonomy): Eukaryota > Metazoa > Chordata > Aves > Gruiformes > Heliornithidae > Heliornis > Heliornis fulica. Next base: position 332,069 of record VXBZ01006977.1, on the reverse strand, counting down.
GGCTGAAAGCTCTTGGAACCAGAGGAACACATGAAGCAGGGAGGAGTGAAAAATTTACAAAGACATAGCCTCAGACTCTAATGTGATGTTCATCACCTCTATGGAGTGGGGTAAAGAGGAGCACAAGGCATCAGTTAATGGCCTCTTCTGAAGGTGATGGGACAGTAACCTCTTAAACTGAGTGCACTGAGAGTAGTCGAATAGCAGAAGGTGGGATTGGAGATTGGAATATTGGTTTTAGATGAGTACATTATTACTTAAAATTGTTTTGAACTGCTTAACACATCTTGGTAACAGCTTTCTAGCATGTATTAGATTCAATTGGTCACAATTTATTTTCAGCATCTCTATTTATCAACTGCTGTTTAATTGTTTGGTGTTGTTGGTACTTGCTCCTTTTTCCTACCGTTATCTATTAGGCTGATACAGGGAAAGTTGACTGGAGCATTGCTTCAGACTTCAGTCTAGATCCCAAATAGAGACTAGAATCATGCTGTATCCTTCCAAGCTAGGTAGAGGTGAGCTGCAGAGAGTCCCCAGAGAGTCCCAATTAAAGCCCCATAGCCTTTTGGAAAGCAGCTGTTGTTGGGTACAGTTCCTCTCTCATACTTCTCCTTAGTGTTTTGTAAACCTAGATTGTAATTCTGTTTGGTTGGGTTTAGCCAGATGCAATCTGGAAGGGAGAAGGCATGAGCCGTGTTTTTAACCTGGCCTTTTAAGTGCTATTGTCCAAAAGAGAGGGATGCTGTCTAGCTCGTTGTACAGAGGGACGTGCTGAGTGTGGTGACGCGTGAGCTGCCAGCACTCAGTTGTTGCTGTGTGCAGGAACTTCCCTATCCTGACGGAAGTTTGGAAACACAGTTTTGTAGGTTTATATAGAAGCCTTCACATAACTGGCAACCCGTCTGACAAACTGCTAAGGCTGGTGTCAATTACAGTTGAAAATTACCTCCTCTGCAAAAAAACTGTTGTGTAGGAGGGTGTGGACTGAACTATCTGCCAAACTGTGTTTTCATATCTCCTTTCTTCCTTTTTTCTGACAGTGTTCTTGAAAAGTTCACCATACTGAATATGCTCTGATTCTTAGAATCCCCCTTGGCTCTTGCTTGCATTTTCACACTCTACACCTCTGTCTCCCTAGTTTCTGGTATGGTTTGGCTTCGCATCCTTGGGAGGAATTCCAGGCAGTGCTTGTGCTTTCAAGGCTAGTTGGGTGGAAAGCTCTTTGCTTGCAAAATACAAGCCACAGAAAAAGAGAAAAAAAAAACCCCAAACCTATTCCCTGACAGTTACCTGCCTGCATTCTGCACAGACCACACAGGGCTTGCCATTTGATTTTGTTTTTAAGAAATACTAAGCTGCTAGCAGTTGATTCTCATATCAACATCAGTTCAAGGCAGTATCTGGCAGATTGGTAGGGCTCATAAGAAGTAGTAGATTTGGATCCCCAATGTGACAGGTCAGATTGAAATTTTGTGGTGTGGGTTTATCAACCTTTAACTTGCTCCATTTCCTAACTTTATAGAGGTGTTTGTCAAGGCAGTAGTACTATATTGACTACATGTGGTTGTCATCCTGGAATGGTATAGGGCAAGTTTAAGGCAAATCAGGCTGAAAAGCATCTTCTACAAATGTGTGTGTTTGCCATGTTAAAATATATGTTTACAATGCAGTGTGCAGTAAGTAGTAGAGCTAAGAACAGGGAGTATGAAAGACTGCGTGGGTATCATAGAATCACTTGTATTGGAAGAGACCTACAAGATCATCAAGCCCAACCACAGCCTAACCCTGCCTAGTCCACCTCTAGACCATGTCTGTTCAGCACCTCCTCTAGTCACCTTTTAAATATCTCAGAGATGGTGACTCCACTACTTCCCTGGAAAACCTGTTCCAATGCTTAACAACCCTCCTCCTGATATCTAGCCTAAATCTCCCTGGTGCAATTTGAAACCATTTCCTCTCATCCTATCACTTGTGACCCAATTTAGAGGGGTTTTTAACAGATTTAGAGGAGCACATCAGATCACATCGAGTACAGAACTAAAATCCCCTGAGTGCACATACTATATTTTTCAGTCTGTGTTTTCAGAACGATTCATTTCTCTTGAATTGCTGGGTTGAATTTAACCTATTACATTAAAATGTGATTGCAAAGCATCTTAGTCTTTGGTCCCAGCTGCTAAGAAAACTCAGCTTGTGTTAGAACAGTAGACTGAACTGAGATGCTTAGAATAAGTTAAGCAGCACCCATAGAAGATGGAGACTTGATGCTCTATTTACAGTGGCTGTGACTATAATCAGTTAGAAATAATTCTGATCCTGGCATACATGTGAGTCAAAAGACCAAATATACTGCCAGGTAATTTCTAGTCATTACATTTGGTTTCTGAGAAAAAGACCTGTCAAGAACCTACTCTGTTGCATGTATGGAATATATGCAATGAGTAACAAGCTGAGTGTATACAAAGCTAAAAATTAACTGTAACCTTTTTGGTGCTAGTAGGTCATTTGACTAAACAGAGCTTTCCAGTCACAGAGATGAGGTACATAGAATGCTTTATAATGACCTGTATGTGCAGGACTGGCTGTGGTTTCTGTGTGCTCTGCAAGGCATTCTGTATAATGCTAGGACATGAGGATCAACTCGCATGTGTTGGGATCCACAGAGGCCATTCAGGGGCGTGGCTGATGCTGGTCCTAGATTCATCATTCTGCCTTAGAGCTGTGGAAAGTTGCACAGAACAGTGACATTACCCCTCTAGAGAAAGATACCTCAATTTTTCATTACAACCTTTGATTTATCAGCCTGTTGTAGGTTCCACTTTATGAGGGATTCGGATCTTTCCCTGTCATTAGAGTGGAGCTGAGAACCTAATGGAATGGGGGAATGGCGGAGAAGCGATGACCATGTGAATGATGTGCAATAAGAACTGGTATCTAAAATAAGCTCAAAAATTTTTCCATGTCACCTACCAGGATGCTGACCCCTGCCACCACACGAAAAGCACAAATGGTACTCTATGTTATGAAAGGTTACCTAGTAAAGCTGTATGGAAAAATAAAAGAAACTAAAAGGCAAAACCTTTTCTGTGGTCAGGGCTGTGACTAACAGGGATTCTCTGTACTTATTTAAAGTATGTTGAAGATTTGCTTGTGTAGGGGGTTGATGAGAAAGGATCCTTGCAAGGTGGCAGCAGACCAGAACAAATTTCCATCAAAAGTTTCCAGCAAACCTAAAATGTGAATTCATGGTACAGTCAGGTGGGCTTTATATAACTAAATAATAGGTATACGCTTGTGAGTCGCTATATTTGTCCTGTCTGCACGCACTGGAAAGTCCAAAAGTGTGGTTAAAAAAAAGGCTCAAGTAGTCAAGAAGCAGAGCACAGCAAAGTGAGGCATTCTGCTAAAGATGGAACACAGCTTTCTCCTCATTGCTTTGTACTCTTGGATCCTACCAGAAATACTCCTCAGAATAACAGGATCATTTTTATTGCTGGCCTCTGCTCTGTCTGCTTAATTCACCACATATGGCCAGTGGTGTGGTGGCTTGGCTCAAGACCTTAAATGTGAGACACTGAAGGAGTAAGTAGCCAGTCTTGCTATAGGAAACTAAGAGGTATTCAGATACTTAAATCTTCAGTTCTGGCCTTGTCTAGGTTCTAAGCTGGCAGGGTAGAAGGGAAGGATCTGGTTGGGGTACCAGGAGTCCCTGTGCTGGATTTCAGTTTCTTACTGTGTGACTGACTTCCTTCTGCTTCATTTCTGTCTCTGCACCTTTGTAAATATCTGTAGATGGTGCATATTTTCCACATTGCAGCCAGACAGACCCATAAAGCACTGGGGAACTGGGAAGTTTGGGAAAATTACCTTACTGCTCTGTTTCCTCCATCCAGTGGTGCAATTGCATTCTGCTCTAAGTGCAGAGGTTAACTGCAGTTGATGCTGCTGCACAGAGGATGAATGCAAAGGTCCCTTGCCACCACTCCACTAGCTTCATCAACACAGGGTGGCTGGCTAGAGTCAGACCAGAGGGACTTTCATTCCTCTTGGAGTGCCTGTGTGGCTAAGGGATGTTATGGACTCGTTAACTTCTGTGCAACTCTAGTTCTCCTTCTATTTGAAAACAAAACCAAGTAACTATGCCAAGACTGCTTGTGACTGGGGAAGAAAAAAAACCAAACAAACAACTCAAAACAGAAGAAAAAAAAATCAACCCCAAAAGTCACTTCCCAACTTTTTCCAAAATATCTTTAAGCTGTCTGGAGTGACTCACTGATGTCTGCTACACATCAAGAGATCTAAAGGTACATTTTAAAATAAAGTTGGAAAGATGAGTATTAACTCTTCTTCAGTCCCAGCTCCTGATGTATTTATGGCTTAGTGTTCTGGGTTGAGACTATTCTAACTAAATCAACAGGAGAACCTATGCTTAAGCAACTGCAGGATGGTTAAAATAGCTGTCTCATGATGGGCTTGCAGAGTGAGCTTTGCTTGTGCAGAAATTCAAGGCAAGCTGTGCTCAAAGCAGTATTTTATTAGCTTTAGAGACATGAAAAGCTTGCTCGGTTTGTCTTTCTGGCAAACACTTTGCAGTCATGTGTTGGCTTCAGAAGCCAATGCGAAAGAAGCCAGTGTTGTAGTTTTCCAGAAAGGTAAATCCCTTAATCATGATTGCAGAAACTGGGGAGTTAGGGGTGGGTGAAGTGGGAGAGGGAAATGGGAGCCAGTTCTTTGCATGAAGGCATGAGAAATGGGTGTGTTTTAAATGAAATGTGTTCTGCTTACATTTTAATAATATTTTCCAAAACTCTTTAACATGTTAACTGTCTTCCAGGAGTTCAGGGTATCCACAACTTCTGGCCCGTACTCCCTTTTGGGAAGGCAGTGCACCAGTGGTTCAGCTACTGGTTTGAAACCCACCCCTGCAAAGGGATTTTTTTGCAGGCTCTGGGAATATAGGGCTGTTGGAGTTCTCCCACCAGCTTCTTTACTGTAGCAGTTTTGTGTCCAGAGCTGTAATGTGATATTTCATACATAGCAATAACCAAGCTATCATAGCAAATAGGGTAAAAGGGGAACAGGATAACCCAGCACTGTGGATTGTAGGCATTCCTGAATGGCCTCTTGCATTACAGAACTGCAAACTGCTGCAAACCATTGCTTACAGAGGTGCTGCTGGAAATGGGAATGACTTCTTCACTGACAGGCAGTGCATGAAGAGGTTTTCCACATTAGCTGCAGAAATCTGTCCAAATGGTGGTAAGTCAGATGGTTTTTTAATTTCATCCCTGAATTTCAGCTCTTCATTGATGCATCTTCACAATCCCTGATGACTTGCAGCCAGCTAAGTAAATGTAACTTCAAGCTGCTAAGACTCTGAAATGTTTGTAGTTCTCTCTGGGGATAATTTGCAAACATTATAAGCAGCATGTGCCAACAACACATACAGAAAGTAAAATCTGCAGGTAGTCCTAAGTCTCACTTTCCTTGTACATGGAAACACTGTGGTTTCATATTGTTAATGCTTTTACAGCACCATCAACAATATCTGCTCACATGAAAAGGTGATGCACCAGTTCTCTTTCTGTAGTTAACAGGGTTTACTCCAAAACAGCTGCCTGGAATAGCAGCCTGCTGGCAGCAGAAATGCCTATACCACAGCCTTTGACAACCAGTGGGGTTGTGGCTGTGGTTGGTGCGCAGGAGGAAGGAGACAGATGGGTATGGCAAAGCTTGGAGTCAGGCTGAGCAACAGCCCAGCAACTGAAGTTGCTGTTTTGAGTGGATTTTTTCTTTCCGTCATGGCTGTAGTGGCTCCGTTCCAGCCTTTTATCTTAGGAAGGGCCAAGTGCAGTCTTGTCTAAGTGGATGAGAAGCTGTAATGAGAAGTCAGGCTTCTTAACCTCTGTTTCCTTAAAGAAATACAGTAGTGAGACGCTTGACTTTCTACACAGAAATACAGATAGCACTGCTATAAAGATTAAGCCCTGAATCTGGGAACAATATTCGTGATTAGATGCCGTGCTTCTGAGTTCCTAAATGCTTTGGCTGTCTAGATCAGCCTTTTTCTCTACTATAGCTGTTACATTTACCAATCAAAAGAAAATGATCTTACACTGGGCATGCATGACTTAGTTAACCTGTACTTCAAAGTTTTGGCCCTTATGTACCTGAAAGATGTTGAGCCTGCCATTTTCCCTTAGACTTCCATAAAATGGCATTAAGTGAGACAAAAGGAGAACTGGGTGTCCTGAATTAAAAGCCCTTTTTTTAAACTACACTATACGCCACACAAGTGTAAAAATTTCTTAGGCTTGGATACTCAGTCATGTTTACAAAAGTAAAATCTCACTGTGTTCTAAGAGCAGGCCTGGCACTCTCTACCCTACTTCATATACCATGCTTAGGACAGAGAGAGCATGGCAATGAAGTCTCAAATTGCTTAGGCTTCAGTAATTTTTAGGATATGATGGCACATTCATAGTGATTTTATACTGTTTGCTACCACACAAAACTGCTAATATGCAGTAGAGACAGGCATCTGGTTGTAGCCCATTTTACATTCCTTGTGTGTTTGAACCATGGAAGGTACTTCAAACGAAATATGGAATGACGATGTTAGGGATATGTGAATCACTGAAGGCATCAGGGTGAAGTTAGCAGCTGCTGCTTAACTGTCTTTAAGTGACTAGTGATGGGGCAAGGAGGGGCCACAAAATGCAGCAGGTCTTACCGAGCTTGCTCATTTGCTGACTGGAACATCTGCTCAGGTTGCTGCTATTAAAGCACACTTCTAACAAAAGGGAATCATGGTAATGTAAGGCTTTACTGAAGTTCTGTGTCATCTTAGACACAAATCTCAGAACATATAGAAATGCATGTTTCTGTATGTCACTGTGACACTGTTCCATGGCACCATGGAACAGTGTCACAGTGAGTTGTGGATAGTTGCATTAGTGAGTGTGGATGAGTTACTAAGCACTTCCTGAGGGAGTGCAAATAAATCATTTTCATGGCACACCATAAACTCCTGGCCACACAGGCATTACAGAAATCAGCCCTGATTAAATTCTAGACTTAGCAGGTAGAGAAGTACCAATGTAGACATGTAGATATTTTTGAACTTAGTGTTTTCAAAAATTAGTGGTTTTGCTTTATTTTGCCTTAGTTTTTGCCTTAGTTACACTAAGTCTAATTGTACAAGACTCTGAATGAAAGAGGTAACAGGTGCTGCAAATTTATCATTCTGCAAAAAGTTTTCAGATAGTTTTTATTGAATGTGAATTGTATCACACTATGTATTAACTTCCTGCTCCTCCACATCTACAAAATGCCATGTATTTAAGTGTATATATGTGCATGTATGCAGGACCATGCATTTACATGACTAAAACCATACTTCAGTGTTGACCTTTAGTATGAAGCAAGTCAGAATCCTAGAAAACTCAGTTACATCTCTGTTCTTCAAAACTCAGGGCTATCTGTGTCAGCAGTTCATAGGAAGTCTTTGATTACGGCCCTGAATAGCCATTGGCATAGTCACCTTTTGCTGTAATGAGTAAATCAGTTTGGTGTTTGGAGCTTAGCAAGACAGCTTTGAAAATCTAGTACTGCTCACAGGGGATTCCTGTGGCTTCTTATTTCAGAACAAGCTGAGTACCTCCCTCTCACTCTATTTTACCATCTGACTTTCAAGTTCCAGCTGGAGCAGAAAAAGGTCTGGCGGCCTTGTTCAGTCATTGAATTAGCTGATGCTAAGTGGAATGAGGAAAGGAAACCAACCAATAGGTCTTCTTTCTTCTTCATAATCCAGATTGCTGCTCAACATTGTGAATTACTAAAACTGAGGAATAACATAATAACAAATCATATAATCCTAGTGGCACGGCAAGAAAACTCCTGTTTTGCTGGCAATGAGCTCCTTTCCAGACAGGGTAAAATGCTGCCATTTGTGAGCTACCACAAGTCTCATTCAACTCCAATGGCAAGTTTTTCCCAGGGATACTTTGGAGTCAAAACACTTCATAATGAGAATGCTCTGAGACACTGGCTCCTTTTGTATTAATGCTTGTCGTCCTCTGGGGTCAGTAAAATAGAACCAAGACCAAATATGTGCACAGTACAGTACAAAATACTTTGTACAAAACTAGAAGCTAGTATGTGCAGCAGAAAGACAGGTGGGATGCTTTTGTAGCTTACAGGAAACAAAGAAGCAAAATCATATTGTAGAGTATTTTGGCTACCAACAGTCTTGTTTAATGTAGAGAGAAAAGATATATTGTTTGTGTACTGTTACAATTCACAGACACATATGATACTTTTACTGTAGTAATATTCTACATGGAAATAACAGATGTTAGAAGTGTAAAAAAGGTAAATTAGTTTACCCAGTTCATCCTGGGACCTTCCCATCATACCATTTTGTGTGTTTAGAATGGGACATTAGAATTTAGTCTAAACACTTCTTTTACAATGTTTTCCTTACAAGTTCTTTTCACAGGCAAACAGATTTAATATTCTGATGCCCGAGTTTTAAATAGTGTCATTCTGTACCATCTTACTCTCTTCCCAATCCTCCCTGATGATCATCAGAGTAATTATTTTAATTTTTGTGACTGGATTATTGCCTATTTTCCTTAGATTTGTTAACAAGCTAATCAAGGTGGTGGAAGTGAAAACCTGCGTGACATTTAAACATGCAATGTTTGTGACTTGGGAAAGTCTATGGTTTTGCCCCGCTTAACACAAGAAATAGTTAGAGAGCTTTAGGTTCTGCACTTGAGCTTTTGAACAGTCTCCCCTTCCTAGACTGAACAGATGGTTGGATAGGCTGGTTCCAGCTGTCACATTTTCCAGGCAAACAGGTAGCACTAGGTTTTCTTTCAACGGGATGCTTGGGAGTTCTTCTCCATGCTCTGACATTGTATGTAGTCTGAGCTGCCTGTTTATTTTTTTTTCCCAAATATTTTCAAAATACAGTTGGTGACTAAGCCTCATTCAATTGTAATGAACAGAATTTAGTTGTGTTGGCTATAAAATGTTTGGTTTTATTAAGATAGAATTATAGAATGGTTTGGGTTGGAAGAGATCTCAGAGATGGTTCCATAGAGAACTGGTTCCTAGTTCCAACCCCTCTGCCTTGGACAGGGACATCTCTCACTAGACCAGGTTGCCCAAACTCTCATCCAGTCTGGCCTTAAACAATTCCAGGGATGGGCCTCCCACAACCTCTCTGGGCAACCTCTTCAGGTGCCTCAGCACCCTCAAGGTAAAGAATTTCTTCCCATCCTCTAATCTAAACCTGCTCTTTCAGTTTGAAGCCATTCTCTCTTCTCCCATCGCTACACTCCCCAGTCAACAGTTCCTCTCCCGCTTTCCTGTAGGACCCCTTTAAGCATTGATACACCACAATTAGGTCTTCCCGAAGCCTTCTCTTCTCTAGGCTGAACAAACCTAACTCTCTCAGCCTGTCTTTGTAGGAAACCTGTGTTCATAGGATGACAAAGCCTGCTGATCTTAAAAGTAGCTTAAGCCCAAGTACAGAGTCATTATTATATTTTCAAGACTGCACTTGGAAACAATACAAAATGTAAGTAGCTTATTACAGTAAAAGCTACATGCCAGTTACTTGAAATAATACTGCTGGATGTCACTCTGATGCACTTGCATTATTGAACAGATTTGGAGGACAGTATAGCAATTGATGAAGTTGAAGTTGGTGTTGAAAGCTGCCAGACATATGAGAAGTTTCAGGCATTTGTTTAAAGCATGAGTTAAAAATAAAATTTTGTCTGTGCAAAAAAAACACCTTAAGAAAATAATGTGAAGTTAAAAACAATCTGTTTATTTATATAATTTATTTTTCACATCTCCCTTAGTTTGTTCAAAAAAAACGAACACACAGAATAATCACATTCACCTTTATTTATCTCTTACATTGAGACCAAGATATGATAGTGCACACAAGGTAAAGTTTGGATCAGAGTTAAAATGTTGCCTTTGTTCAATGAGATGCTTCTGAAATCCTTTGAAAAATGATGTAAAGTTAGCATAGGCTCTCATGAATCAAAGCACTAGAAGATCATATGAATATCTGTTATTTTGTTTGAAAATGGGTATTCTAGTTAAAAGACTACAAGCTCTTTACTTGTCTGTTGCACTACTTGCAACACCATGTTGCAAATGACAAGATTATTCTGGAGAGCTTTTAAATACCAAGGAACTATTTGGCTCCTGCAGAGCAGTATCCAGTCTACAAGACTGCATCACTTCAAAGTACCCTTTCCAAAATGTCCACTTTTAGGAACTGGATTTTGCAGGCATGCTTAGTAATAGGGTAACAGTAAATATAAACAGTAATAGTAAATAGATTAAAACAGATTTCATAATACCAAGTTGTTGTCAAGGCCTAGAAAATGCTCCATCTCTTTGGGCAAACATGAACTCTGAAACAGGACATGTTTCTAATGGTAGCACATTAACAAATCGCATCTTTGGCTGACTGACTCAGGGGCTTAAAAGAGAGTGAAATAACCTGTTGGCTTCATTTGAGAGGAACACACAAAGGCAGCTTTTCAGCTGGTCTGAACTAAAATTAATAGAACAACTCCAGTGTATACCACCCAGGGGATCAGACACATAGTTCTGACTGTGTGAAGGAATATCCTTCTAGAGAAACACAGATATGAACACACACAAAGAAGGAAATACACACATTAAAAACCCTACCATATAGATGTGCATGTTCATGTTTACACACAATCCAGTCTACATGGATTCTATTGATACCATGTAATTTCTTTGACCAGTTTCTGTCTTTTCTGTGTGTGGTTTTTTTTTTTTTTTGCTCTGTAGACCTCAGGTAGATACACACTTGAATTAAGACTTATTGAAAAAGTAATCTGTTAAAATGAAATCTGTATCAGCCTAACACAATTGTACTGCTAGTCAACATTATTCCCCACAAGAAGCAACTCGTTAAGAAATGAGGGTTCCCTCCTTAGCACTAGAGAGAACCATTAATCCTACAGAAGTAGAAGTTCAGGCCACTTCATACAGTGATGATGTAAGCAGAGGGGAATGAAGAATACTTCTGTCCTTTGGTGGTACCTTCGCACAATACTTTGTGTCACATCGCCCCCTCGAGGCATGTGTACCGGAGAGTTGTGGACACGCTTCAAGGGTCCTTATACCGATTTGCATGCTTTTACCTTACACTCCAAGCACCATCACAGGTGCTTGCTCTGGGCATTTTCCTAGTTACAAATTTCTGTCCTTCATCTTGGGCACCTTGCTCTTTAGAGAAGAGTCTTGAACCTTCTAAGGGAGTTGCTTGTGGTGTTATGATTGAACACTGAAAACTGTAACTTTTATTTTCAGGGGACATGCAGGAAATGGAAATAGATTTGTTAACAAGATAACGTGCTGCCGGAAACGTGCTGTGGTAGTTGACGTGCTGCAGTGTACTTTCATACACAGACACATGCTGCCAAGCTTCTGTCTGCTGCAGAGATGGCATATAACCATAGCACTGCTACACCAGCCTCTAGTAAAGCTTTGATAAAGCTAAAACTGTGAATTAGAACTTACCTATATTCTGGTGCTTTCTAGTGATATATTCCATGCCAGTTGGCTTCCTCAGGGGCTTCCTTTAGCCACTACATTGACTAAAAAATTAATTTCCTTGTGGGTTTCTGTGTAGTCTCCACTGCTATCATGCTGTCATGGTTTTGCCCCAGACAGCAGCTGCACACCATGCAGCCACTTTTTCAGGGGAAGGAAGTGGGGGAGGGGTGGAAGGGAAAAATAAGCCCACCCCAAAGGCAAACCTTGTGGGTTGGGATAGTTTACTGGGACAGCAAAGGGAGGGATAAATGACAATAATAGGACTTCATAGCAAAATATACAAAGCTGGTGATTCTCAATGCAGTTTCTCACCAAACTGCACAGCTCAGAGCTGTCCTGAATCCAGACCATCCTCAAACCTTGTGTCCTGGAGCTGCATGCTCTTACCCCACCAGCCCTGCTTTATGCCAAGCACAATGTCATTGGTATGCAATATCCCCTTTGGTTTGTTTGGGTCACCTGTCCTGGCTGTGTCCCCTCCCAGTTTCCTGGGTGTCCCCAGCCTTTTCAGGAGCAGGGCAGTATGAAAAACTGAAAAGTCCTCAACTGCTTGGTGATAACTGAAACATCTCTGTGTTATCAGCACTGCTCCCATCCTAAATCCCAAACACAGCACTACACTAGCTACCAGAAAGAAAATTAACTTTATCTTAGTTAATATTGTCAAATATTAAAGAACATAGATTTTATTTCTGAGAAATAGAGCAGAACTAAAGAACCCTCCAGGCAAACTTCCCCACTGTAAATTGTGTATATTCACAAGATACCAATTCAGGGCCAAACTCTAAACTCGGATGCTCTCAGATCATAGGTGGGTGTATTACTGCATATATCCCACAAGAGGATGCTGTGGAATCTCTTTTATTAGAGATTATGATATGCTATATTACATTAAACAGAGATTTCTAATTTATAATTACAATATAATTTCTAATTCATGGATTGTTCTTGTTCTGCACAGATTACACCCATTATAATCATGCCTTCAGCATTTATCTTAACTATCATCTAAATTACTCTAATCTGAGGAAGGATGGGAGCGAGAGGTGGGACTCCAGTTGCAAATCAAGTGATTTGTACTCAAGAAATATTACTGAAAGAGCAAATTGAAAAGGAAAATTATACCCAGATCTTCTGCTCCAGTTTTCCTCTGCATTCAACGTGTATGCCACACTTCAAGAAACTTAAAACTACCCCTGTTGTAGCAGTGCTTTTGAGATCCAAGTGCTCATAGAGTTGCATTACCGATCAGTTATTTTTCAGTAAGTAAAGAGGCTGCGTTACAAATATACTTCTTGCTCTTCTAAATAGTCCTTCCTCACATGTGGCAACTGCTGTACATCATGACTCCCTAACTGCTTGAATCATCCTTACTTAAGTATTTATCTTATAGAATCATAGAATGATTAGGGTTAGAAGCGACTCCCAGAGGTCATCCAGTCCAAACCCCCTGCAAGAAGCAGGGACACCCCCAACTAGATCAGGTTGCTCAGGGCCTCATCCAACCTGCCCTTGAACGTCTCCAGGGATGGGGCATCCACCACCTCCCTGGGCAACCTGTTCCAGTGTTCCACCACTCTTACAGTAAAGAACTTTTTCCTAATATCCAATCTAAACCTACCTACCTCTATTTTAAAACCATTACCCCTTGTCCTGTCACAACAGGCCCTACTGAACAGCCTCTCCCCATCTTTCTTGTAGGCCCCCTTGAGGTACTGGCAGAGCGCTAGAAGGTCTCCCCGGAGCCTCCTCTTCTCCAGGCTGAACAGCCCCAACCCTCTCAGCCTGTCCTCGTAGGAAAGGTGCTCCAGCCCCTTTATCATCTTTGTGGCCCTTCTCTGGACCCTCTCCAACTGGTCCATGTCCTTCTTATGTTGGGGGTTCCAGAACTGGACACAGTACTCCAGGTGAGGTCTTGACAAACTGAGCTAAAGATTTAAAGGCTATCACATTTGTCATGAGCTTGGCAACTAAATGAAGAAACATTCAACTATTTGGGCACGTTTACACTGTTTAAAGAGTTTCACTGAATGGCTGTCAACTCACAAATGAGAGGAGGAATAAAGCTCCTGTATTACCTTGCAAAGGAGCAAGGTGACACAGTGTAAATGATTTTGCCTCCTAAACGTGGAGCATCAGGGATGGAAGATGAAGGGCCCACTTTGGTAAGCTGACACCTTTTTATTTAGTAGTTAGATAAGTCAGAACTGGTGTCTGGCAGTCTAGGATGGGCCGTGCTTAGAAGTTACGCAATTCCTCCCAATCTTCTTGCAATTTCAAGCAATCTTTTATTCTTTCATTACAGAGATCTTAGTAACTCCACAGCAGGTGAGAAAGGACATTGTTCTGTGTGCGGATTTTTTCTAGTTAAAAAGTTGCATCTTAAAATAAGGGTAATGGGCAATGGTCAGAGGCTTCTTAAATTAAACTGAGGTCATAGCTTTTTTTCTTTGAGAACTCTGCAAGTTTGCAGCCTTCTGGGCTAAAAAGAGGAACTCTTTTATCTTTTCTCTAAAAAGAGAAAGCAGTACATAGACCTTATAACTCTAAACATTTTTGAGGATGTCTATTCTGTAGTTCACCATGTTCATTAGCTTTGCTGCAGTGGATCATGCCTTTTCATCTTAAATATATTGCTAACCCTCTATTCCTCCCCACCCCCCACCACCCTGCTGCCCAAAATAGTAATGCTCATTCCCATCTGCTATCCCATTCCAACTGTGTCACTCTGTCAAACCATGAGGCGTTTAGGGAAACAAGATGGCCATGTCCTGTTGGCTCTTACCTTGTAACTGGATCTGTTAGGACCTTGCCAGTAGGTACTCTTACAACATGGCTGTGCATATAAAAACTGTTCTAACAGAAGGTATCGTAGCTCTGCCTATTTCAATCTGTTGCCAGTAGTGGAGATACAATAGCTTGTGCTATGTCACTTCAAGTCCAGTGACTGCAAGGCTAAGCTCTTCTTTTGAGACAGGCTCTGGTTTTGTTTACTTAGGAAAGGAATTGTTTCTCCTCTCCAGGTATAATATAGCAACTATAAAGTCATAAATGGGAGCGCTGAAATTAAAGCAGATGATTAAAAGTTTTTAAATATGTTGATTTTAACATATTTAATCCTTCCTAACTAGCTCTTACTTTTGAAAGACTACATATACTGCTAACATAGTCCACACAGTAAGATAAGATCTGACTGCTCTGTTAAACTCTGGTTGCAAAATGCTACTGAGAGAATATTAAGTGGTGCTGCTACAGAGAGAAAAGTGAGAAGGGCAGCTCCAACTGAGGTTTCTTTCTCATTGCTTGTGTGGAAGGATGGGTGGAGCATGACAAGATAAGCAAACTTTGGTCAGGAAAGACAGACAGCAACTGCAGTCAAACTGCTGCTGTGATTTAATGTTACAAACTGTGGCAGAGGGTGGAGAAGAAACAAAAGGACCCCTTGTCTAGTAAATAAATGTGCTAGCATGACTGCCTTTTTGCTCTGTAAATCTTTAACTGTAACTCTTAGATGTGGAGCAAATTAGTGCTGTACACCTTCCGGATAATTTTTGCTAAATTTATACAATACTCAATAGAAAACTATACCAACACATGCTTTCTGTAGAACCTGTCAAATATCATGTTGGGAACGTTACTTATGACTGATCAAATGCAACAGTCTTGAATACTGAGAATACAGGACAAAACTCCGTGGTATTGTGTCAAGGTAACATTTGCAGCCATTTAATTCAGAGTTTTGTACCTACGAACCAATGCCACTTCTAACTGCACAGCTAGAAATACAAACTGCTAATTACACCGAGTGGACTCAAAGGAGTTTCTGATGCTATGGAAAACCGGAATCTTTCAGGCTCTGAAAGTTCCCCCTTGTGTAAACAGGGTGAAAAAGGGCAGAGGGGTGTGACCGCAGAGCCGTCTTTGGTAGGAGGATTTGCAGCACCTCTGAAAATCAGAGGTGTAAGTCATCTCTGAAACAGGGCTGTGCCATACAGCGAGGCAGATGCTTTTCGTGTCTACGTGCAGGTCACGCCGCCGGCACAAAGTGGCAAAACTGTGTTTTCTCACAGTAGTTACTAAGAGAAAAGGTCTGAGGCTCTTAAAACGCAGGGGAAGTCGCGGCGCCTCAGATTTTAAAACAAACCAACCAAACCCGACTGAAAAAGCGCGCCGCTCCGGGTGCGTGACAGCGGCCAGCTCCTGACAAGGCACCGGGCATCTTCCGTGGGAGGGCTGGCGCGCGCGAGCCGCACCGCCGTCGCCCCGCGCTGTGTGAGGCGCCGCCTGTACCCCGTATGGCCTCGAGGCGGGGAGGCCGCCGACGCGCCCCGTTTGGGGCCACGCAGTCCCTCTAAACAGCGTGAGGCAGCAAAGGGGGCTGCGCGGGAGTACAGCGACTTCCCGCCGTCGCCCGCAGGGAGAAGTTGAACGCCGGAGCTTCTGCGGACGTGAGGCGCGGATTGCTGCCGCGCGGCGGCGCCTGCCCCACCTCATGGGAATGCCGGCGGCGCCACGGCCCGCCCGCGCCTCAGCGAGGTGCCGCTCCGCCTCACCCGGACGGGAAGCGGCGGCAGCGCGGAAAACCCGGCTGGCGGAACGGCGGACGGGAGGGGCCGGCTCCTCGGAAAGCCCGGCGGGAGGCGGGGTGAGGGAGCCGGCGGGCGCGGACGGGAGGGCGGCTGTCCGCAAAGCC
>VXBZ01006977.1:298941-315673 GCA_013399135.1 Heliornis fulica | reverse complement strand
AAGAGGGCTCCCAGCGGCCCGCGGAGGGCCTGGGGCCACGGGGGAGGGAGGGAGGCTACCCCGGCCACCCGCCCCACCGGAGGCCGCCCAGCGGGACCCCTTTCCGGCGGGGCTGGGAGGTCTGGAGGAGGAGGGAACGCCACGGAGCTGCTTATTCCACCCGTTACGCTCCTCGCGGGGGAGCGGCCGCCACATGCCTTAGTGGGGTTGGCGCCGGCCCCTACTCCTGCCCCGGCTTTCCGGTCGCAGCTTTGTCCGGTGCGGGAGCGCGGCCGGCTGGGCCGAGGCGGGCAGCAGACTTTGTCTCTGCCGGGCGCGGAGGAATGCGAGGTCGCGGCTCGCTCCTTTTGTCTGCCGCAGGAGCTGCGCATTTAGCCTTGCTCCGAGGAGCCCTGGCCGCGGGGTCCGGGACGGAGAGCAGTCGGGGGCCGCCGCAGGCTCAGTGTGTTCTTTAAATCAGGCCTAGACTCCTGATTTTTAATAGCAATTTGTAAAAAGACTTGAGAGAGTGTAGTTTTAATTGGACCGATGGGGCTGAAGGCGACGTGAGCCCACCCCCTCTACCCAAGGATCAGCTCACTGAAGGTGGTCGGGTGGGGGTGGTGGTTGCGGGGGTCTGGGAGTTACGCTTGCTCACTGTGGGTGGGTCGGCAAGAGTGTAGAGGTGATATTTTTTTAGTGCTTTCCTCATTTAATAATGCAAATTACCGTCTTTGAAGTGCTTCCGTACTATCCCCGACATGGTCTTGTTTGTTCAGGAGCTTTCCTTTTTAAAGGCGTTACGCCTGAAGTGTTTCAAAATTAATTTTCTAGTGGATGATGGCACACTTCTACGCAGATAACCGCTGGTGATTGCTGTAATTTTTTTGTTCGTGTTATTTGCTATAACTGTAATGTGTTTAGTTATGCTCAGTATACATGTAGACGCAACCAGGTATGTTTAAGGTGGGAACTATGCCGCACGTAGAGCAGCCCATGGCACTGACGAGGAAGCCACATAAAGGAAGGACGGGTCAGGGATCATTGACACACTAGATATATTTTAAGGCGATTCTTCTTTTTAAGGGAAAGTTGTTGGTCCTTTGTTTCACAACATCGGTGCTTTTGTGTGGGAAGGTTGCTGCTTACTTAAGTTCTTCCCTGACTGCAGTTTCCCGGAGCCAAGGTGTGGTAGTGCTGCTGCTTTTGGCAAAACCAGTAATTTTACTCAGTAATGCTTTTGATTTTAGAGGGAGTGCACTTTACAGGGGAGTAATGTGGAGGATTCTTAAAGGGCCTGAGGAGTACAGGACAGGAAAATGTGTTGTCTGAAATACCAGGATGTTTCGTTACTGCCAAAAAAAAAAAAAGGACACCTAACTCTGTAGGTCCATCTGTTATCTTCAGAGTATCATTGGTGAGCAAAGTTGTTAACCAGAACCATATGGCAGTAGGGAGCCACCCTTCGGGGAACTTTAAGAAGATAAAATTGCCAAAACGAAAAACATATTTGTGGGTATTACGGTAACTTTCCAACTTCAAAAGTTAGCCTGTCTACACTGCTACAGAACCCTGTTAGACATGCTGCTTCTCAAGAAAGAGGTTCATCGGTTAGAAGAAATTTTTCTTAGTTGTTCTGAGGTGTTTCTCTCAGTCCAGCACTTGCAGGGAGAACCAGCTGCTGGGCAGTCAAACGATTTATATTATAGCTGTGAGGCAGGAAGAATGTGCTGGACACTTTGGGGAACTGAATAGATTGATAATGACACCTTGTCCAGGGGAGTGCCTGTGTTTGCTGTGCTTTTTAAGAAAATTAAGATAATAAGTCACACAGGACTAACACAGGTAACTATTGAATTCTTAACAAGTGACCGGAGAAAACTGAATTTAAAACATTGTGATTAGCATACAGCAGGGTCTTGCTAATATAAAGCAAATAAAATTTGTTCTTTTTATAAAGATGAATTCTGTATTCCTACTGGAATAGCAAAATGTAGTGCCTCCCTTTTCAGTTCCAGCTAGTAATCTGTGATTATGGCTATATTAACTCCCTAATGATTTATAGAGTTGTCTTTTTCTTGTTTGTGGTCATTTTAGTGAGATTAATTTTTTAAAAGATTTGCAGTACTAATTTTTGTCCGTTCACAGTAAATACCTTTCCTTGTTTGATGGTTTTGCTGCAATTTGGTAATGTCAAATTAAACAGAAAATACTATGTATAAATCAGCACATCAAAATTTAATGCATTTTCTATTGGTTTTGATGCTGTTTTCTAAGATTCTGTGGGCTTAGTTTTTTTTAGTGGGGGTGTCAGTAACCTCTGTTGGAGAAAAAAGTTAGGAGGTAATTTTCTGCAGTCTGTAATAATAAGCCATCTCTCATCTAGCACATCGTCTTAAAATGACTCGGAACTTGTCGCCGGTCAGTCCTGTTCTGAGTAGCTGCTGACCTTTCCAGAAAAGGAGAGTAAGTGAAGACACTGATACAGGAAGCTTTCTGGCAGCCATGTGACTTGCCAGTGATAACAAAACATTGCAGAATAGGTTGGAGAGCAAGTTCTTAGTTTGAACTGCCAGTAGCTATTTTTATCACTATCTTGCATTTCTGCGATTTGAGGAGCTGGAATGGTTACCCTGAGTGACCGTGTATTTTGGTTAAGTACCTTTTCTTCACATCTCCACAAAACTCCTGAATGCAACAGTAACTTCACAAGGTAATTTGAGGGCACTTCTCAATATTGTTGTTTGATACTTAATATTGTGAGATTGTACAGTGAGGGAGTTGTTGCATTTGAGGCTGGTATTTGGAAGCTGGCTTCACTGAAGTCAGAGGATTGTTTAGGTAAGCGTATGCACCAGCCTTGGTTGTTCTGGGGACGAAAGCGGTTCCCTGTGAAGCTACTGGACACATTTGTTGTGGAGGTTTTGTGATGAAGGAAGAATCTTAAAAAAGCACTAGGGAGGGTGTGTTGACAAGTTTGTTCATCTAGTTATGAATGGCTTTGCTCCAAATTAAAAAATAATGGTGTATATTAATGTTTAAGTGTCTCTAAAAAGCCTGTTACATTGCTGGTGTGTAGTTGGAAAGTCTTGAGAATTTAAGCACTCCTGTTTAGAAAATGGCATGCTTTCCCTTGAGCGTTTAAACTGGTCAAGCATGCCCTGTGCAGTAAGCAGAAAGCAGCATACATTTGCTTTGAGGAGCCATAAGACTATCTGAAGAGAAGACAGAAGGGCTTTTTGCTGATCCAGAGGCAGTTTGTTGTTGTAATTGGGCATTTAAGATGTGTGGAGATGAATTTATGAAGTAGAAATTTTATGGAAACTGAAAATGTCTTTTAATGAGTGCTGTCCCATGAACTACTGCGTGCAGACAGATGTCTGCTGATTCCAATCAGAGTGCAGTCTTCCCATGCACTTTTTGAAAATTCTGCTGAAGTTGGACACGGTAGCTGGAGGTGTTGTCACAGACTGAATCAGTTGAATTTGTATTATATGCCATACCTTCAGCACTGTTGTGCAAATCATGCAATTAAGAAAAGTACTCTGGAACAGCTCAGATGTATTTGTCAACAGCTTTTCACGGACCTGTGAAACCAGGGACCGGGTCTCACCTAAGAGAGATTGCAATCTTCTAAGCACACCCGTGCAAGTCTGCAGAATTTTTTACAGCTTTTCCCTGCATGATTCAGGATTCATTTGTTTTCACTGGACTCACTGACTGTTCAATGTAGAAAGTGAAACTTGCTGTTGAGCAGAACAACTGCAGACAGATATGAATATGCCTACTGAAACAGGTTCTGTGATTTCTATTTATTTATTTATTTTCTTTTAAAGGGGAATTGTACTTTTGAACTATGCATAAAACAGTCGCTTTTCAGACCATTGTAAATTGAACAAATTTTCCTTAAGTTAATAAGTTAATCTTGTTACATATTGAAGAGCAATTCAGTCTGTAGACCTGTGAAAGTTAAATATATTGTCTGGCATCTGTTTCTTGCATTCTGACTTCTGTTGAAGAGCTGTAATTTCCCAGTTGGTCAGAAACCCATGTTGTGGCATTTGCAAATGATGCTGGGACCATAAAAAGTGCAGAGGAGAGCTAGCAAGAGGAAGCTGTTTGAGGCCTAGTCAGTGACGAAATTTTTTTTTTTTGCCTGTGTTTGAATTCTGTTCACAATAATGCCATATGCTTTATTGATATGTAAGAGCAAATATTTTGGGCCAAATAGGAGAGCTTTCAAGAACATGACTGTACTGTGTCATATTGCCTTTGATGGTTTTTGCTGTGTCGTCATCCCCCTATTCCAGTCAGTTTTTGTTTCATCACATCTCTTTTAATTGGGGTAGGTAACAGTATCCTGCCACACTGTGTTCTTTGGCCTTGGACCATTGCAGTCAGCGCCAAAACCAATACTCTGTAAAAGCTCAGGTACACAAACAGTCTTGGCTTTCCTTTTTGCTGCAGCACCTCATTAGTGTTTCTTCTCCATCTCCCTGAGTATTTGTAGTATTTGTCTCTCCTTTTGCTTTTTCCTTTTTATTAGTAGATGGCCTCATTTTTTCTATCCTTCCATTTTTACTAGTATATGAGAGAGAACTTGCTGAAACTGGGGATTGCCCATTTGAATTGGGTTACTGATGTAGGAGCTAACCATGGGAGCAGTAGTTATTTTTGCCTGTGTAATAAAGCATAGTATTTGGAACTGATTTTATTAGAAGATGCGTGCTTACTAAGGTGGGGTAAAGGTCTCCGTTTCCATCTTGTAAGCTAGATCTAATTTTCCTTGTAATTGCAAAAGAGGGGAGTCTGTTTTTCAGGTACTTGTTGGTATCTTTTAAAAGTCAATAAAAATTTTTTTGGTGATTAATACTTTTTAGATTTTCTTCTCAGAAGTTGTCAGCAAAACCACAGTGTCACAAAATGTGAACAATAGGAAAAGAAGAAAGAGACTGCTTTGGAGGAAAGCAGTAGTTGGGCACATACATCGCCTGTTTTGAATCTAGATTTACCCTTTGGAAGGCTAATATTTAGCGCTGACTGTTCTGAAGTATTTCATGATTGAACTGAAAGTCAGTGTTTTGAAGTGGCTCTTCAGAGTGTATCATACAGCAAGGAGACAGGGTCGTCCGAGGGACTGCGGCAGTGTGCACATGGCAGACTCTTGATTTATTCACAGATTATTGCTAATCTCATTACAGATGGATTGAACGTAAGCAGGATAATAATTGTTACCTGCCTTTCCCAAGCACTTCAAGATGTGCAGGATTGGTGTGTTCTTACTACATTTTTCTGATCATTGAAAGGTGCTAAGACTTGCCGAGTGAGACTGGTTAATTTTTCTGTCTCATTGGTGTCTGAGCTTCATAGAATGCAAGTTTCAGACCCAGTGCTGGGAATGAAATTAAGCTTTGAGTCATTTCTCATTTGATCAGTGCCACTGACATAATTTAGTAACCTGTTCATGCTTTGCTTTCTGCTTTAACAAACATTTGGTACCTAGATCAGAAGTGATTAAATTTAAAACATCAGTAGAAGTTAGAAGGTGCAACTTAATCAGAAGTTTACCTCTGAAAACCAGTTATTGCTTTTCTGACTTTAATTCTGAGAGTTGGAGAAAACCATTTCTACAGCAGAGTGGATTAGAATATTATCTGATACAATAATCCTTGCTTTTATGGTGCCCTTGTTAGGGGAGCAGGGTAAGATTTTGTGTCTTTAATTATTAATTTCCTTGGTTATAAAATAGTGCTTCAAATTGGTATCCAGATGGTGAATACTCTTTATCATTCAGCAATCTTAACTGGTATGTCAAAGCAGTGTTTTGGTGGTTGGGTTCCTCCCTCTTCCCCCTTGGTATATAGCGTGCAGCTTTGGATCTTGTACATGTAGTTAATGAAATTTCTTCAACGGATTTTATTACTGGTTCAAATCTAATCACAATACCCACAGGCAACCGTGCAGAGAAAGGTGATCCTTCTGGAAGGTAACCCCCCTAATTTTGCAAGCATACAGCCTTTTAACTTAAAAGCAATATGGTACAGTCAAGCTTGCGATTGGCGGTTGGAGGTCCTTATCAATACCAAGCAGGCAGACACTGATTTTTTTTCAAGGTAGTTTACTTTTAGGATTCCTTGTGAATGTGAATGTCTGTCTGTCTTGTGTCAAAATACAGTACATTCTCTCTGAATAGCCATGACATTCTAAAAAGGTGTGTGTTTGGTTAGGTTTTGTTTTGTTTATTTTTTAAAACCTTCAGTTTGTAAGTTTTTATGTGGCAATGTTTTTGACCTCCGAGCATTTGATTTCCCCTTTTGGTTTCAGGAGTAATTGGTAATATGGCTTTTGCTTTGTATGGAGGAAGCAGAAATAAAATATTGGGGACTAAAAATAAGTAAATTAATCACTAGATTATATGAAGGAAGCAAAAAGCCTTCTTGTAGTTTTTCTCCTCTTTGGCCTCCTATTTCCAGGTTGAATGTTTTGACTTGTGATTGATTGCCAGTCGACTCAAGAAAATTCGTTAAGAGTTTCAAAATGACTTTTCGCTGGGCTTTGCTGTGCTTTTTCTAGCTGCTGTCTGAATATGTGTATTTGTGTCTCTTGCTCTAACATAAAGATTGGATAATTTTCTTGGCATGCTGTTACTATAATGAGGAACGATATCAGGGCTAGAAACCATTTAATTTTTAAATTATGAGTGTACATGTGTGTATATGTATGTATTTAAATTTGAACACTAAGTAGTTATCAAAGTAGCCAAAGTGTTAGAAATTATTTTTATATTGTAAAGGAGAAATAGAAGCAGTTTGGGGTTTTTTTTAAATGCTTTTGGATTGGACATGGTTGTTCAGTGAAATAAGCTTGTGTTAATTGTTTTATTTTGTGTGTCTGTCTTCATGTTTTCCTACTGTTGCTTTCATGTAGGATGTGATTTATGAGGTGTATATATAGGAAGATCAACCTCTGGCATTTCTTGACCCGAAGTTTGATTTGACATATAGAAAGACTAAATTACAGAAAATCTAGCACTGTTGTAGCCTGAGAGCCAAATATCTCTATTTGTGATTGATTAGTAGTAATAAGTGGCTGTATTTCTTTACCATAACAAAAGAAGCAGCAGCACAGCATGCTCTATGTCTCTTTGCATATTGCTGCTATAGGTGATCTGATGTTGGTTTTGCACCTTTTTTCTTTTTTCTTTTTTCTTTTTTCTTTTTTTTTTTCTCTCCTCCCATTTCCCATCCCGCCCTCTTTTTCTTTCTCACAGCCCAGTTTGTTTAACCACTTCCTCAAGAACTGATATGGCTGTTTACACTAGTTTAAAGAATTTTTCCATACCTACTTGTCTGTTTTCCCACTACTGAATTAAGAATACAGGCAGACTAAAAAAGCATGCTTTTTTATCTAGCAAGTTTTTTTCAGCGTGGAATTCTGATTGTGTAATCAAAATACTGAGCTGTAAACCAGTGTGGTTGAGCCTAACTGGGGAGGTGAATTACATGTAGATGAAGCTGATCGTACTGTTTTCTGACAAACATGCCACAAAGTTTGGAATGTGTTGGGCACTTCAGTGAGCTCTTTATTCTATGAAAAATTGTTCACCTACCTGTGGGTTTTTTTGTTCTTATTCAGGTGTTCTTTAGTATATCTGAATTACATGTGATTTTTTTCCCATTGTAATAGAGTAATTCAGTGAAACCCTCTATGAAATTTCTCACGTGTGACTGAGCAATCCTTTTTATTTGATGACAAAAGGTTATGCATGAGCACAAATGTTGTTTTCATAAGTTCACTCACTTTCAGAAAACTGTTTTGTCACAAAGAACGTAATCTTACTGGTTTTGTCTAAAAGATAATAGCAGAAGAAATACCTGTGTTTTTTCCATAGCTGTAAAATGAAAAAGGGTTCCTTTTTCCATTTTCCCCTCCTGCCCTTTTTTTTCCTTCCTCCCCACCCCTTTTTTTTCCTATCATTTAAATGTGATTTGAGTCAGACTAAGACTTGATGCTGTTGAGACTTTTCTTTGTGCGTCTCTTTGGTGTTAACCATTCTCGCAGTGTTTTCATACCCTTAACGTTTTGTTATTCTTAGTAATGCTTACCAGGAAACTTGCTTCCTTGTAAATTATCTTGCTTGCATTTAAATATAATTTAAATTTAATCTTCTAGTATGAGTGTGTTAGCTGAGTTTAAACCAACACATTTAAAGAGTATAATTAAACACCACTTCCCCTTCAGTCTGGTTTTGTTTTGACTTAGAATGCTGTTTTTCTAAAGTAGGCAATAATCCGTAACAAATGAAACTTATGTAAGATACTTTTAATTTTAATATTAATTTTTCCAATATTAAACAGTTTATAACAAGTTCAGTTCATTTATTAACTTCTCATAATGTGTCTGATGGAAGGCTAGAAATAAGAGCATTATGTCAAATGAGGTTTGAAAACAAATGGGGATACTCTGTGGAACCTAAACAGTAAAAGCGGTTTGTAAGTAAAGTGTAGAATATGTCTCTAGTTTTCCAAACCTATAATGTTCCTTTGTCTTGCATTCTCTGTCTAGAATGGGGCTTTAGCCTACTCGAAGGTTAAAAAAATACTCTAACGTTTACTTCCTTTTTGAGTCACCTGATTTTCATTAGTTACTTACCTTGAATTGACTCACCTTACATTCTTACAGAACAGGTACTTTTACTAGATGTGTATACAGTTTAAACACAACACAATCACCACCATATCCCCCCCCCCACCCCACCCCCCAAAAAATAAACGGAAAAAAAACCCAACCAGAAAACCCAACCCCAAACAAAATATAACAACCACAGATGTTTAGCTTGATATTTAAGTTCTGGAGCTTACTCATAGGTAACAAAATAATGTTAGCATATTGCTTGGATTTAGTGCCCTCTCCTGTATGTTAATGGTTGTTCTGCCCTACCATTTTAGCAGCAGTTTAGGTTGACCTATGATTTTCACTAAGTTGGATCTCATGAATATGAGCAGACAGTAGGGTCAGATAACATCCTGCATGTAGGTTTGTATCGGTTGCTTTTTTAAATACACAAAAGAATGCAAAGTCAAAAACTGTGACCAAGATCAGTTTTGTTAATGCATATTGGCTAAGTGACACTGCCTGTTACAAGTTTTTACATGCTGCTTGTAAAAATACTGACTTACTTTGGAGGACACCTATATTTTTAAGGCTGCTCTGATTCTGCTATTAAAGAGGTTTTTATCAGTGCCAGTGTCTCAATTCTGTGCATATCCAGATGTCCTGTGGGCTTGGCTGATGTTCTGTGATAAGATGCTGAATTTTTGCACTGAGCACCATTTATGCTGATATATGCTGATTTAGAACCAGGTTTATGGGCCAGAAGGGAAGATTGCACATGGTGCTGGACGGTTGGACAGTTCAGTGTAAGTGTGAATATCATCAGTCCCAGCCTCAATTCTAATGATTGAATGTTTCATCCGGAGGACTTTTGACTACAGGATGCATCGATAGTCATTGGTGCAGAGATTGCAGCCTAGGTGACAGGCTTGGTGAAAGTCACTCTCCTGCTGTTCACCCGAATAACTGCTTGTTCATGGAAGTGCAACTGAACTGTTTCTACCAAAAGGGTTTGCATAATTTTGGTTATTTTTTTTTCCTCAGAGTTTTGTATTCTCACCACTTGTGTTTGCTTCCCAGGAGTTTTTGCTTGCAAGTTTCTCTCATCTTTACTTAAAGGTCTTTCGGGGAGGCAACTCTTAGTCTGATTCCTTTGGCCTGATGTCAAAGACAGAAGGAATATGTTTCACAAAGCAGGGTTTTCACAGTTTAGTGTGCAGTTAGCTACTTCTTTTTTCTTCATGTGTTGTTGATGGAGACCGCTCAGCTCTTTTTTTTGCCATGTTTGTCCTGTTCTTTTAGGAGCAAAACATAAAATAACATTTGCCTGCTACCAAACGTTAAATGGGGCACTGAGGGATTGTTAAGCAAAATGAAGTTAAAGGTATGGAAATGAAAAGTAAATCTGTTTCTCTATAATTCTTAGTATTCTTGCTGCTTTTTCTTTTTAAGATACATATGTGTGTGTGTGTATAGGCACATACATATAGCGTATGTGTACATACTACACTTAGAGCATGCTGTATGCAGGTAGTATATATATGTCTTCATTGCCAAGTGCCTGTGTTTGTGGGACAGCGTGCTCAGGGCAGTTTCAGTGTACCAGTGCAGCCAGCCACAACTATGTAAATACTCTTCTTCCTGCAGATGTTGCGTGGAGTAACAGGGGCCTTTTCCAGTTAAGCCTGTAGCAATATAGCTGACCTACTGCCTCAACATAAACTGAACTGAAAAACAGGGTCCAAAGGTGTTTCTCTGTGCTCGTTATATTATTGCAGTTTAACCATAGTATTGCTCTTAGTGTGCTGATATTTTGTGGCATTTTCTTTAGTGATGTAATAAAGGATTATTTTAGAACTTGGATGTAGTAAGCACAGTTGTGAAGTAGCTATGGTCTCAGGTCACTGACTGACTGGCAGAGTCACTAGTTTGCATTGATCAAGTGGCTCTGCCACTGCCACATCTCTGGTGGACACTGTATCTTGTAGGTTGCTTGACTTGGCTGCCTTACAGAAAGTACTTCCTGTTTGTCATCTCCTTTTCCTGCTGCTTTTTTTCTTTTGCCTATATTTTTTTTCTTTTTTTTTTCTGTATTATGCAGTGTGCTATTTAAGCAAAACTTAGTTTGGAGGGTTACTTTATACTTTTATGTTGTTGTAATTTTCCTGTGGTGGAAAGCTGTAGCTTTGTTCTGTAAGGAGTACAGTCATGTTTCTCAAGTCTGCATGTGGAGACTGTTTTCAATAAGAAAAAAAGTCAGGATTCAGAAGTACATATTTGAGTGATCGTGAGGGTAAGATAGGGTGGGGGCCCTGTGGTGAGTGCGCCAAACTGATTAGCCACATCTTATTCATTCCACTTGGTATAACACAGTGAATGTTTTTTATCAGAGTGATTTACAGAAAGTGGAAGCTGGAGGGAGAGGGACATCTTTCCGTGTTCCTGTAGTTACATATGAGTTTGTGTGCAGTGGTGTTTGATTGTTTGCTCTCTTGGGGATGCGTTAATACCCCTCTTCATTTACAGGGGACTTTGTAGCCTGTGTACCAGGTGTTCAGCTTTCACTTAGAGAAATCGTTCTGTAAAAGACAGTATTTCTCCTTTTTATTACCTGATGAAAAAGAGTGTTTCAAAGCTTCTGAAAAAGCTGATTCTGATGTAAAATGACAGATGACTTACCACTTCAGTCAACACTGTGGCATTGCAGAGTTGCTTTTTTTTTTTTTTTTTTAATATGTTTGTATCATCTTTTTTCAACCACTCAAAGCTATTCTAAAAATACAGCAAAATGAGGCAGTTGGTAACTGGTGCAGTAGCCACTTCAAGCTGAGAAAGCAGCCAGTGTTCCTTAGCCTGTATACCCCTAAATACAGTGTACCAGACACAGATAAGTAAGAGTTTGGGGTTGGGTTTTGTTTTTGTTTTTTAATGTTTTTAAGATGTTTGTTGAACATAACTACTCCAGTGTGGGGGTGCTAGTGTAGTGCACCCTCCCTCTTCTTGTTTTAAATAGCACTAAAAAACCCAAGCCCCAAATCCCTGCTTGTTATTGAGGGAAAACATATGTACCTGTACAAATAGGTTTGAGAGTCTTGCCTTAGGATTCTGTGCAGCTGTGTGACTTGAAAGCTGTCTCTTGTTTCACATCAGTACCACATCTGAAAGGAGTAGCATGCACTTCTTTACAGATGAAGCTGAACTGTCTACCTTTAAATTAGATTTTAAGCAGTTTAGGGCAGTGTCTGCATTTCTGCTGTGCATTCTACGGTGCTTGTTAAGAGTCGTGACTAATGCCCAAAGTCCATGGCCCAAGCTGGAGACTGCTTCAAGATCTGAATTAAGGAATACTTAGAGAACTGCACTTTAATGTAGGTATTTACTGAGCCAACTCTAGAGAAATACAGAAAGCAAATATTCAGCAACCTTTAAAAACATCAGTTGTGTAATCCTCTCAGAATAGAGCAACTGTAGGTCACAAATGTAATGCTGGCTTCTGTGTTTAATCTTAGTGGGAGTCACTTCACGTTGTTTGAGTTCTTTGTGGGAGGAGATGTTTGTGCAGAAAATAAACTACACATTTCTAATGTGATGCAATTGGAGCAAAGTTCTTCCTAAAAGTTAAAGCAAACAAATGAGCCATCTTTTCCTATTCCCTGATATGAACACTGTTGGGTTTTTGGGTTGGGTTTTTTGTTTTTTTTTGGCATTGCACAGAGTCAGTGGACTCATTTGTTGGCTTTGTGCGGAACACTGAAACGTGTTGTGATCTCTGCAGACTGAGCACTACTTCAGTACAGTTTAACACTAGACAGGTGCTGATATTTAAAACACCTGATGGTGGAATTGTAATTGGTGTATGGTGGGAAATAAGAATAATAGTTGGCATTGTAATGCTTTGACCTACTGGTTGTGAATCTAATCTGTCCATAGATGATACCATAGTGGAAGGAAAAATGTTATTCAAAGTGGGAGATTTCTGCTGGGAAGTCTCTTTTGTGTTCCCGGCAAAGGAACTGTAGAGGAGTAGTTTGTTCATGCAGCATTTAATCTGCTTAAGGGTGGGAATGGTTTTAACTTCTAGTAAATTTTTTCCCTTTCATTTTGTGTAATTCAAGAAAGTAAAATTGTATCAGTTTAGGTTGGTAGCCCATTTTTAACTGATGATGGCTATTTAAGGTCTTTCTCCTGTCTTCTGTTTCTCTCTACCACATGCTGGTTAGATAAAGGACTTGCGTTTTTCTAACTTGAAATGTAAACCAAAGCAGCTTTACCTGGCTGTTGTCTATCTGTTGCAAGATTATTGTCCCAGTGGTGGGAACCCATCAACTTTAGGAATAGGAAAAGAAAACCAGGAAGCTGAAACATGTGGAAAAACATGTTTATCAAGTAAAATAATAATTGCAGAAGTTGAAGAAAACAATTCTGGAGTCTTTACTAAAGAGTTTGAAGTAGTTCAAATAATAATACTTATGTAGAATGTGCTTTTTGCCAGCAGACATTCCTTGGACTGAGTCTATGAATTGAAATACAGCAACTACTTGTAATTATTAAAATTCAGAAACCAGTTCTTTAAGAAGTAGTGTTAGCTAGTGAATATTTTTCTGTCTGATTTGAATAGAAAAGGTGAAGTATAATGGTGGAAACTAAGCAGCTAAGCTAGTCACTTCTTACCCATTGAAAAATTAACCCTATCTTTGCTGTTTGTTTAATTAGCTTTTATTAAGATAAAGACACTTCTTTCTCTTCTGTTAGCTTTGTTTTCTCTGACTGTCTTTGATTTTAGAAGTTTGATGTGTACCATGGTTTGTAGCTTGGTGAATGTGTTTTTGAGTTTCCCAGAAGTCCTGAATTAGCTTGCTCAGGTGATCCTGCCCTGAGGCAGCTTCTGTTCATGCTTCAGTTTCCACAATTCCTTTCTCTGAGATGTGTCTCCAGACAGGAAAGGTTGTTTCTCAAGCTTTTCTACAATAAATAACAATATAAATAATTTCCATGTATGCTAGGAATTAATCCTCTTCCCTTCTTCCTCGGGGCCCCATACACTGTCATGTTTCTGATTTCTTTTTCTCTGTGATTCTCTTCAACCGGCCGCTCCAGGAAGCAGATATTTATAGTGCATGGAAAAGTTAGGTTTATCATACTGTTTTTTATTTTTGAGATAATGGAAGTTGTCTTTTTATTGTTTTCTGCCCTTAGAGAAATCCACTTAATGTTTCATTTTTCTTTTCACGTCATATTGCGTGTTTGAAAGTGTAAAGCTATTTCTGTAATTTCTGTGGTAATGAATAATTGTTAACAATTTTACTTCATTCAAATCCAAGCATTTCATATTGTAGCTTCCCTCTATCAATGATGTGTTCTAAATTGGAGTTTGTCTTAATTTGGGGGTTAATTGTGAATTTAGTTGTAGTTTCAAAATTGCCGTTGCTTCTAAAGATGCATACCCTTTACCTTGACGAATGAGAATTTTGTTCTGCTTGCCTATTACTGTGTTCTGCCCACATGGGTTATTTATGGAAAATTTGTTTCTAATCTCAATTTGCAGGTTTTGCTACTGGCTTGGGGTAGGAGTTAAAATTCTGAGGAGTTAAAACACCCTGAGTTTGATGTTTATCATTTTCTACTAATTGCTGCTTATTCCCTTTAAGACTTTCAATTAAAGCTTCCATGTTAATTTAATTTTTCTAGACTAAGATGACAGCTAAAAAAGCCTAGATACTATATTGTGGTATCTTGATTCAATTGCAAAACAGGACACTGTGTTACATTTTAACATTTGGGCTTCTTATGAATGACCAAAAGGTTAAAATCTTCACAGATAAAGCCTTTACCAGCATGGCAGCATAGGAATTATGTATTGTATAAATTATGTGTATTATCATATATTGCTAGGAATTTATTCTGGTGAGCTTCTTATCAGATTGCCAGGCTTTCTTGTCATATCTTCTTGAAAATGGCTTCTTTCACAACTAGTTTTATGAAACAGAAGTTAAATGCTGTGGCCTTTTTTTTTTCTCTCTGTGTTTGATGGGCTGCCTTATTAAAAAATAAAAGGGTTTTAAACTTTACTAGTGTTTTTGCTACTTGTGCTTCACTTATCTGAATTGTACTGCAAAATCAAGTAGATCTCATGTGTATGGAATTAAAACAAAAAAAAAAAGGAAATTAACAGGTAAATGTGTATTAAAACCCAACCCAGAAGATGGTTAATGTACTTTAGTGTCAATAGATCTTCAGTCTGTTAGTTTAGTTTCAACTACAGGCTAATGAACATGACTGGCTTTTTTATATAACTCTGCCTCTAAGGTGGAGTCAGCAGAGTATTGCTAGGGCTCAGGATGTGTTATGCAACCATAATATCGGAGCCAATTCATTTGATGTTGTGTTTGTTTTGTGTTTTTTAAATATCTTTTATAGTGTGCCGGTCAAATAAAAGTCCGTGGGTCTGTCTGACGTGCTCAAGTGTCCACTGTGGAAGGTGCGTACAAAGTGCTAGTGTGGAAATCTTTTAATCTGACCTTTGTCTTTTTCCTTTGTTGCTTGACTCTCAGGCAGTTAATTCAAAATGTTCTTGAATGCCTTCTATTTCCCTGATATAAACCTTTTATGATCTCATTTAACATTGAATGTTTACAGTGGATATGTTTCTTTGTTACTTTATGAGAGTCTGGAGATTATACCCAAGTTCCCCCACCCCCTAAAGAAAAGTGTACAGTGAATGTGATTGCTCAGCTCAAAGTGCCTGGAGAACTGCTAATTCAGTGGATTATTTTAAACCTCCATTCTGTAAAAGATGTTTCTATTGTAATAAGATTAAACCAATAAGAATTCTTGGAAACCCACAAATCCAAAGTTGGCAGAGCATATTTTGTGAAAAATGGCAACTGTCTGGCTTAGAATATACCTTGTAGAGCATTGTAATATAATATACTGTAGTCTGGTTTGGGAGCAAAGCTTTTGCCGTTACATAGCAGAACTAGCTACCGACAGAACTCCTTCACAGCATACCTGTTTTTTGCCTCTGTAAGTTGAAGTGCACCAAAAGAAAGTGTGGAGGAATGATCTGGTAAATGCTGTTACTTCGTTCAAGTCAGGATAACACAGAGAATCTGCTGCTACCTAAGTATCTGAGATGCACGTATTAACGAGAATGCAGTTAGTGTTGACATAGAGTCTGAGATGTGAATGTGTTTTCATCTGTAGGGGAGCATCTTTACTGGTGTGCTTTTATCAGTGTTTGATACTTTTCTGGAAAAGTATCAAACACTGACTGTTTTAAAGTGGATTCAATAAAGTTCAGGTTTTGTTTCATAGATTTGGATAACAGTAAGTGCTACAATTGTAATAATGTCATATTCAGAGTTTTCAGCACAACCCCTTTTTAATATTTTTACTTATTAATTTATATTTGGGTAAAACTAATGGGGATAACTTCATGATATGTGATGATGTGAAACAAAGTTTGGGATATTTTAGTTGTTACCAATTCTAAAAAAAGAAATTATTTCTATCTCCATATGACCGTCCTTGTGTGCAGTTAATAGACATTGAGTCACAGAATCACAAGGTTGGAAAAGACCTTTAAATGATCAAGTACCTGTCCTCTCCTAAACCACATCATCTGCCCATCTTTTGAATACATCCAGAGATGGTGACTCAACCACTTCTCTGGGCAGCCTGTTACACATCCCAACAACTTTTCAGTGAAGAACTTTTTCCTAACATCTAATCTGAACCTGTCCTGGTGAGTTTAAGCCCTTTCCCCTTGTCCTATCACCTGTCACTTGGCAGAAGAGACCATCACCCACCTCTCTGCATCCTCCTTTCAGGTAATTGTAGGTGGTGATAATGTCTCCTCTCAGCCTCCTCTTTTCCAGACTAAACATCCACAGCTCCCTCAGGAGTTTATTCTCCAGACCCTTCAACAACCTGGTTGCCATTCTCTAGACCTGCTCCAGGACATCAGTGCCCTTCTTGTAGTCTGAGGCCCAGAACTGAATGCAGTACTCAAGGTGTGGCCTCACCAGTGCAAGTACAGGGGCACAATCACCTCCCCAGACCTGCTGGCCATGCTGTTTCTGATACAAGCCAGGATGCCATTGGCCTTCTTGGCCACCTGGACACACTGCTGGCTCATATT
>VXBZ01006977.1:264949-298583 GCA_013399135.1 Heliornis fulica | reverse complement strand
CCATCATGCAGCACAAGATGACCCTCTCTATGATCTTCCTCAGCACTGATGTCAGACTTAGAATCCTGTAGTTCCCTGGATCCTCCCTCTGACCCTTCTTGTGGTAATGAGTGTAACATCTGCCAGCCTCCAGTTAAGTGGAACTTTCAGGAATCTGCCTGAGATCCAGTCAACCAGGACTACTGTTATTTAGGCAGGTTGTTTTGACTTTGCAAACTGTTCCCATCTTTAGAATGAGATATAATTGAATGAGAAGAATGTAATATACCTTGTAATGGGAACAGTTTTGATCTTGAAAGCGCACAGCATGGTCTTCTGTTCATAAAATGTTTGAAATTAAATGAAGAGAAATAGAACTTTTCAGATCTTCACTTGAAAATATGCTTGCCAGGCTAGAGACTAAGAACATTACTGGCTGTGCTTGAGCATCAGAGCATTTCTGGTGGGAACATAGCTTTATAAACCTGTCATTTGTACTGTTAGGCAGAAAATCAACTCCTGTAAGCACAATTGGCTTGTTCTGGTTATGACATAATTGCTGCAGGATTCTGCCAGCACAGCACTGTTGGTAACCCTGTGGCTTCAGTGCCTTAACTAGCACAGCTGTGTTAGCAGAAATGTTTACACCTGCATGTGAGAACAGTTGTAGAATACAAAGACCTTATTTGGAGCATGGAGTTCCTATGGGTTAATGTTACTGAATTTAAGCAAGACAAGGGGGAGGAGGGAATTAACCTGAGGTCTGGTTAATGTGTTAATGATATTCAGCTGATACTTAGGGTGCTTGCATTTGTAATGAAACTGTTTTAATTGAAGATGCTTAATTTTCTAGATCTCAGATTTTGAGCCTGAAAACATTCAGTGTCATCAACAGAGCTGTAGCATTTTCGAGTTCTTTTTCAGTTATGTGACCTCAAGCTGTAGAGCATTTCAAATTCAGTAACTTTACATAACATAGAATGCTCAAATATTAAATCATGCTGCAGAATAGGAAAGCTTAAAATGGATGTGCTTTCATATGAGGGTACTCACAAACATGATGAGTTCTGGACAGAGAAAAAAGTAGAGCTTGAAGAAACCAGGAGCAATATGAGGAATTAAAATCATTACAGATGTGGAAAAAGGGAGCTAATTACTTTTCACAGTTGTAAAGGTCCATTGGTCTGTTCAGGGTCCAGATTCTGGGGTTTGGTACAATGATGTGAGTCTGTGGTTGCTGTGAAGGAGGTGGAGAGGTTAATTTGGACAATGTGAAAGAGTACAGAGGTAAAATAAAATGTAACCAATGCTTTCAGACAGGTGAATTTCCTGTTTTAATGATTGTATAAATATTGGGTGATCATTAAGTTGTCTTTTCTTATATTTAATGAATAAAAACTTAATACCTTTTTGGTTTTCATTTATTTTAGATATGTGAATGGCCATGCGAAAAAACATTATGAAGATGCACAGATTCCCATGACCAATCATAAGAAAACAGAAAAACAAGAGAAAGTTCAGCATACTGTGTGTATGGATTGCAGTAGTTACAGTACATACTGGTAAGGGTTGAAATGCTGCAACTTGACAACTTCTAACATACTGGAAGGTGAACATCTTGGAATCTTGTGAAGCATTAGATGACAGACATTTCTTCTCTTGATTTCTGGATCTGGCTGTTCAGGAGCAGTTAGGAAGTAACCCTCTGCTTCTGTGCATTGTCGCGGTTTAGCCCCAAGCTGGCAGATGAACACCATGGGCTGCTTGTTGCTCCCTGTCATGGGAGTGGGCGGATGGTGAGAAAAAATGGGAAGACAAAGGCAAACCTCATGGGTTTTTACTGGGACAGCAAAGGGAAGGATAAATGACAATCACAGGGCTTTGTAGGAAATTATACAAAACTGGTGATACACAATGCAGTTTTCCACCAAACCACACAACTCCATAGAGACCCATCCTGAAGCAAGATCATCCCGTCCGTGAGCTCTGTGCTCCTGCCTCACCAACCCCCCTTTATGCTGCATGATGTCATTGCTACAGAATATCCCCTTTAGTTCGAGTCACCTGTCCTGGTTGTGTCCCCTCCCAGTTTCCTTGGTGTCCCCAGCCTTTTCAGGAGCAGGGCAGTATAAAAAACTGAACAGTCCTCAACTGCTTGGTGATAACTGAAACATCGGTGTGTTATCAGCACTGCTCCCATCCTAAATCCCAAACACAGCACTACACTAGCTACCAGAAGGAAAATTAACTATCTTAGCTGAAACCCAGGACACATGTATAGCGTTAGTTGGTGCTAAACTCCCAGATTTCAAATTACTTAGCATTTATTTAAAAATGTTTCTGCTATTTATGTGTTTTGGTGTTGCCCTTTTTGCTTGGGGTATGTTGAGAACCAAACCTCTTCATTTCAGAAGCTGTTACTTGGCAGCTTTACAAAGTTACTCATTCCAAACTGGTGTTTCATGTATCCTTTAATTGTCATAATATTGAAAAAGTAAATTAATATGCTGTGGTTCCTGCCTAAGAGAGAAGAACTATTTTTTTTCTAGGGCTCTTTATTTTGGAGGTTTGGTGCAACCTGTATGAGTTTAGGAATATGATGGGTCCTGCATGGAAGCAGCATCAATTCTCTGGCAAGATTAAGTAGCACAATCATACAAGTGATTCTCTCAACAGAAGAATGGCCTGGGCTGATTTATTCTATCTCTTTCTTGGATAAGAGCACTCTTTAGAGAAGATTGAATAGTTATGCTGTTCCTCAGAGAAAAAAGGCTGGAAGGCCGTTAAAAGCAATGCTTTTGTGTGTTCAGCATCTTCCATTCTCTTCACCCCTAAGCAAAAGTGTTGACAGCTGCTTCCCCATTTCCTGGGAGATTCATGGTTTTCCATGTATTTCACACTTATGTGGCAGTGTGGGATTTGAACAGTGCAGGTTTCAGGGAAATCCATGTTACAGTCTCGTAAAATTACTGAGTGTGTGGCTCTGTTGTTGGGTATTTGGATATCTTATGTATAATTCATCAGGGAAAAAAAACTGTTTCCTGAATTCTGGTTATCTAGTTTTATGAAGATTGCTTCTGTAATAACTATTTTTATCCCCTGTAAGTAAAATCACAGTTCAGTTCTCTGTAGAAACTTTATTTAAAACAATTAAATTATTCAGATGGTGCGTGCAGCAGTGACAAAAGCTCTCTGGATGTGTTAAGCATAGAAGAAAGGTTTGAGTAGCTTTTCGAGGTAAAGGGATTTTACTTCTCTTTCCTGTTTACTTAAATGACCAGATTTGTATCTGATCCTATGTGAAAACATCAGAAAACGTAACATTTCCCTAAGTGATGCATATGCACACATTACCAGCATGGGAACATCTGTGGGAAGCCAATTCTACTTCCCGGATAATGCTGCTAATGACCGAGTTCAGCATTGTGGGGTTTTGTTTTGCTTGAAGTACAGTCTGTCTTCTAGTCACTCTGAAGGGAATAATGTGTGGAAGAATCTTAACAGGGTGTTTGAAGTCTTGATTCTATCTCTGTTTACTGTGGCAGAATGTATGCCCAGCTTGCTGAGGCTTGACGAGTTACACCAGCAAGTCAGAGCACCCTGCTGACGTTATCCCAAACCCAGTATGTTGATTGCGAAATTAAGACAGACAAACTGAGGACTATGGAATCTATGGCTGAAGCAGACTGTGCTTGTGAGGAAGCGTTCTGATGTTTCACAGAATATTTGTGGTAGGACAGATGAGAAGCAGTTTAGCGTGTTATGTATTTTCTGCTGTAATCAAAGTATAGAAGGCCAAGTCATCTATGGAGGAACTGGAACTAATTGTAGAGAGCTTTGCCTTGAGGGGTTCTGTTGCATATGATTCACTAGCAAATTATAACTCTCTTGTGCTAATGTGAAGCTGAACAGGTTTTGAAAGCAGTGTATCTTAGCTTTTCGTTTAGGATATTTCAGTTTTTCCCCAGCTGATAATCAGAAAAAAAAGATACCTGGATTTGTTAATTGCACCCGGTTTTATTTATTTTTTTTTCCAGTGGAAATGAGCTTAGATTTGTAAAGATGAATCAGAAAGCATACAGACCAACTTATTACCTCTATTTCAGACAGTACTGTAGGGGCTGCTGTCAAGTCATGCTTGCCAGTTAAAGCAAATAGTCAGGTGAGTGCAAGTCATAACCAGTTACTGTGGAGGCTGAATTTTGAAATGTTGTTAGCACTGTCTGCTGAATTCACATCTGCCCTGAAGAAGCCATGTTTATGCAAGGATATTTCTTTTAAGTGCACTTTTATTTAAAGAGCAGTGTTTCATGCTAGCAGGCAGCTTAAAAAACCTCAAAAGTCAGGAAAAAGCCATGCTAAGAATGAATTGAATTCTAATTCTACAGTAAAAATAATGGAGATATTTTGTTACAGTGCTGGCTTTTATATTGTTATTTACCATTTTTGCTGCACAGAGTTGAGTTGTTCTCGTTCTGTTTTTATACTGTGGATCCCAATGTACTGTGTTTGCAAGACAGCAGGCCTGTATGGTCTCCTTTCTAAGCAAGAGGGCATGTAATCTTTTGCTTTTACTGTTGATGCTACCATGGTTTACTGAATTTTGCTGCTAGTTCATGTGCAGTCTTGCTGTAAACCAAAACCAGATGAAGCAGTCTCCTGTAATGGTGTTTCAGCATGGAAGTTGAGGTGTGTATGTTTGGGTTTTTTTCATGTGATCAGAGCTTCGAAGGGAAAATGTTTTAGTTCTGGTGGGACGGTGTTTTGTTTTTTTTTTTTTTTTTTTCCAAAATGGGGTTTTTATTTTTTTTTTTTTTAGAATGCAGGCATACTTGAGGTGTTAAGTATTGGGCAGCTAGGGATTTGTTTTCCAGAGAGCTTTGATCTTTCTTCTCTGCCTTCTTAGGCACCTGTTCAGTCTTCACACTGGAAGAGTTAAGAGGATTTTAATCACTTATTTCAGAGTAAATCTCTCCATTCTGTGGTCACTTTTTATACAGTAGATGCAGTACTAAATTTTCAGGCCTGAGTTATGTTTGAGACCCAAAGCAGTGAGAGAAAGACTCCTGGATTCCACTTTTTGGACGTAATCAGCCTTTCAGTTAGTTTTAAGTACTAAGCACCAAGAGTTTACAGGCAGTACAGATGTGTGGTTTTCTTTTTTCTTTAAGATGTGGTAAGGTGCTTTCTCCTGCTGTGTTAGTGTTTCTGCACAAGAAGTAGAATGTTACATGTAAGAAGCCTACTTTCAGAAATAAATTTCCTGAAAGAGGAGTCTTGCAAATTTGTTTTCTGTGTGCTAGTGCACAGACAGTTGGTTACCACAAAAGAAGAAATGCTGCCCTGCTTATGTATTTGCCCAGACAGAACTTGATTTCAGATTTATGACCCATTAGCCTCCTTGTTATCTGTTAAAGGGACGTGGCTGTGCTAAGATGTTGTTCCCACCCCACCCCCATTGTCATTTGGTCTAAGTGCCAGGGACTTAAAATCTTTTCAGACTTGTGATAGTGGTTCTATTTAAAAAACAGACTTGCTGTGCTAGTGCAAGAACTTCCAAAATTGAGATTACTTAGGACTGCTACTTTGCATTCTACAGTCAGTGGAAATTGAAGAAGGTAAAAGGCCTTTTAGCAAGACAGTAAAACTTGAGTAAACTAAGACGTTAGCACAGCTAAGGAAATGTGGATTTTCTGAATTGCTCTTGTCCTGAAACTCTTCAGATTCAGTCAGGACTTTTAAACATCACATGAAGTTCTGTAACCTGCTGAAATGGCCAGCACTGAGCATAAGTGCTCCCCAGAGCAGTGCATACATTTGCTGGTTTGCTACCATTTTGTCAGCGAAGGAGGCCAGAAAGACAAGGCCTTAGAAGTAGCAGAAGTGCTAAAAATATAAAATGCATAGAGAGGAAAACATTGTGCTAATCCATTAAAGGGATTCTTCCCAAAGTATAGAATGTGTTCTCTGCAGTTGTTGCTGAAAGCATATTGTAGAACTTGCTGTATGCAAGAAGGTGTGATGTTAATGTGTGGTAATCCTGAGGATCACACATTAAATATCTGTTTTGAATGTCAGCTCCACATACAGGAAGAAATCTCCCAGCAGTTTACCTTTATGTGTGTGGTCTTATGAAGTTTTAAGCTGTTAAAGCACAAACTACTTTCTATGCCATTTACTTTGTTTAATCAAAGCTGAGCAGTGATAGTGCTGTTATTTCTGGTAGGAGTGCAGAATCCTAAGTGTTGCAAGGGAGGGCGTTTAAAAATACCTGTCCATTTGAAAAGATAGATTCCCTTACAGCAACATAGGCTTATTTTAAAATTTCTTTTCCACTGGTGCAAGGATTCAGACATTTAATGATGTTCTTGGATTTATCCCTCCATCTTAGCGATGTACTAACTTACAGTTTTATGTAAAGATGTAACTACTTTGTGAGATGGGACTAAAAATAAGGTTAATATGATCTTTGGGGCATGGGAGCAAGCATTAAATCCTCTTTCAACAATCAGTAAACTTTGAGGCTTTCAGTGAGCTTGCATTTGCTCTCATTCCCCATTCATAGATGTTAGACAGGGCAGCAATGTGCTGATATACCCGTGGGTGTGGATGGGTTTGGTATTAAGGAGGAGTTGGACTGTACCAGCTGCACCCTGTTCACATCTCAGCGAAGCTGGCCTGGGGAGTTTGCTCTGTCCTTGAGGTGTGGAGGCCTGTGAGAGTGGCAAATTCAGGAACATTCATTAGGTAGTTGTAGGTGTCTGGTAAAACTGAACAGGACTACATAAAACATGGCTGAAAAATAAACACTTTTGCAGACTTCTTCATTCTCCCAAACTAATTAGATCTGTGGCAGTCTTTAATAAAGCCAACCAAATAAAAAAATTCTGTTACTGACAATTGCTATCTTAAAATTTCTAGATCTTGTGTAAGTGATAACTGCTGTGTTCAGTGTTTGGAAATCTTGGGAGTTGTGTTTGTTGATTTTTGTGTCTGAGACAGTGAGATCCTGGACAGATTGGTCTTAGAGACTCTTTTTGGTGGGAAGGGCTTTTACTTTCTCTGCTCTGTAGTCTCTTGAAGAATTCGGTGTTTGAAACGACACTAACAATACTGTTGCCTTTGAACTACATGGCAGATTTGTGTAATAAGGAATGTTGTAAACTCCTGTTGAGATGACGAAGACGTGTTTCTCATTTGAGTTAGTCCTGTGCCACAGGAAAAGGAGAGAAATAGCTGTGGTTCTGATATTAAATGTATCGAAATTTAGTTAGCTTTCTTCACAGGAAGAAGCCTTCAGTTGCCTGCCAAGGAATTTGAAGCTGCAATTTGATGCTTCACAGTAAGCACAGGGCTGACAAATACTATTCAGAGCCGGGTTACCTTTGTAGGACATGAGGGAAGGGATGTTGTAACAAGTCTCCGCTCTTGTTCTGTCACGGTGCTCTGAAAAGAGGTGGTGCAAGTGGTGGTAGGACTTCTTACCTTAGTGATTCTCATGCCAGAACATGGGTTAGCTCATGAACTAGCTCTTGGCTAACCCTGCAGGAATACAGTGAAATGTCACCTGCAGCTTCTATGCACAGCAGCGATAAGGCAGCCACTGAGCTGACTGCCTCCTTTGAGAGACACCCAAGGAGGCTGCACAGAATTTGGATTCTGCAGTGTTGGGCTTCCTTGCTGACTGCAGCATTTCTCTTTCTTAGTTTTAAGGGATTTAAAATACAGCAAAGCAGCAGAAGTAATGCTATCTTGCAGCAGTGTTCTTCTTGTGACAGTTTTCTTTGCTGCTCTCTCATTTCTTGGGATTGACATGCACGCTATGGATTTACACATACTCAGGAAAGGAGTAAAATAAGGTGTGGGGTTTGTTTCAGCATTCTCTAAAAGACCTTTCTTCCACCCTTTAGAAATGGTCTGTAACTTGCCTTAGCACATTGGATGATGTGTTAGAAGCCCACAGTTTGAATATTAAATTATAATTAACATCTTTGCTTCTCGGAAATGTGAAGTCTTTGTAGAGTGTTACAGAATCGTTGACGTTTGTAACCCTTGCTTCTGCTGAAAGGCCATTTTGATTTGGCTTGATTTTATATTAGCTTTGAGGCTATGAGGGGAATCACCTCCTCCTCTTTTTCAGCTAAGTTACTTACTTTTTAACACTTGCCCTGAAAATGGCCAAAATACTAACTTATAAACTGTGAAGTTTCTCTATATATAAAAACTGTACAAGAGGTTGAGTGACATTTGTGATTAAAGTGCAAGAGTTGCCACAGACTTCTGATATGACTTTGGATGAATCAGGTAATCTCTTAGTTCATTTCCCTGGTCTTTTTTTCTGTAGCAGAAACTTTTACATTATGTGTGTATTTGTTCAGCACCTGGTTTTAACAATAACTTTAGAGTATTAAAATATATTTGGTTTTTCTATGCATTAATAAGAGCTTTGTCTTCTGTTTGCCTGATGACAGTTGATCTTTTCTGATGAATCTTCTATGTATTGTCTACTAATGTTGCCTTTGATTACACTCTATGTTTGAAGTTTTGTTGAACTGGAATTCTGCACTGGGACAAACAGTACATCATGCTTCTGATTTCTAATAATGAACTGTGCTAGGAAAAGAAACATCTTAAGACAGTGTCTGTGCTATAGGGTAGATTGCAGAGGGAACCAAGCTCAGGTGTTGTGCTTCCCAGTTCACCTCAATTTTCCACTAAAACACGTGGGTGCTTCCTGTACGTAGCCTTGCCATGACTGTTTTGGAGCACTTTATTGAAATCTGCTGCGTGTTCTGATAAATATTTTTCTTGTAGTTATCGCTGTGATGATTTTGTAGTCAATGATACCAAGCTGGGCCTGGTACAGAAGGTCAGAGAACACCTACAGAACTTGGAAAAGTAAGTGGTTTGTTTATTTCCACACTGCTTTGGGTAGACTTGTAGTATTGCATTGTTTAAAT
This sequence comes from Heliornis fulica, assembly GCA_013399135.1. NCBI lineage: Eukaryota > Metazoa > Chordata > Aves > Gruiformes > Heliornithidae > Heliornis > Heliornis fulica. Next base: position 289,644 of record VXBZ01006977.1, on the reverse strand, counting down.
GGTATGTTTGTTTCATATATGTATATGTATATACAGGTACTTAATAGATGTTTTGTTTTGTTTTTTTTAATCCTACTGTGTGTGACATATTGTGGATGTTCAAATATCCTTTTTGTCACTGAGAAGCAGAGGTGCAGAAGCAATGGATTTGGTTGGTCTTGTATGTTTTGTTTCTTACACAGTGAATCTTGTTGAAGCAGCATATAGTGATACAGGAATCTACATATCAATTAACTTTCTTGCTACCTAGCCAGTAGTTCCTGTCTTTTTCTGTATAAATGTGTATGTACATACAGTGCTCCAGAGTTCACATAGGACTTGTAAGCAATAGCTGTGATTTTTGGGAAGTCTCTGGATCATCCCCAAGTTAAGTGTGTCACCCTGTTGGTAATATTGTTTGCATCGTTTTCCAGTAATAATTCAGAAATGTCCAAGAGATCTGGCTATTTGGGAGTAAATGATACTGTGGAGGCTTCCCTTGTATGCAGTGACAGCTTTTGAATATTTGGAGGGCTTTCTAATTAAAAAATTTAAAAAAAAGGAGAGAGAACAAAAAACAAACACATAAAACCAACATAAAATCTGGAACAAGCTAGGAGTTAGGAGTGATATTTGATTAGATAGAAGCTATAAACTGGTAGAACTGAGGGGGCAGCAGTTTTCAATGATGTTGAAAAGAATAATTATATTAATATCACACAAATGTTATAACCCATATATTTTTATGTAAATAAGTCAGCTATAATGTGTAAGTGCTAGCACTCAAAATACTGTTGATTTTCAGTAACTTTATTGCATCCAGATTTTTTTTTAAAGTTGCCATTACAAAGGTTTACGTGATTCTGCTGACTGAGGGACTTATGGAAAATTCTATATTGAATATTGCTTTGATAAAGGAAAAAGTCGATATTGTAGATGACATGTACCATGCTAATAAGGCCACTGGCCAGGGTGCATACCTACAGCATACATAAAAATGCAGATAATTCAGGCATTAATGTTATAAATAGATGCAGTCTGTTTAAAGACTGGGAAAAGCAGTTGGGAAGCACATCACACTGTGAACGACAACTGATGGCAGTTGTAATGGCTGTGTCAAACATAAGGACGATGATCTGTTGTCCATTTCACACAGTGTTTTGCTTTTATAGTAAGTAACCTCTTTTAATTACTTTTCAACAGTTCTGCCTTTACATCAGACAGACATAGGAAAAGAAAGCTATTGGAAAACTCATCTCTGAACAGCAAGTTATTAAAAGTAAATGTAAGTACAGCGAGTTTAAGATTTTCCCTAAGCATATTGAGGCTTACAGTTGGTCTAGACTTGAAATACTTACTATCAGTTACCCAAATTATGCTTGGTGTACTTTGTCTTTCTCATCTCCTGACCACTCACCTGAAGGAGCCCCTTCTCATGAAAGAATACTTGATACTTTGCAGCATTTCTGTTAACCTAGACTTGGAGCTTCCCTGTGCTTGGGAATGATTCATGTCGAGATGGAGATTCAGCGCAGTTTGAGTTGGGTGGGATCAGTGAAATAGGAAGAACTTAATACCTCTTTGGATTCAGACAGGGCTAGCTAGATGATACCAGACCTTTTTTTTTTTTATTTGAGCAGACATGGGGATTTATGTCTTTACTACTCCACCCCCTACCTCCACCCCCACATCCCTCTTTTTTTTTCCCCATTGCAGAAAGCAGAGAAGCAGGTGCATGGTTGGTGGTTTGGTTTTGTTTTTTTTTTTTTCCTAGGGGAATAAGGGTGTTAAGAAAACAGGAAGAACTCTTTGTAATTTTTTTTCTTTTAATGTTTAGTAAAACTTGCTTTCAAAAGGAACCGGGTTATTCTGAAAGCTTTTTCACTTTCATCTTCCTGCTTCCACATGTGCAGAATAGCACCTGGAAGGGGAACATCCAGTCATTGCTAGACAGCTGAAGGCCTACATAGTTTCTTTGAGAAAAAGTGCTCCAAACCAAATGCCACTGTTTTCCACAGTTTGGATTGATGTAGTTTATAATATTAATAATTTCTCCTGGACTTTGGGGAGATACAGACCCAGCTGTATGCAACTGCTTTATTTTAGGCTGGGGCCAGCACAAGTGGTAGAGTTATTCCTGCTTGGCCCTTGAGGTTGTAGGACAGTGATGTAGTCAAAGGGAGCTGTCCTCAGCTATGAGGAACAGTTAACCTGATTACAAAGAGATGCTCTAGAGAGGAGTATGAATGGAAACAGGAGGGTTGGGCAGGAGAAAAGCAGACAATTGCAAAGTCTGTAAAGGTATAGTTACTTTAAAAACATACCGCCTACAGTGATTTCGGGGTCCTCTGGAAATGCTGTTTGTGCTTCCTGTACTGCCCTGTACGATCTTGGGGTGATTGAGGAGGACTAGGAGAAATAGTAAGGTTGGGGTTTTTTTGTTTGTTTGGTTTTTTTTTCAGTTGCAACACATAGCATCATTGTATGGAAAACTTAAACTGAATAGAGAAAATTCCAAAGGAAAATTTTAGGCAACATTTAGATACAAAGAAGACAGAGCTTCAAAGCATGAAGTTAATACTGCTTTTATCCTTACTCTGGTTTTTTTTTTCTCAGTTTTATTAATGCATGTTGCCTGTGGCAACAGATGATAATTGTATTGTTGGCACAGTGGATCCTTAACTGTAAAAGGCGGGGGAATTGCTTTTTTCACCTGCTGTTCCACCCTGGGCAAGGGTGAGAAAAGAATATGTGAAGGACAGTGGTGTTTGTACGTAGAAGTTTTTTCCTGTATTAGAAAACAGATGTCTCTAAACAGTTCTTACTGAGCTGGTAAATTACTTATGTAAACAACACTTCACTCTTATTCTTTTTTTTATTGTATTTTTCCTCTTTTTTTTTCCCCTCTGTTTACTTTTTTTTTTCCTCTTTCCCTCCAAAACCAAAAATGTTTTATTGTAACACTTTGAATACCTTTTTGGTAACCTGGATTTACCATCCTATCATTGACTTTTAAATTTTGTTAGAACAATGATGAAACCCCCAAAATTTCATAAATTTTTATCATGATATTTTGTAGACAGTGGAAGGTGTCCAAGTGTTGCGGATTCTAGAAATCATAAATGCAACACTGTCAACATTTCCTTTCCCTCCCCTCCCAGGCCACCCTGAAGATTATTTGGCAGAAAGCAAGCTCATCTATGGGTAACATTGCTCTAACCTCTTGAGATTCATAGGCTATAAATGGTGTATATTTTGCTTCTCTTCATTCAACAGATACACAGGCTTTGTACAGTTTAACTTGACTGTTTCATTCATTCTTAAACAAGTGCTATAGTCTGTCTGTAATTATTGTTAGAATGTGAATAATTAACATATCCACAAAAATACTTCGCAGTAAAAGCCTGTGATTAACTCTGTGCTGTCCTATTCTAGGTTTATTTGCTTAGGCAAAGATGTGGTATGGTTTTCTGTTGACAGGAAAATAGTTTCATGTCAAGATGGAGCTTCCAGGCAGTTTGAGCTGATGAGGTGCTTGCTTTGGCTCTGAAACTGCACTTTTCAAACAGTCTAGTTTGGTATTGTTTAAATCTATATGCTGATCTAATAGTAGCAGCTCTGTGGGAAGAAGGTAGGGGAGCAATGATTAGCCTTTCTTTACCATAACCATTCTTGTTTACAGGGAAACACCACTGCCCTTTGTGCCACAGGCCTTCGGAACCTCGGGAATACATGTTTCATGAATGCAATCCTTCAGTCGCTCAGGTACCTCCAAAGCTTCCCCCATGCCTCTGGGAGAGTGGTTGTGCACTGCAGCATTAGGCAAGGGAATTTGGGGTTTTACCACTGTGCAAAAGTGTACCAAGTTTTGCAGGAGCGCAGTCGTGCAGGTACTGTAAAGCTGTGTTTTGCCATGTTAGGCACTTGCAGTGTTCCAGAGTCATATCTTCTGCACAGAAGGAGACTGCCCTCTCATTACTGAGAATGTTGACACATGTTGATGCTTATGGTCACTGTGAAAGCAGAGATAGCTTTGTGAGCGATGGGGTCTTCTGGAAGTGGGTAGAACGATTTCCACAGTACTGAGGTGTTAGTCCTTGTTTTAATGCTGCCAAGACACTGCTGCTCTGTAAATGCCCTTCTGCATTTCTGAATTTGCCTACGCCACTGGGAGACTACTGAGTGGAGCTGTAGTGAGACTAATCTATATCCCATTTTCTTGTCTGTCATTCAAGATTCTCTGGCAGGAATTGAGGCGCGTGTTTCTTGTGTTCCACTAGTGGGACTGTGGTACCAGACATTAGGATTGATAGCTGGTGGTAGACATTGAGTTAACCTTCTCAGCAGCTGCAGTCTGAGTTGTTAGGGAATGCCTTCTAGTACTTCCACCTGTCATGGTATCTCTTAGTCAAAGCAGAGCTAAAACATAACTATTTCAGGTAGTTGGTCTGATGATAATATTTACAGATTTGCTCAGTGCTTTATTGGCATTCTCTGTCACCGCGTGAAGTTGCTGTTATGCTTTTCAAAGGACAGGCTTCTGAGTATACAGTATTCTCTTTGTTCCTTTTTCCTTAGTAACATTCAACAGTTTTGCTGTTACTTCAAAGAGTTGCCTGCTGTGGAGCTGAGGAATGGGAAGACAGCAGGCAGGCGAACTTACCATACCCGGAGCCAGGGGGATAACAATGTGTAAGCTACGTGTTGCGTGTTAGCACTGAACTTTACAGAAAACAGCAAATGCCTCAGTAGTACAGCCACTGTATGCTTTCAGTGTTGCAGAATCATGGGAAAATGACTCATGGGAGGACAGTCATAGAAAAATAGTTGGCTATAAAAAAAAAAGAAACTTTTATTACTTGCAGTTTGCTTCTGTAGGGCTGGTGCTGCAAGGAGGAAGCAGTCAGATACATCATAAAGCACTGTAGTGTTAACTGTAGGTAAAGGAAGTTTAAGAAGTGGTAATTATATGTACCCTAGGCATGACATTCCTTAATTGCAGCTCAGATTATGGTCATGAGGGTGTGCTTGCAAGTGAACATATTTTTCAAAAATAATTTAAAAATTCAGACTAAGAAATTCACAATCTGTAGCTTGTTTGAGGAAGTGTTAAAGGAATGATGTTAACAGTGTCCACAGTGAAATTGAAAAAGGCAGATAGATTTCCAGGTGAAATGCAATTTTCCCAATTTGAGTGTGTCCTCCAGTGTTACAGATTGGATTTACACATAAAATTTTCAAAGTACAAGAAAAGATATTTTACCAAATCTTTCTAATCTAACCAAAGTTTATGTCTGGTATTTGTATGATTGAGCTACTAAACCTCTAAGGGTTATAACAAACCCATATTGATCACCTGCTTTTACTGTCTTTCCAGTTCATTGGTTGAAGAATTCAGAAAGACACTCTGTGCTTTGTGGCAAGGAAGCCAAACTGCATTTAGTCCAGAGTCTCTATTTTACGTTGTTTGGAAAATTATGCCAAACTTCAGGTAAGTTTTGTAGACCACCAACAGTATTTCTGACTGCAGCCTTGTATTGCTGTTTTCCTACCCTAAAATTTGCTGAGTCTGTAGGATGCACTCTGTACAGCCTTCCAATGTACCCAAAAATGTGCTTTGAAAAGGTTCTTCACTTGGAGCAACAGTTGTGTGTTTATTGGTAGTGCTGCTTTTCCCTCCCACACCCATCTACTATATGCTACATGTAGCAGTATTGGACAGGACAAACATCTGAAATAGTAGTAGTTGTATCTTTGAACCAGTCCTCCAAAGAGCAGAAGAATCAAAATAATGACTGATGGGTGAGTGTTGAGTGCATGGTGTTGACAGAAACCAAGCTTGGCTGCAGTAAGAAGGTGATGTAGTCAGATTAAAAAAGGTACAGCACCTAGAGGCCTAAATGCAAAAAACATACTGGCTGAAACTTCCTTGATTCTCTTAAAATACTGTGGCCATGAAATAACGTCTGTAAGAAAGAAAGAAAAAAAATCTTGTGCAAAATAGGCATTTTGTGCCCCTACTGTCAAAAAAAGTCAATAAAAAGAAAGGGGAAAAGAAGGTTACCCAAGTAAATCGAAGTATCGTTCCTCTCCAAGGTCTCCCTGTCCTGGCTCCTGAACCTCTTTCAGAGGAGCACTGAAACCTGTTAGGATATATTGTGATGAAGGTAAGTTTCTCCATGTTCTCAGGTAGTAAAGATGTTCTGTTCTCTGTTACATCTCCAGCAGTGCTGAAAAGATGCTGTGAACACATCTGCTCAACAAGTAACCTGAATTACACAGATCTATTTATTCTGCACACTGCCAAATCTATTTCACCTGGCTTATGAGAATCAAGGAAGTTCAATACCAGTAGTTGCGAGCAGCGACCAAAATGTGATAGGCAAATGAACATCATCCATCCTGTCCTTGACCAGTATCCCTGTTAGAGTCTTCACTCGAAATCTTTTTAGACTAAGTGAGAAACCAGTTCATTACAGTTCCTCAAGCAGATTTTCAGCACTGTGGGTTCTATCACAGCTTTTAAAAGGAAAAGTGCTGTTTGTTGGAGTTCTCCCCATCCTCTTTTTATTCACAGTTAGCTGGGAACATATCTGTGCTAAGAGAATGTATTAAATCACATGGAGAGTAGTCAGCTTCTCAGTAGATCCATGTTCCCATATGAATCAGGGAGAAAACCCGATTTTTTTCAGTGCTTAATTTGGCCTTGTAAATGCTATTGATGCTACAATTCTAGTTCTACCTTATGTACTGATTGGGTGATTGGGAGAAGGTGAATGGACATACATGTGAAAGAAAGCTGGAGCCGGTACCATGTTGACAGCAAACCAGCCACTTTGGCGTGTGTTGATGGAAGCCTGAAGTGATGGGGTAGGGGGAGGAAACGTGGTTTAAAACATGGCTTAGCCCAGAGAGATTTCAGTTGTCAGAGGTATGTCCCACCTGCCTGCAAGGATTGCCAGTGCTTCTGTTCTTACAGGAGATTATAGGAAAACCAGCACTGAATAGCCCTTTGTCTGATAATGCGTACTGAGAGTATAGAATGTAATTTATAGTTACTGTAAGCACAGGTGGAATGCTTCCAAGCTCTAATGCTGCTGTGGAAGTCCTGCTCCTTGACTTGGACAAAGCTGGGATGCTGCTGACATTCTGCATGCTGAGGTAGTTCTGTAGCCTCATGCTGAGTTGCAAGATGTCTTATTTTGCCAATCTGCTGTATAAGTGGTATGCTCTGTTATCCTAGTAACTGTTCCTGTTTCTATACAGTCTTGTTGCAGATAGGAAAAGGAATTTCAGAGGTAGGCTTGAATTGCATTTCCTTAGGAGGATGGAGATGAGTTTTTACACAAGCTGTTTACCAGAATAAATATGCTTTTTTGCTGATGGGCTTTTAGGTCATAGTTTATTTTAAACAGTGCGTTGTCTGTATTGTCAGTCTTTTAAAGATCTCTCTATATATGTGTGCTTTTTAGTAGCTTCAAAGAATCATCTATCAGTATCATGTTTGTATGCAAGTATAAGCATGTTCAGCAGGAGTCCAACCAACAATGTGGAATAATCTGAAATATTACATCATCAAATGTGTTGCAGAGAAAGAGTTCCATATGCTTCAGACCTCTTCTATGAGGAATGATATTAAAAAGGTGTTTGAAGGAAAAACCTTCCACAAATTTATTCTTCAGCTGTTTATTATAATTGCCTATGTGTGTATTTAGTAAACCAAGAAAATCCTGTGTTAGCAACTTCAAAATTATCCTACAATGTGCACTGTTAACAGCAGCTTTGAAGCAGAGTTTTTTTTACTACCTTGCTTCACAGTAATAAATGATTATTTTGCATGAATAAGATGTAATTCTGGCTGTACCAGACTCCAGCCTGTTAAATGCTGAAGCACAGCAGCGTTTCTGTGTGCCAGTTTTTCTGCTGTAAAAGGTAGGTAGTGCTGCTGATGTTTTCCAGAGTGCTGTAGGATTTACATACAGACTTATACAGATTTATTCCAAAGCTTCTAGTTCAGAAGCAAACATGACTGTAATTCTACAAGTTGAAAAAGCTTTATTTCATTTTTATTTCATTTTTCATTTTATTTTTGATACTTCCTGGCAGTGCTTTGGTGGGACATACCTTTGTTCTTCAGTAAGCACATCAGCCTCACACTGCATAGTCCCCTTGTACCGATTCTGTTCTCCTACAAGTGCTACAGAGGTTTTCCCATCCTTGAGCAGTAGCATAAAAAGCATCTCTTAGTCTCTTGCAGGCATTCCTGTGTGACAGTTACTGCTGATGCTTTTCAGTCAGTAGTGAGGAGGAAAAGGGCTGGGGGAGGTATGAGGGTACAGCTTAGAAGAATGGACAAGGAGGGAGAGGAAAAGCAAACTCTGCTACGTAGGGGTTCTTGTAACTTGGCCTAGAAAGACGTGCACATAATTACATCACTGTTGCAGAAATTTTTTGCCGTTTCACTATATATACTTTCTGCTTTCAGGCTTCATCTTGCAGCAAACAAATAGCATTTTTTTGTTAAATTTGAAGCATGATTTAACCAAAATTAGTTTAAAGGCATATTACACCCTGATGGTTTCTCTTTTCCCTTTGCTTAAGTTAGTTAGTGGTGAAAAAAATAACGGTGGCTCTTTGAGCAGCATTACTGCCGATGGCATGACACATCTGAGACTGGAGCCCTATCCTATCAAATCTAAACGCTCAAGAGGTGCTACAGATACCTCTCCATTACATCCCTCTCACCAAAAAATTGTGTCTGGGTTATACAGGCGAGGTGTGTGATTCTGAGCATGGCTAGAGATATCACCCCTAGAAGAGGCAAAATAATCTCTAATTATTTCAGACTTCATATTGTTGCTGCAAGATGCACGTGGGAGACAAATGCAAAGATTAAACTCCTGGCTTTGGTGGGAAGGAGAATTGTTAAACAACTATGGTCATTAAGGAAAAAAAGAAAAAAGGAGGGAGTGTGAGCGGGGGCAGGAAGTCACTACTACTATATTTAGGATGTTAGGAACACAGAGGCATTTGAGAGGCAAATAAATATTTACTAAATACACGAGCAAATGTTATGACTTGCTGCTGCCTGTTGTTTTGTAAAAGAAAGTATATTACTAAATGTTTCTTCTCTCTTTGTGAATGAAAGAGCTCTGAAGGACCAGAATGGCTTAGTTTGTCTAGACATAGTTGTACATTCCCAAAGACTACTTGGAAAACATTTCTGGTACAAAATGTGGACTAGGCAGGGTTAGACTGTGGTTGGACTCAAGGTCTCTTCCAACGCAAGTGGTTTGGTGATTCTGTGTATATGTTTGTAAAGTCTGCTCGGTATTCCTAAACAAGCAGGGGTTCTTTCAGGAGATCTTGGTGCTTTCAGTGTGTCAGCAGTAAAGCAACCTGCATATTTGTTGAGTTTTTTTGTTTGTTTGGTGGTTGTTACTACTGTTTCCTTTTCTCTTTAGGGGCTACCAGCAGCAGGATGCCCATGAGTTCATGCGTTACCTTTTGGACCATCTGCACCTGGAACTCCAGGGGGGCTTCAATGGAGTTTCCCGTTCAGTAATTTTGCAAGAAAATTCTAGTGTGTCTGCGAGCAACAAGTGTTGCATGTAAGAAATATGTTTTAATTTCTTCAAAAGTGTAATGCCTTTGTATGGGTCTGTGTGTGGTAGATGTGGAATTTCAAATTCGTGGTTCCTTGTTTAAGTCCTCTTCATTGTCTCTGTAATGTTATGAATTACAAAGCTGCAGCATAAAGGATAAACATCTTACAGGTTTTGCTTCCTATGAGAAGGGCCAGTATTTTTCACAGGTGTGAGAGAGCATACAGGCTGTTATAAACAGATGTTAATTCATTAGTATTTCAGAAATACAAAGAACTTTGTATTTCTATTCTAAACCCAAATAGAATTATTTGTTCAGACAATCTCATTCTCTTAGGGTGACAGTCAAAATGAATGAGGCCAAGTACTTGCAGGTTTAAGTTGCCAGGAGACCTCCTGGATTAGTGAGCGACCAGTGTATGTACAGTTTTGAAGTCTCCCCAAGGAGGTATATTAGAAGGGGGGTGGCTAGTAGGTCAAGAGGGGTCCTTTTCCCACTCTATCCTGCCCTGGTGAGACCACATCTGGAATATTGTGTCCAGTTTTGGGCCCCTCAGTTCAAGGACATAGAACTTCTTGAGAGAGTCCTGTGCAGGGCCACCAAGATGATGGAGTGGAACATCTTCCTTAGGAGGACAGGCTGAGGGAGCTGGGTCTCTTCAGCTTGGAGAAGAGGAGACTGAGGGGTGACCTCATTAATGTTTATAAATATGTAAAGGGTGAGTGTCAGGAGGATGGAGCCAGGCTCTTCTCAGTGATGGCCAGTGACAGGACAAGGGGCAGTGGGTCCAAGCTGGAACATAGAAAGTTCCATGTGAATGTAAGGAAAAACTTTTCCACTGTGAGGGAGATGGAGCACTGGAACAGGCTGCCCAGAGAGGATGCAGAGTCTCCTTTTCTGGAGACATTCAAGACCAATCTGGACATGTTCCTGTGTGATTTAATCAGGTGATCCTGCTTGGGCAGAGGGGGGTTGGACTAGATGATCTTTCAAAGTACCTTCCAACTCCTGATGTTCTGTGATTCTGTGAAGTGGTCACAGCACCGAGCTTGACTGAGTTCAGGAAGCATCTGGACGATGTAGCCAGTCCTGTGCTGTGACTTGGCTGGTCCTCTGGAGCCAGGTATTGGATTTAATGATCCTTATGGGTCCCTTCCAGCTCAGGATATTGTATGATTCTGTGATTCAGTTTTCCTGCAGATGATCTTGCTGTATTTGCATTGTCACTTGACACAGTTAAAGCTGTTGCACTTTTTTTCTCCTGGTAATTTTGATTTTTATGTTACTGTGTGTTTTGAAACAGGTAATCCATGTGTTTCACTCTTCTTTCTGTACTTCTCAAAATACTGTTGTTTCTGAATTCTGTCCCAGGTGTGTTTTCTCTCAGATTGAAACTGTCACAGAGAGAAAACATTTTAATTTGCTTCAGGAAGGAATGTTAAGTCAGCTCAGCCTGCACATTTGGTCCCTAAGTCCTTGGATTCCCTACGTAAGAGTTGAGTGAGTTTTCCCTTCCTATACTGGTTAGGACACAGCAAGCAGGTCTGAGTTCGTGAGGGAAAGCCTAGAGTTCAGACTGTGCTCTTTGCCACGTTTTTATTGCTTTGCTTGTCATAAAAGAATCCGGAAATGTTCTTAGAATTGAAGTCTAGTTGAAAACTCAACCAATTCTGTTTTGTCAACATCTTGAATGTCAAAACACAAGGAGAATTTAAATTTTGCTCACATATCTACTATAAATTTGTCTAGAGAATGGCTGTTCAAATGCATAGTGAGATGGAGTAAGGTTCCTCCTGTCAAGGGCAAATTAAGGTCAATGAAATGCCTACAGTAAAGTAATAAATGTGCTGTGAACGCTCTCTTCCTGCGCACTGCTTCCTTCAGTTGGGTAGCTGTTTCCTTCTGCACAGCAAGCAGCAGATTAAAAATTAACTGTAAAGGTGTAGGTGGAGTGCAGATAAGGATCACAGGTTTCTGCAGGCTTGCAGTGTTAGGTGTGCAAGCACAAACTAGCAAGTTTAGAAGTTGAATAATTATACAAGTGGAAAACGATGTGGTGGGGTTTTTTTGTTGTTATTTGGATTGTGAGAAGTAAGGCCATTGCATAATCTGCTAAAAGATTAGGAAACTAATGAAAGCATAGAGAATGATGATAATGATGATGCAGCATATTGGCTATCATATCTTAATGCAGCCTAAGCTTCCTTTGCAAGTAAAGTGCAGAAATGTGCTTTGAGAAGCCAGTTACTTGTAACGCACGGTGCAGAATGAAAACACAAATATGCTCAACCTACCTAAGAGGGAAGGTTTTTTTGTTTCAAAACCAGCCTTAATTAGAGGGTTAAAATCCTGGACCCCTACAAGCATCAGGTCTCTGCTATAGACATGCAGTCAATCGGAATACTTTCAACACTGAAGTCTTTAGTGTCTGCTTAGAGCATACATGGTTCACTCTTTGGGTACAAGATGAAGGAACAGTATTAGAGCAGCTAAATACTTGTACTGTACAAATCAGGGGTGAATGGAATGCCGGGTGGATGAACTTGGTCACTGACGGTACACACAGATAAAACCACCCTCGCCTAGTAGGGGCGAGCTGTAAGCAGGAATCGTGTAACAGGTATTGAAAATACACCTCAAACAGTCTGACTGACTTGACTTCTGTGATGTGGTTTGTCTAGAAATGGAGCGTCTACTGTTGTCACAGCGATTTTTGGAGGCATTCTTCAAAATGAAGTTAACTGCCTAATATGTGGGACTGAATCGAGGAAGTTTGACCCATTCCTAGGTAAGGTGCCTTTTGCTTTCAAAATAAGGTGAGACTTGAGGCAGAAAAAAAAATCTGAATCATGAACGTTCAGGTGTCACATGACTGAACCAGAATTTTAGCCTGAACAGTTTAGGCATTGTTTTATTCAGCCCTAATTTTTGTTTTAACCTTTGGTTTTCTAGACCTTTCTCTAGATATTCCAAGTCAGTTCAGAAATAAACGTACTAAAAATCAAGAAAATGGACCAATGTGCACACTACGAGGTAAGAGTGCTTGGATAATCAAATCATCGCCGGGACTAAGAGTATATACTTGTCAGAGTGTTTATTTCAGAGGAACCAGGCTTTTCCCTAGGGTGTGACTTAGTGTCATATTTTATTCTCATTTTATTAGGTTCCATGGTAGAAAAAGGTGCCAGAATAATTTTCCATGCAGGTTTTGCCTCAGTTCCTGTGCATTGATGTACTAATATGAAAAAGTGGGGCTGGGACATGTTTCAGGAGGTCAGCTAAATTTCAAGGAGGATTTCAGTGGAGTGGGGGGTTTTGGTGTTCTTTTTTTTGTTTGTTTGTTGGTTTTGGTTTTTTTTTCTTCTTCTTTTTGTTTGTTTGTTTGTTTGTTTTGTGGTCAGGACAATTCTGGCATATTCCAGTCTTTCTAATTGGCACTTAACTGTATTGTTGCTTCTTGGCATTTGTTGAGGCACTTTACTTAGTGTGTCCTGTTGCACATAGCAAGGATAGCTCTTGGGTGTTCTGCTTTTTAAATAATGTGAATGCAACCCTGCAAAGTTAGGAACTAATGCTGAACTTGTTGTAAAGGAGGCTGATTGTGCAGACTTGGGAATATACTTGCTGCAGACCCCATATTTCCTCTGTACCTGAAACCCGATTGCCTTTAAAAGTTGATATTATTTGTTAGTCATGTAGTTTTGTTTGAAAACAGCAGTGCTGAATGGTGGGCAGTCTCATTTGAAAGCTGGAGCTCAGGTGACTTTTTTTTTTTTCCTCTCTTGAACAGCTTAGAGCTGTGTTTCAAGGAGTTGGGGAATGCTGCATGTTGCGGCATGATACATGTTAAACAGCTTTTTGCTGCATAAACGTCTGTAGTAACTGGAATGACTGCAGCAGATAGACACACCTCTGTAGTGCTGTTATTTGTTGTATTTCATGTTACAAACATTGCTTGATGTAAACTTGAATGAGGTTTCTTTGGGTGTTTTGTTTTTTGTGCGTTGTTCTTTTTTAGATTGTCTTCGCAGTTTTACAGATCTGGAAGAACTTGATGAGACAGAGCTGTATATGTGTCACAAATGCAAAAAGAAACAGAAGTCCACCAAAAAATTTTGGATTCAGAAATTACCAAAGGTTTGTATAAGCTTGAAGAGCAACAGTGTGACAGTACGTCAAAGCAAACTGTCTCCACCTGTAGCAGACCAACACTTAACTCTCCAATGGGCTACTGCAGATGTCTTGCACCAAGTTCAACCTCTTTCTCTAATGCATCCTTTTTTTTTTAATTTATTTTTTTGGTATTTAATCCTTGTAGGTGCTATGCTTACACTTGAAACGATTTCACTGGACAGCGTATCTGAGAAACAAGGTTGATACCTATGTTGAGTTTCCCTTACGAGGCCTAGACATGAAATGCTACTTGTTGGAGGTATGGGGAATCACCAGTGCTTTCTGCAGAAATATGTTACACAATGTACATCTTTATTGCTGTTTATAGTAGGTGCTATTGAGATCTGAAGCTTTTACTGTCTTTTTGACCACAGCCCGAGAACAGTGGCCCAGAAAGCTGCCTGTATGACCTTGCAGCTGTTGTTGTGCATCATGGTTCGGGGTGAGTATGAGGACTAAGCCTACTTCTTGGCAGAGACTGAAGTAGGTGAGAGTTAAGGAAGGTTTAAAAGTCCCTACCGACTGCATTTCGACTGGTGAAAACAGCAGCAGTCTATAAACTTAAATGGAACTAAGCTGAAATATCTTCAGGTGAATCTGTATAGGTACTTCTGTGAATGCTCACTGGCAGTCTTGGGGAGTAATGCCCAGAAGTGTGAGACAGAATGAGAAGAGTCTAGTTTCTCTAGGAATGGAAAGCCCTAAACCAGCAGAGCGAGGTAAGGGGCCTTCCAGAAGTTAACGCTTTGGTTTGAAATTCTGAGTACAAAGCAGAAACAGGGTTGGGTTTTTGTTGGGTTTGGGTTTTTTTTTTTTCCCTGCTTTTATTCACTTTGAGAGGCAAATGTGTACTTATGCCAAAAGAGTGCATGCAAACCTTTGGAACATCTGCGGGTAGGCTTGAGATAGTACTGACCTTCCCTCCAGCAGGAGTGAACTTCAAAGTGATTGCTAATAGGTGTGCCACAAGGCTGGCAAGTGTTGAAGTGAAGTTGCTGGGTGTGTTTGGTTTGCTTTGATTTGTGGGTTGGGAGGTGGGGGGGTGGGTTGTGTTTGGCTGCTTTTCCTCAGCCCTGGACACATCTGTGGAGAGTAGTACTAGTGGAGACAAGACAGCTGTTCAACCAGAGAATGTGGCGTTCTGGTCCTTCAGGCAATCGCTCCATCGGTATGAGCTGTGAAAGGACTTCTCTTAAAGAAATTAAACCCTATCACTCAAAACCTTGTCTATGCCTGAGTTTAGGTCAAAGATGAAAAACAGATGTTTTGTCCAGAAAGTCCATCTTAGCTTGCCGTGGCAGAGTAATGAAAACTGACGGTTTTGTACTTGTAGGGATGTTAAGATTCAAGAACTAGGACTCAGGAGATGTGGATCTGTTTAAGAAGAAATTGAAGAAGTTTCTTCTTGGGGATCTGGGATTAGTTTTGCAGTGAGTGCTTATATTTAGACTTTAGTGAGTTTCTCTAGATGGAAATGGGGAAGGCTTCTGAAAATGGAGCATAGTGAAATTTTGGTAGCTAGTGCTTGACTAACAACAGGTAGGGATTTGAATTTTTTTTTTAATGTAGGTGAGCACAGAAGCATTGCACAAAGACTACGGGCTGCTAATAAGTTTACATTTTAAAAACCCCTTTCAGCTCATCCCCAGTAAGCAATTATTTTACTTAACATAAAGCTTTGATTTCAAGAAGTTGGAGCCCCACAGGTTAAGAAGAACCTTACCAAATGTTGTGGAAGGCTCAGCTTCTCTCTTCCTCTCTCAGAAGTCTCTTAGCCCCAGTTTAAGCTGCAGCAGAAAATGAGGTGGTCTGTCTCCTGATTGTCCTTTCTTTCCCCGCCTCCCCTCCCCTGGTGACAGCGTTGGCTCTGGACATTACACCGCATACGCAGCTCATGAAGGCCGTTGGTTCCATTTCAACGACAGTACTGTAACTTTGACCGACGAGGAGACTGTGGTAAAGGCCAAGGCATACATTCTCTTCTACGTGGAACGGCAAGCCAAATCTGGATCAGATAAACTTTAATACCTCCTTTTAATTCTCACTTATCAAGTCCACCGGACAAAGCATTTCCATTTCTCCATAAATACTTGATCCAAGACTATTGATTTCATTGTGCACTTTTCAATTTCCTCTTGTGGGTTTTAGTTTTGTTGTGTCAGTGGTAGCATTTGACTTCCTGAACTTGGACATAAACTAACGTTTTTTTAGTTATACCAGAGAACCTCAGCAGATTTTGATTTGCTGCTTTAGTTGTGATAACTCAGTTTTTATATATATAGTTTCATTAAATACTTAGATAATTGACTTTTTTATATTAATGTTTTCAGTTCTCACTTTCTAAAGGCACATTTACATCAAAGAAGCTTTCTGTCCTTACAAGCAAGATAAATGTGCTTCTGATTATGGAGAGCAATACAACTTGATGCTGTTCTCATAGCCGTTACGTAGATATGATTCAGTCTCTTTAAATCAAGGAGTTGCTGGCACGTACTATTTTTTTTTCCTCGTGCAAGAAACTAAACAGTGACCTCTGAACAATCATTCTTTGCCTGCAGAAGAGAGGAGAAGTGGCATCATTAAATAGACCAGGTAATTGCTGCTATATTGGTGTGTAATCAGGCTGCTGACTTCTTTCAGGAATCATTGTAAATAAAACAGTTGGTTCAGTTGTATCTACACTGCAGTTGATTCAAGTACTTCTCACATATGCTCTGCTTTCTGGGCCTTCAAATTTAGAACAAACATCTTAAGATATACACATCTAAAGTGTGTAGAGATTGATGTTTTTTTAACCAAATCAGAACTGCCTTAGACATCTCTTGTTTTAGACCATCATCCAGAAATTTGATCATAAACACTTACTTGCTTGAAAACTTGGAGACTTCCTGGCACCAGAGAATGGGGAATAGAGCTGCAGAGTTTGGTGTTTGCAGTCTTAGGCCAGGTATACCTCCTGTCTACAAAATGCCTGCAGTTCACTTCACACCTGATGGTGTTCCAGATGCTTTGCACGACAATTGTTTTTACCAGTTTTACCCCTGTGCCTAGTGGGGTCATCAGCCAAGACTGCTTGTTGACCATAGCTGTAGTATTTATGCATTGGCCCAGTGTGGGATCTGTCTTTACAGTCTCTAGACGAACACTGGAGGGATGATAGCATTTCTAAAACTTGATTATATAGTGGAGAAAGACTTTTGTTAATGAAA
This sequence comes from Heliornis fulica, assembly GCA_013399135.1. Classification (NCBI taxonomy): domain Eukaryota; kingdom Metazoa; phylum Chordata; class Aves; order Gruiformes; family Heliornithidae; genus Heliornis; species Heliornis fulica. Next base: position 272,677 of record VXBZ01006977.1, on the reverse strand, counting down.
TAAAAACTTGAATTTTAGCCATCCTGCTGAGGTGGAGGGTGAAACTGAGCTAATGAGATATAAAAAAAAGTGGTCAGGAAGAGCAATATTGCAAAACCCAAGAATACCAAAAACTTCTCAAGTGTGACAAATGCTACAGTTCTCTCTCCCAGGCCATCCATGCTAGCTAGCCCCCATGTGCCCGGAGTGCAGCTGGACACCCTTAAAATAATAGTAGGTAATAGGAGGGAGTAGAGTTTACACAATCAAATTGAGCCTCTTTGTTGTGACAACAGAAGTGTAGGGTATGATTATAGATTATTGCTCCAGAAAGGCATTGTGGGCACAGGAAATATTTCCCTACAGGTTGTACTGTAGCTCAGCCCGGTGGACATGGAGCAGGCATCACTTTCCTTGCTGCAGGGTACCAGCTAGCTGTGCACCAACTAGTATAAAGAGAAGTCACAATGGTGGCTTTTTAAAATGTCATTCTGCATAGTTTTTTCAGAGCATCTTAAACCAGGAACAAGAGAAATTGGCTTTGTAGAAAACTTGCAGAAAGCATTCAGCATTGCAAACAGTGTATGAATATGTAACTGTACAGTAACACCTACTTTTACTTAAGGTGAACAATAAATAGAACTATTTGTTGTTTTCAAATGCAGATAGTTTGGCACCTATAATTTCTCTGTTTCTTGCAGCCAGAGCCTTTCTCCTCAGCAAAACAGATTGCTGTTACTATTTATACAGGCAGAAAAAGGTATTTGACGGACTTATTGGCGTGCAAGGCAAGGAGGGATCTGACCACATTATTACCCTGAGGGGTAGCATTACTGCGAACCGGTGGGGAGCTAAGGAGATTCCAGCTATAACTGCATTTTATCTGCATGCTACTTGGTTTGGATGGATGGCTTCAGAATTTTAGTTTTGAGACAGCAGAGCTTAAAATACACAAGTAGCTATGCACCAGAGGCAGTTTTAACCTAACAGTAGCCAGGTGCGTGCAGTGTTCTCGCAAACCAGTGATGTAAATGTGCCTTTCTGTTTATTTAAGAAGTTAAATTTGTAATCTTCAGCAACATTCACTTACTTTAAACAGCTTCTACTTCTGCAGTTTATTTTTTGGGTCAGTGTGACGTTCTCACTTCAGTGTTTCCTTTCAGTAACATTTGCTGTGTAACATTAAGGTCTTGGGCAGTGCTATCCAGCACGGTCCATTTGAGACACGGCCATGGGAACGCAATGCAATCAGGTCAGTCTTGGTCTCGCAGCAGGTGGTGATAAGGACTCAGCCATATGCGCTGCTGGAACGAGTACATTGTAAATCCTTCCCTTATTTAACCTTCTGCCACTGCAAACCCAGATGGACAGGATGAACAGTTTGTTGTGGCAACACAAGTATTTCTCTTCCTGGTGGAGAACTATGCTTATTGACTGTATTCTATTCAGTGTGGTGTCAAAAAACCCCAAACCAAACAAAAAACCCAACAAACAAAACCCCTGAGCACTGAACTAGTAACATACACCGCACCTGGCCTAGTATTACATTTTTAACCTTACTTGTATATCCTATATTTATCTACTAGCTTGGGGGGAGGGCGGGTTGGAGGGGGATATCTCATTTCGTTTAAGCCAAATGTTTCTTTTTTACTTATTCATAATGATATAGCACACATGAACTGGCAAGAATGTTTTTCTTGCGCGTCTGCAAGCAACAACTGCTCTCTACAGTTGAAAGACTTCAATACTTTTCACCAGAATTTCTCTGATCAAAGTTTGTCCTTTTGTTAGCAATTTTAGCCACATATAAAACTGGAGACAGAAGATACATAAAGCAAAACAGCGAAATGTCCAGCTTTCAGAGTACTTCTGCTTTAGTGTGCTGGTAGGCGGAATATTATATAAAATTCTGAGGCACTTAGGGAGCTCTCTGGTTCTCTTTCTCTTTGTAGAGTCAGAAGGTGCTTTCCAGGTGGTAATAGATATCAGCAAGAAAGAAGAGTTTAAAATGTTTAGACAGGCAGGGACCATGGGCTTGTATCAAAAGCAGGAGACCATTTATAAGGAATTTGTTAAATCAGTGGAAAGCGAAACAGCACACGCTGTTCTTGAAATTCCCCAAGAATGTTTCATTACTGATGTGTCTGTGTCTTACTGATGAGGTAATGAGCACCTTGAAAGTTGATTCCAATGTGCTTTAGGATATCCTCACGTACTGTAGTGCCATAGTTGTAATTGTTTACCATTAAAATTTAGTGTGTAATTTTCAGTGAGGATTACTGACTGTGCTCATCTTGTGTGTTTCTGGAGCAGTTCCAGGTCGAATGTGAATTATATTTCGTTCACACAGCGTGTTTATGGAAAATGTGCCATTAAAGTGTCTCCTTTCCTTAGAAAACTAAGCTCCTCTTGTCCTTCTATAGGCTTTCAGAATATCATCAGTTTCAATGCTTTTGAACATGGATGGCGGAGTATTTTCACTTGTTCTGGGGGAAACAAAGCAAAATGAAGCATTCCCACTATTTGAGACCCCTACCAAAACTTAGCATCTAATACCAAGGAGGAATTGCCATTCAATTTTAAAGGGTCTCGTGCCAGCTGCTAATTTGTATGCCACGTGGTGGTGTGGGTCCTCTGTGTGGTTAGTCCACCCTAGGAAAATGTCATTCAGACTTGCTCGTGCGTTGGTGTTTTTTATTAATAATATTCCTGTGGTTTATGCCAACTCTGCACAGTCTCAGGAAGAGAATGGAAGCTGAAAAACACTAGTGAGAGAACAAAAAAAAAAGTAGGTGCTGGAACACCATTTAAGCTACAGTTGCACAGTGACCAGCTTACCTGGTATATGAAAACATTCACCTTTCTTGTCCCTTTCGTGACTTCATGAAGCACTCGCTGCTTGCTGGCAGCAAGTATTTCTGTGTGGGAGTGGGGACCAGGCATCTTCCCCTCAGTTCAAGGAAAGTACTGAAACACAAAGGATTGGAAACCAAGATGACTGGCAAGCATTAAGCACAGCTTACTGTATATAGTAGAAACCCACAACAGAGTTAAAGAACATTCAGAATTGCAGTATTTTGGAGTCACTGCGTGTAATGTACATATTACTCAAGTACAGATAAGCAGCAAAAGTAATCGTGTGGCCTGCAGACAAATACCAGATGATGTTTTTCAGTGTTCAAGCTGCCCCTCGGTCCCATACACCCCTGTCCTACACTGAAAGAAACCCAGATCAAATGCATAGGTACATGAAATCTCCCAGCCGGTAAAAACATGCAAGCCATGTGACCAGGCCCTGCAGGGAGATTTTGCTATTACTAGTTAGTTGAATGTATTACTTTACTATATTGGGTGAGTATAAGCTGCCTTAAGTGCAAGGGGTTCTAACGCACAGCCATGCAAGTTGCAGGCTGCTCCTTGTTGTTCATCATTCTAATCTGCCATTTTATCTTTAGGAGAGACTTTCTGCTGCTACAGTTTCTTCCTTTACTGGAAAACAAACACACTGATATTAAAAAAAACATTATATATTCCCCCAAAAACCTGCCATGGCTATGGTAACAGAGCTAAGCTTATAGCAACATAACAGAAGAAAATTCTTGTAAAACTCAAGCTAATAGACGATGTTTATGAAAAGCACAAGCCTACAAGCAGCTACACACTCCTGTGTATGGCTTTGTGCATATCATTGCTGGCCTCAACTTCAGACGGGCAGAAAAGCACCCGTAAGTCTGAGGTTTGTAAATGGAGGAGATGGAGAATTACTAAACTCCTTTTACAAGCTGTTTGTGAAAGTTCATTTTCAAGCATAGCAGTCCTTGAACACAGAGCACGAGTTCAACCTCAGAAGGTGTGGTGAACAGAAAGTCTGAAATAGCTGTACTCTGCGGAAACTTACTTGGAAAACCAAAGGCTGGGGAAACCATTCCTTGCAGCTTTTTAGCTAAACTGCCCCCCCCTCCCCCCCGTGCTCATTAACTCTGATAAATTTCAGGAGCACCTAAAAGGAGACAAATGCCTTTTAAGGAAGCATTCTGTGACAATCAAGTGGTGCATGCTCATTCCATTCCCTTGTAGAAATGGATCAGTTTCAGGCATCTATGGTTGTTTTTGTCCTTTCCCCGTTCCTAGCTTCTGCAGCAGTTGTTTGCCAAAAATAAACACCATTCCATAGCCATATATGTGCAACAGCCTTCTGGTTATTCCACACACCCCCACCCCCAGCAGTGCCGTTATACCAGAGGACCAGAAGACTGTCTTCTTTCCAGCACGTTCTGACGAGCTATGCATATAACCCAGCTGAATCGGGAATGCCTTTTGCATCTGTTTTCTTTTCTGGACAAAAATAGTAGGAAAAGTTTAGCAAAAACATGTCACACGTTGCAAGAAGTGTTTCAGGATCCTTTACTATGGTCTTTGTTGAACTTTCATTCTCCAGCGGAGCTAAAGAAGGATAACTTTCTCCTGGGACCTGCTTTAAAATACTTATCCATCTGTTGGTATTCAGAGAGAGTCAAGGTGTGTAACATTGAGGACTGGATGAAAAACAATTTCCAGAAAGACTTCTGTAACAGGCATGAAAACACTGTCAGTGGGTTTTTACTAGAAGTTTGCAACAGGTACGTTCTTTGGGTGTGAAAATCTACGTCTGATGTAAACGTTAACTGCCTCGAAATGAGAGAATGTAGAGCTGTGTGCACCAAGTACGTGAGTGCTTTGACTTGGTTGTTCTGGTGCAGTACTAAGTTGTTTTTATAGTGGTGATAGTGTATGCTTCATAATTACTTTCCTTAAGCCTACTTTTCTGGCCCTTCTGTTTTAAAAAGAGTGAATAATTGATATAGGAGAGTGCAAACCTGCCTTCTCAGTTGCTTCATCCCGGGGGTATGATCTCCTCCATCCTAAGGAAGGAGGAGATCACAAGCCCTGACTATATGTCAAAACAAAACTCAAGTTCAGCAAACATCTTACTAGTAAAACATAGTATTTGTATCAGTCTAAGAAGGAGTATTAGCTTTACAGCAAAAGTTCACACTTCTAAGCTTGTTCTAAAGTACAGCCAAGAAATCCCTGTAGCAAAAGCAGCTCTGGACACACACTGTGTTTTCTAAGAGCTTTAGTGTTAAAAGCAGCTCCAAGAACAAAAAAAAAAATGCAGTAGGGGAGGAGCAAACATCATAGATCCCAGCCCTAGTGTTTCACTTAGGCAGAAAACAGCCGTGGATCTAAGATTAGAGCCAAAGGGAGCGTATCGGCACCTAACCTGCCACAGCACACTGCAGCCAGCCCTCAGCTTTGTACCACAATGTGGAAAGCAAAAAGGTGTCTTTGGAGTAACAACTGAAAAAAGCTGCCAAAGCCAACAGCATTATCTGAAAAGAAAAACTGAAATGTAGGTTCAAACATTAAACTGCAAGTACAAAATTTCAAAGTAACTAAGGACAGCAGATAAATCTGGGTTAAAAAGTAGAGAAACATCAATTAGGAGCAGAGCTGTGCCTGGGAACAAGGGGGTACAGGGAGCCATTCTCTATTTTGGCCCCACAGTGCATACCGTGAGGCTAGTGAATCCCTGTAAAATGAAGCGTGGGCGTGTTCTTACTTGCCCAGGCTCAGCGTGCCTACACAGCAGCCTCTTCACTGGGTTATTAGTGACTTGAGTCTGGTCTCTAGCGGGTTGTCAGTTGCTGGGGTTAGAGAAGGGCAGCACCAGGCAAGTCATTAAGGAAAAGCAACACAGCTGCGGCTTAGCTAAGTACCTGCATGCTGGCTGAGCTACAGCTGTCACTACCAAGGTCGAAACCAGAGAAGGCAAATTCTGTGGTCAGTAAAGCTGAACACCAGGATGTACCTCTGTCTGCACCTACTAGTACTTGCACAAGCTTCCTGATGGAAGAGGAAATACTTCTCTAACTCTTAGTTTCTTGATGATACTAGCTTCTCCAAGCTGTGGTTTTATCCCCACACCACCATGACTCCCCCCAACCCCCTCCTCACCCGTACCAATCATGTTTTCAGATGTCCAAACCTGCTCTCCCTGACCCTCTCTGGATGTGGCCACGTCACAGATGATTGCATCTCTGTGCTTCTCAAGAGCTGCCCAAACCTCAAGACGCTCAAACTGGAAAACTGCGTGCGGATCACCGACCAGACGCTGGAAGCAGTGACCCTCTATGGGAGATCGCTGGAAACGCTCCATGTGGATTTCTGCCGGAACATAACACAAAGTGGGCTAGAGAGAGTGAGGGAAAAACGACCCTCTGTAATGCTGAGAGCAGAGCGAAGCGCCAATATGATTCCAGACAATAAGCCAGAAAAAAAAAAAAAAGTCAGTGCTTGAAAAGGGATCTGGAAAAATCAGTTTAGCCTGAAGTGCAACAAATGGCTAAAAGCTCGGTCAGTGTGGGTATCTTATGGGACTTCTCTCATCTGGGGTAGTGTTGCTATGACTGCACCTGCCTCCCCGCGGTGCAGGTTAAGTCCAGACAAAGGGCGTGGTGGAAACGGCCAACAGTTGTAGGGGAAGCAAACCCCATTCGTGTTCTGTTCCACTTTGAAATGGGAAAAACCCAGCATTGCTGTCTCCAATTGGCAGACTTGATTTAGGCTGGGAAAAAAACCCAAACCCGCGATGTTGACTCCCTGTGGCTGAGGGGAATGTCTTCCACGTGGACGCAGCGCCATGTTCTAACAGGGTAACATTTGACCAGAGCTAAATAAATTCAGTGAGATGTTAGCTGAGCGTACCAGTGGCTGGCTGAGCCACAGGCAGCGTGGCGCGGGCCAGCACGGTGGATATTGCAGGCGGGTACCAGGTCAAAAAGGTGCACAGGAAGACCGTCCCTCTGTCCCCCCTCCGTCCCTCGAAGCCGGTGCTTCCCAGCTGCAGCGGGACAGGGCGGGCGGCGGGAGCAGCCACTTGTGTGGTGGTTACGCATTTGCGCAGCTTTGTGGGAACAAGGCCCTAACAAACACCTGTGGTGGAGGACACGGCCCTGCGGGTGCCACATCCGCCCACGCGGTGGCAGCAACAGGCGTTAGGCTGCAAGAGCACGTGCCAAGCCCCGTCCTCAGCCATCAGCAGCTCGCTGGCTTCACCTCCCACGCGAGCTCCCGCCGGCCCACGGGCACGCGGCGGGTCGGGGGCGGGTGAGGAGCCCGAACCGCGGCGCGGGGCAGAGGCGGGTTACGTGGGTGCCCCGCGGGGCGAGACGCGGGTTCCGGCCGAGCTGTGACGGGTCCGCAGCGCTGCGCGGACGCTCGGCCAGAGGAGGCCGCGGGTGCTCCGCACGCAGCGCTGGGGCCGGGCCGGGGGATGGCGGCAGCCGCCTCCTCCGAGAGGCGCAAGGGCCTGTCCTGGTGTTCCGCGAGGGGCTCGCGGACCCGGGAGGACCCCGGCATAACGCGGGGCGGGAAAGGAGACCACGCGGCACTCTGTGAGGGCGCAGGAAGCGCAACGGTCCCGTGTCGCGTGGCGTGTCCCGCGTGTCCCGGCGCGCGCAGCACCGGCGGGAGACGCCCGCGCGAGAGCCGCCAGCAGCGCGCCCGGTGTCCACGCCACGCACGCCCGAGACCGTCACGGCGCTGCGACCCACACCGGCTAATGGGAAACTGGGCGGAGCCGCAGGGGGGAACAGACGTGTCCTGGGGGCGGCTGGGCGAGAGGCGTCTCGACTGTCTGGATCGAGCTCGCTCGCGCTCTCTCTCTCTCTCCCCCTCCCTCCCTTTCCGGCTCTCTCTTTTTCTCCC
>VXBZ01006977.1:163545-262655 GCA_013399135.1 Heliornis fulica | reverse complement strand
AGAGTGCAACACATTACACCTAGTAGTAGACATGTTTTTGTGCCTCTAGAGATAGTGTGCCATGTGACACCTATTAGTAGGCGTGTTTTCACACCTATAGAGTGCGATGCCGTTTGACACCTAGTAGTAGGTGTGTTTTCACGCCTCCAGAGAGAGTGTGTGTTGCGCAGCACCTATTAGTAGGTGGGTGTCACACCTCTGTAGAGAGAGAGTGCGATGCATTACATGTGACACCTAGTAGTAAGTGTGTTTTCGCGCCTCTATAGAGAGATTGGGTTGCACAACCCCTAGTAGTGTTTTTTCATGCCTCTATAGTGACGTGTGACACCTAGTAGTAGGTGTGTTTTTGTGCCTCTAGGGAGTGAGAGTGCAAAGTGGGACACCTAGTAGTAGGTGTGTTTTTGCGCCTCTATAGAGGGAGAGTGTGACACATTACACCTAGTAGTGTGTTTTCGTGCCTCTATAGAGTGGGTTGCACAACACCTAGTAGTAGGTGTATGTTCATGCCTCTATAGAGAGTGACGTGTGACACCTAGTAGTAGATGTGGTTTTGTGCCTCTAGGGAGAGAGAGAGTGCGCGATGTGCAACACCTAGGTGTGTTTTCACGCCTCTATAGAGAGATTGGGTTGCGCAACAACTAGTAGTAGGTGTGTTTTGTGCCTCTGTAGAGAGTGTGACACATTACACCTAGCAGTGTGTTTTCGTGCCTCTATAGAGTGACGTGTGACACCTAGTAGTAGGTGTGTTTTTGTGCCTTTATAGAGGGAGAGTGTGACACATTACACCTAGTAGTGTGTTTTTGTGCCTCTAGAGAGTGGGTTGCGCAACACCTAGTAGTAGGTGTTTTTTCATGCCTCTATAGAGAGTGACGTGTGACACCTAGTAGTAGATGTGGTTTTGTGCCTCTAGGGAGAGAGAGTGCACGATGTGCAACACCTAGGTGTGTTTTCACGCCTCTATAGAGAGTGCGACGCACAACACCTAGTAGGCATGTTTTCGTGCCTCTATAGAGTGCGACGCATTACACCTAGTAGTAGGTGTGTTTTCGCACCTCTATAGTGAGTGCGACGCTTGACACCTAATAGTAGATGTGATTTTGCATCGCCATAGAGCGTGATGTGCGACACCTAGTAGAAGGTGTGTTTTCATGCCTCTGTAGAGGGAGTGCAACGCACGACACCTAGTAGTAGGGGTGTTTTTGCGCCACCATAGAGTATGACATGTGACACCTAGGAGTAGGTGTGTTTTCGTGCCTCTGTAGAGAGAGTGCGACGCTCGACACCTAGTAGTAGGTGTGTTTTCGCGCCTCTGCAGAGTGTGACGCTTGACACCTAGTAGTAGGCTTATTTTCACGTCTTTAGAGAGAGAGAGTGCGACGTTCGACATTTACTAGTAGGTGTGTTTTCACGCCTCTAGGGAGCAAGAGTGCAACGTGGGACACCTAGTAGTAGGTGTGTTTTTGCGCCTCTATACAGAGTGTGTGTGGCGCAACACCTAGTAGTAGGCATGTTTTCACACCTCTATAGAGTGCGACACAAGTCACCTAGTAGTAGGTGTGTTTTCGCACCTCTAGAGAGAGAGTGTGCCGTGTGACACCTAGTAGTAAGTGTGTTTTCGTGCCTCTATAGAGTGGGTTGCGCAACACCTAGTAGTGGGTGTGTTTTCATGCCTCTATAGAGAGTGATGTGTGACACCTAGTAGTAGGTGCGTTTTCGCACCTCTAGAGAGAGAGAGCGGCACACAACACCTCGTAACAAAGGAAGTAAAAAGCAATTGGAAATACCCGTGGTGGCAGAGGAGGTATCGTCAAAACCAGGGTAAAAAGGGGCTACAAAACAGACCTTATGGGCCTGGCCTTACTAAGCTGAGCGTGAAGTTGAGCTGTGTTCAGTACTACTGTTGTAGAGCCACAAATCCACAGAGCAGACAGTGGTCATGGTCAACAAGGGACGCAGGCCTCAGGTTCCCCAGTGCTGTTCTGCAGAATACCTACCGGCACGTTATCTCGCGCGGGTACAGCTTTGCGAGCTGCCTGTCTCGGGTTGTGTTCAGCACTGAACACATGTCAGCTTCCTGTGCTCCGTCTGGAACGGGTACGGTAAACATGTGGTACGGTAAACACACGGGTCCTTACCTCTGATGCTCCCCGCTTCGGTCAGGTGAGAATGTCCCTTCCGCTGCTGCCAGGGAAGGAAAGGAGGTAGGATGGCACCTGGATATAGCTTACAGTCCACCATGCTGCAGCCAACAGGTTTCTTACGGGGTGAGACTTGGTGTATTTTTTTTCTTTAAGTAACTGCATATATGGCCTACGTCTCCTCCAGAATGCCGATACATACCTATAAGATACATATATATGCCTATAATATTTATCCCCCTTCCCACAGGGCCAGGTCTGCATGCATCAAACACCCCTCAAGTGATGTAAAGTTCTGACTTTCTCAGAAGGTCTCCAACAGCGGGATGTGATGATCAGTTCCTGCATTCCCTACCTGTGTATACAATTAGGTTTAAGAAGCGTTACGTGAGAAAACAGACCGTGACTGCAGCCTGGCTCTGATGCCTGAGCTGCAGAACTGTGTCAGTCAGCGGGTTAAAAGGACTGTGTGCACAGTATAATTGTGGTGCAAAAAATGGTACTGTAAAATAAAGGGAATTGTTTTAATGGTGCTAAAATAGAATATCAAAGAACAGGCATAATCAATTTTAAAAGTCTCCATTAAAGCAACTCAGCACAATCCTTTAATCAACATCAATATTTACCAACATCAACATCCTCTTTGACTCTACTGTAAGGTCCCTCCAAAACCAACCTCATTATCCAAGAAGCTAACTCCACGGTCTGTACAAAACCAGAACCTTTAGGCAGGGTCCTATTACCTGACTGAAAAAAGTCTGACAAATTAGCAGCACTAATTCAGACACGTTAATCAAGTCTAGTACATAGCAACACAGGACTTTATACAGCTGTTTCCCCTTCTGTGTGTAACTTGGTAGTGGTTATGCGTGGCACCTACATATTTAGACCGTGACGTGAATATACTCCCCCACACAGAGTGGTGGGACACCAAAACCTCTGTCTGGTTTGGAACTATAATACAGGAGGCAGGAAGCCAAGTTTGTTATTTCAGAGCCCAGGCTCTCTCCTTCCCCACTGCTGAAAGCCCCTTGTTGTGGTCTGGTTCTTGGTCCTAGCTTGAGAACCTTTTGCCTTTTTCGTGAGCTGACGACTCCTCCTGACCGAAAGAGCTTCACCAGGTAAAACCCAAATCTGCAAATGTATACAGCTTATCAAGTCAGCCCTTTGACTGATACCACCTGGCAGCAATACATCAGTTCAGCCTCGGACAACCACAAAGCTGTACCCATCAACCCCAGTGACCAGAAATCTCTTTGTGCAGTACATTGCTCTCCTAATTAGACCTAGTAGACCCAATACTCTCCTAACAGACCATTACCGTCTAAGCAAACCCTGCTGATCACGGTACAATTTACAGCTGCAAGAGAATGAGATTAAACACACACCGTTTACTAAAATCAAAGGCATAAACTACAGATGTATATAGAATGCACTGCCTCCACTACTACCCAGTCACTTGCATTTTAACTCTTCTGTACTCCGATCCGGAATCAGCTACAGCAATCTGTATGTTGGAATGGGTTTGGGGTTTTCTCTTGTAATTTACCAACAGATTTAAAGGCTTGTGAGTCCAAGTGGCAGCAGTGTTGTTACTGCAGACAACTACTACTCTGCAGGACAGAACTATTGACATAAAAATCAAAAAGGAACCAAGTACAGCGTTACCTTCTGTCGCAGCATGAGCAATAAATAGCGTATAGCCAAAAAAGAGGGTAACTCGGCCACATTAAGAGCACAGTACTACACAACAGATTTGTTGGAGACAAACATTTTAGGACCCTTCAAATGTCATGTCCTTTGTAACCACGGCAAGACTATAATTTCCTGACACAAAACATAAAAAGTGTGAAGACTGAGCAACCCACAATTCACAAATGCAGACGAGCAACCAATTCTTGAATTTGCTTTATTTTTCTCTGCATAAGGAACCCTGCACAGGCAATTCAAATTAAAACAAAATAAATATGTGAATATTCATGTAAAACTGTCCTTGCTAATGAACAATTATACACAATGTACACCTCTTCATGTTCACTGGGAGGGCTTACAAATGTACTATTCCCAACAAAAACGCACCAAAACGTCTCCATGCAAACTTATCAAAAGTGACCAAAAAAGGAGAAAAAAAACCTCTTACCGATCATACTTTTTTGTTTGCTTTTTACCTTTTTCTTTTTTACAATCACAAAAAAATAAAAACATCTTTTTTTTTTTCCTTTTGTTTTTGTTTTTTTCCCGGTTACATTTAGAGTAACTAAAATGTGGCCACTGTCTATTAACATCTGGTTTTATGCTCCTAAAACATCTATGCTTACTGTAAAGTTATGTCAACAATGAATCGGACTTAGGGCGCTATCTGTAGCAAAAGGAAGATGATTGTGTTCACAGAATGTTAATAATCTGTGTCTGAGCCATCTGCATTGTCCACGTTCCGTGAGAGCATGTAATTGTCCATATCTATAGACCTGCAATTATTGATTGCATAGCGCAAACGCTCTGCCATGATGAGTTGACTGGAGTAAGGTGGGAGCCTCAGTTGAAAGAAACAAGTCTGTGAGGTAGGCAAGCTGTCGTAAGGCTGTGGAAATGGATAAAAGGTGGGACACCGTTAGGTTGACAATGAAGCAGAATACGCAACACATCATACGTCATGGCTCCCTCCCTTCCTTGCCTCTATCATTCCACATGGTCACAGTCTATCTCAAACATCTTTATCTACGTGCAAAACTGCTGCAAAACTGTAACTCATTCAACCCACTAATGCAATTCAGCTATTTTACAAGTTGCTTGCGCTGCTATTTAGTGGCCCACTGGAAGATACCAAGCACACTCAAGCTACATACCAAAGCGTGACTTCACGTGTGGCAAGTTCAGAGACACCCAACGGGGGCTGACAGTCAAGCCACTGCTACCTCACGTTTTCGATTAACACAGTTCACAGAGGCTGTGCTTTCACTGTGCCAAACCCAAAAGCAGTGCCAAAGGAGTGCCTGCTGTATGTAAAGTGATGTTCTGGAGACTCATTACGGTGGTTTTATGGCGTTAGAATCCGCTAGTCATCAAATGCTGCCACTTACGGAGATGTAAAATTTTAAAAACGAGTGAAAATGATCAAGTGAAGGTCAGGAACTTTTTTTGACTGTGGACAAATTGCAATACAGGAGTGTGTTTCTTGTGCAAGAACTTGTCTTGATCTCAAATCATGTCACTGTAGTAAATGCAGCAAGCGAACTAAGATGCAATTCATGCAGCACGTGCACTTCTACACAATGAAAATGTTTTCTTTGAATAGCTCCGAGCATACCCCACCCCATGCTTCCTCTGTAAACTTACAATTTGGGACCCTGTCCCCTGTCACCCAAGGACACGGTTTACTAGATAGGAATGAAAAAAAAAAACCCCACCAACCAACCAAAACCAAAACCCAGCATCTTACCCTATCAACCTTCATTATCTGGAATCGCTGAGAGATATCAGCTGTGTTGGCCGGCAATCGAGATCTTCCTGACACAAACCTCATGAAAAGGACTCTCTCCTCATTTGAAAACTCCTCAAGGGTATGCCAGAACCACTGTACTAGCTGATGCTGCTCATCGACTTCTCTGTATCGCACAACTTTCTTCAGAACTTCAACTGATATTTCTGGCATTCCGCAGACCATCTGCTCCAACTGCTTGGCAGTCAGAAGAGACAACAACGGAACTGGAACAATCCAAGACATCCCTTCTCTTACAGCAGCCACCTATGCCCAAAGAAGAGGAGAAACTTGAAATGCAATTGTCTTACCGCTGCCACTTACTGCACCCTCCAAATGTAAAAGTAACGTATCAGCTGAGAAATGGGATGACAACAAAGACTTACAGAACATCTGCCACATTACAGAAGCTCCCACACATGTATCCCCTGCAAGGGCTGCATCCTCTCTCGAAAGCCCGGAGAGTAGTGCAGGTATTTTTCATTGTAATTGTACATTAAGAAACGTCTCTTTTTTAATTATTACTTTATTTTTAATTATAAATTATTTAGTTTTTATATATATTTCTATTATGTAATTTATTATATATTATTATAAATTACTGTCTGTGTTGCCATAATGTCTAATTATGGCACACAGCACTCACAATTGTAGGTTATTTTCTCAAGTGGGGCTGACAGTTGCAGTTGCTGAAAGACATGTTCTGATTTCTAACGCTCTTTTGTCAACCGAGCAACTGCTAAGAAAAACAGGACTAATTTAAAAGAAAACCAAATGGTTATGGGGTGGGGGAGCCACAGAGAACCAGGTGAGACACAGAAAGCTAAAAGCTTTTCTTATTCCCTAATAAACAGCAACTGAAACTTGCACAAGTCAAAACCACTGATCCCCTTAACCATTGGGATAGGGTCACCATCAGATTCATACCTGACGGTCCATTTCATGGAGTCTGTACTCGATTGCCCTCTCCACGTATTCTTTCCGGTTTGAAAAGGTAAGTGGGATACTGTTCCCTCCAGGGATGATGGGAACCATTTTACCATCAGCACTTTGGCCAACAAAAGAATCTAAAGGAATCATCTGTTATGCAGAACAGGAAAAGCATGGTCAGTGTGAGTTGCTCTAGTGACCCAGGTTCAATATTTATTACCAGTCACCTAGAAATATAATGAGATCACAAACTATTCCAAAGACATACAAAGTGCTTGCTATCCCACTGAATTATAGAAACACTGAAGTTAAGGTCAATCTGGTCACGTAACTGCTTTCAGAATAAACCTAAAAGCTCCATCTTTCATGTCTTACCTCATGGAAATTTTCTTCAGTAATCCCACTGTCTTCAATGTGAAGAATGCTGTTGAGGGTCTGCACATAGAGCAGATCTACCTCCTCCAAATCCTCCAAGATGAGTGGGATACAACAGAGTTGCTTCCAAACCATTGGAGCCAAATGAAGATCTAATGGCTTTTTTGTACGAATAGCTACACCCATGAGAATACCCAAGAACTTAAACTGCATCAAGTGTTCATCTAAGCATGCCGAAGGGTTAAAGAGAAACCTGAAACAACAAAGAATCCATGACAATACTGCAGTGTCATTTCTACAGTACTTGAGCAATTCAAAGGACAGTGCACTAACTGTCAACGCTATTATGGGCAAGGAGTGCCAAATAAGAAGATTGTTATCTTTGGCTCTTAAAATAAAGGAGGTTGAGACAAGCAGCACTAATCCTGACCACAAAGGCTGGTGCTGTTAATTCTGAATTCTGTTGTCAGTGATCCTGGAAGTTCACATTAAAACTTTGCCCTACACAATAAAGTAACATCACATCCCGAAGGGAAAAATATACCGGATGAGATCTCATCGTATAACGACATCTCATCACATAAAACAATCAGTGGAAGATTTTTTTCTTTTTATCAGCCAACATGTGCAAGAAAAGCAAAACTGGGGCAACTTACCTATCTCTATTGTAGCCGACTTCAGCTGTAGCATTTGGGGAAGGAATAAGTAGGTCTACTATTCCAGTTTCCAGTTCCTTGCAAGTCAACAACAAAAAAGCTTTCTTAGACTGATGGATAACAAACCTATTACAGAAATACTATGCCATTGTATAATTGTAAAACCAGAATATTCCATTATGGTGGTGATTGCTTCTTATGAATTAATGTGAAAGTTTTAAAGGAAAGTAAGCACTGTAGGGATGATTTTTAACAACAAAACCATGTTTACTTCAATACCTGCCCTTACATCCATTACAGAATGGTTGTTTTACTGTGACAGCGCTGTGATAACATTCTTGGTACCCATTTCAGACATCATCAGAAGCCATAAGCTTTGCACCCTACTGGAGCACCTTTTTCAAGAACCAAAAACAAGGCAAGTTTTTGAATGGATTCTGTTCTGAACCCTCATCACACCCCATACTTAGTGTAACCTGTCTAGGAAAGAACCTACAAATTACACTTTAGGTCCTCACCTGAACCAACTCTAGTCTTACAGGCTTCAGAAATCCCATTAAGAAATAGAGCTCGGCTTCTTGGATCCCATATCCTACCTCTAAAACCAGTGCCAGCTTCAGCACTATCCACAGCTGCTGCCCTGTCCCAGGTTAAGCAGATACACTACCAACAAAACTTCTCTGGCCAGCACTGCCTTGAATCCTCCTCCTGGTTACACCCACAGTTGTGTCACAGTGCTGACATACACCTTCAGAACTATAAGTGGCACACATTAGCATTGACCAGCTTTCCCTTAGTCCTGGCAGTCTGAAGCCTTCAGTTTCCAGGGGAATCTGAAAAGACAGCAGCTGTGTTGTCAACAGCGACAATGTCCTGGATCTAGACAGGTAACAATGTGCACTTTCCGCTACTGATCTCCACTCAAGCACTGAACCTGAGGGGTGACACATACGAGAGAAAACTGCCTGAGGTGCTTCTGTATTGTACCCCAGGTAAAGTACTGTGTTCATGGAACAATGCACAACTTCTCTTACAGAAGGTTCTGGCTGCACAGAATGGGAGGCTGAAAAATGCCCCTGTAATGAGCCACCTCTGTTTCAAGGGGTCTACTGTAATCCTAATTACAGCATGGCCTCTCCTTGCCACAATCTGGGGAGGTTCCTCACCCTCAGAGACATCCCTAAGTAAGCAGCTCTGGTGTTGTGGCTCGGCACTGAAGAACAACTATCTGCGAAGCACCAGAAAGGAAATGTGGAAAACGGTAAAAGACACCGGAGAGAACAAAAGCTTTTCTCAGGCATTTTGAACTGGTGAGACTTTTCCTACCTGACACATTTCTGTAATAGTGTCATCAAACACTCCACCTGCATCATCAGCTCCTTCTCCAACCAGTTTCACTTTCCAGGCACGGGAAGGTAAGCGAAGGTCTGACGCATTCAGCTTTACCACTTGTCTCGCTATCTGTACAAAAATGGGCTTGCATTTCCGACCTCTTTCAAAAACAAAAACAAAACAAAACAAAGACATAGCCATACAATGTAACTCATAAGCATGTAAAGGCTACAGAACTCACTGGATTAACAAAAATGTACAGAGCTCAGTATGCCAAAAGTTATGGAAAGAAGTCAGAATATCAGTATTTGTCTAATACAATGCCTGTGGAAAACAATACTGACCTGGTTGATATCCTTTTCACAGTAATCTGCGGCCCATAGTTTTTCCCTTGAACCATAGTTTTCCCTATAGAGCGTACCATGGGGAGCGTGTATACTCTCGGTGCTAGCAAGGGCCTCAGCTGTCCTTGAACTATTCCCCATGTTCCAGCATTGTAATGAGATGTACTATTCTGCAATAAAGTGGTGTGAAAAAAACCCAGATTAATACAGCATACTAATTCTGCTCTTTACACATCAAAAACCTTCATAATAATTACCATCACTTCAGTATTTCATGATACAGACAGGTGAGCACTTTTTGGTTTTAGATTTGAGGCTAGTAAGCATTTGGAAACCAAAGCACTGGCATGGCAGCGTTAACATAGGGAATATATAACAATACTTTGACAAGGTTTGGTTTCATTGGTATTTATATATTTTTATTTATATTAAAGAATTGTATAGGGTCTATGACTAAGATCCATCTTGATCTGGTCAGAAACTCTCTAGGGACATGGTATGACACAACGCAGCTAAGCCAGCTTTTTGTTTGTTGTTTGGTTTTTTGTTTTTTTTTAATTCTTCTTCTTTCCCCCCAAATGGCTTTTTACCTGGTTGTTGGGACTGAGGTTAAGTAATCTCCACGAAGAGTACATGAGGTCAGAAAAATGATACAACAGTCTCAGCCTTGCTCTTACTGTGTGAACGCTCACTTCTTTCAGTGCCCCATACTGTGGTGGAATGGCATCAGGTAAACCAAGCTGTAAAGGCACTGAAACACCTACCACAGAAAAGAGAAAACACCACCATTATTTCATACAGGGCTGCTGTACTGGTTTTGGTTGATTGGAGTTGATTGTCTTTGTAGTCGCTTATGGGGTGCTTAGCTGCCTACTGGAGTTGGTAGCACTGAACTGGTTTGTTTCTTTCCCCCTCTTATTGTGATTTACATCTCCTCAGTGAATGGCAAAATGAAGAGATAGAGATAATTTGAAAGCCTGCGCAGCTATAAAAAAAACAACAAATTTTGTTCCTAATATTTATGGATTTGCAGAACAGTAAGGTGTGGAAGGGACCTCTGGAAAATCATCTAGTCCAACGCCCCTGGTAAAGCAGTACCACCTACATCGCTTTGGAGGGGATGGTGTCCAGGCGAGTCTCAAGTACCTCCAGAGAAGGAAGTTCTTGTTGCACTCATCCCTCTGGAAACACAAGGACTAAAGCAAGTGACTGTACCAACAATCTCAGGTCTTTACCTGGAGCTCTTGGTGGAACCGGTGGAGCTGTCCAGGCAGCACTGTGGCAACGTCCTGCTGAAATCTGTCGAACGTTCTTTCCTTGCAGGACTGTTACAAGGGTTGGTTCTCTGACATGGTTGGTATGGCCCAGTCCAAGCTGACAATTTATAAGAGATGTAAAAGGGACAAAGAAGAGTCAACGATTGTGATGATACTTCTAAAATTCTCCAAGCAAAAATTCAGAGCTAATGGTAAAGGAATGGCATTAATCTACAGCTTATATGGCATAAAAAATTTTATATTCACACATATATATTTAAATATATATTTACATACTATATATATTTAAATTCATATATTCCCCACCCCCCATCCAAAAAAAAGTTTAGATATTCCAACTACACCTGTACAGTGCAACTATAGCCTTCCAAAGGTTTGAAATATCAGGGAATAGCACCTACCTGCCCTTCAGAGTTGCTACCCCAAGCATATACATCCCCTGTAGATGATAAAGCCAGCGTATGCTCTGCTCCTACGGCTATGTCTTCAATGAAGATTCCTGACAGTACCGGAACTTGCTGGGGTCTATTGTGATTTCGAGCTCGACCTTCTGGCAAACCTATCAGGCGATCTAAAATTGCAAGCACATGTCTGTATGTTTAAAGAACATTCAAAAGTTAATTGTACTTGTGGGCAGAAGTCAGGGAGGGACAAAAAGCGAATCTACACACTGCTGGGACTGGGACGGAAGTGCATCGGTTAGAGAGAAATCCAGTGTATGTTTCCTACAAAGCAGTGCTTCCTACAGTGCCTGTTAACATTGCTAAAGCTGTTACTCACACTTTAATTCTGAAACCAGATCAAATTCCATTAAAACAAGACTTCTAGATCTCCATGTAGGCTTTTATAATAAGTATGAATCAACTGACTGGAGAAGGTGGAACGCGTTTAATTTGGTGCACTTGGGAATTCTCCTATCCAGATTTTTAAAGCGCTGGTGTAGGCAGGCATAGGCTTTATTGGACAAAGGAAACTTTTAAGCAACCTGATGTTTGTGCACACGTGACATTCCACAGAGTTTTAGGAAAACTCTTTGAAAAGTATGTGAGTAAACTGAAAGGCTATCCTGAGATCTAACTAAACAGACACACATCTGGATTTCAGGTCTGTGTTAAAAATGCACTAGTTAAATATAAAAATCGAGATAAGGTCAGCACAAATCTACAAAGTAGCATTAGGTCAGTCCTAATATTCTTCCTCTTCACTTGCAATTCACACAAACCTAGAGATGGAAAGGTCCAAGTACCAGATTGTCCTACCTTGTCCAAAAGTATATACGTGACCATCTTTTGTCAGTGCAACAGAAAACTGGGTTCCACATGCAACTTTTTTTATTCCAATTCCACAAAGAATATCCACTTTCTAGGGGTAAAAGAAAGGAAAAATGCTACGGTATTGCGAGGATATAAACAGAAAGCAAACATGAATGTAATATGTAATTCCAGCTTCCAAAAAGATTTTTCACAATTCCTACAATACACACATTACAGGATTACTCTGATTAATGCTACTACTATTTACATGAAATCCTTTAAAGTATCAGGCTCAGCATACCATTTCGTCAGAGTAATTTACACTAGATTGTACCAGAACAGCACAGTGGATGGAATGAATATTTTAACTTCTGCAAATTACACTCTGAACATTGTGTAACACGTTTAACAACACAGAAAATTTATGCAAAGAATAATTTCCCTGAATTCTGACCTGTGGTGAGGATTTTGCAGTGGAATTTCCCAAACCGAGTTTACCATAATCTCCATCTCCAAAAGCCCAAACCATCGAGCCGTCTGTTGACACAGCTACAGTATGATTGAGTCCACAGGCCACCTGGTTGAGAGAAATGTGTTATCATCACAGTTGTTACTAACTTATTACAAACTCAAACACATGCTACCTTTAAAAATAGGAGCAATTCTCAGCAAGATGATTAAAAGAGTCAGGAAAATAATGACTCAAAAAAAAACCCAAACCCCGCCAAAGTTAAAGGGGAAAAAAACCCCAAACTCTCAAAAAGCCCTGAAAAAACCCCAACAACCCAAAACCACCATCTCAACCCAGAATACTTTAATACGTTGAAAACACCAGCTTTAAGCAAACACAGACTGCTAGTTTTAGATAAACCATGCCTGTCCTATCTGGTATCCCTCCAGCGCTGTCACTCTTTCTGGAAGTTTCTTATTGGAAGTATTTCCAAGTCCTAATCGACCATAGTCGCCGTTGCCAAAGGTAAAAAGTTTGCCATCTGCTGTCACCACAGCTGAGTGTTTGAAGCCACATGACATCTGGAAGCAAAATAAACATAATTTTTACATACCTTTAAATTGAGGGGTGGAGGAATATATTATCTGTTACAGGTAAATGTGCGATACCTTATCCTTCCCTAAACCATATGCACTTTATAAAGAAACCTTCAGCCCAAGCCCAACAGGATTTTGAGCACACTTAGGAGGAGGGCTTGGTGACTAGCTTTGCTGGTCAAAGATACCTGTCAAGGACAAAGGGAAACTTCTAAATCATGCCTGTATTTTGATAATCTTTTGATCATCCCAGTCTTCCAAGCTCCTCCTAATGTTTACTCCAGTAGCAACTGTCTGTTAACAACACACATCAATAATGAGCTCTGTGATATTAACATCCTTCAACGAAAAGTGTCACATGGTTCACAGTGCTCAGAGAAGTAAAAGATTGCCTGTTTGCATTCAGTATATGAATTCAAACTGTCAATTCAAACTGACAGTGGTTCTGGAAAGTTCTTAGCACTAGGTTAGCACGCTTGCAGTTTGAAGAAAAAAAAAAATCTTTTGGAACCTGCACAACTTCTTCTCCTTGCAGAGCTTCTATTTGTCTAGGCCTGCGCTGTCTGTCGCTGTTCCCATGTCCCAGTTTGCCATAATCTCCATCTCCCCAGCTGAAGACTTCCCCGCTTTCTGTTAAAGCCATGGAATGTCCATCAGATCCACAAGACGTCACCAACTGTGTTACAACAAATCCTGGTAAAGAAAAAAGAGAAAACAAACTTTAGAACAAATTAGAATAACCTCTTCACACACATTTATTCAAGGAACCAACCACAATAATGGTTTTCTTTTTATAGCAATTTAGCTGTTTTTATTTTGAACCAAACACTTCTTCTCATGCACAGCCTATGCTTCTGCCTGCCAAGAGTTTCAAAATGAAATGCTCCTATCTCCAGAGAACCCTCTTCCCTGATGCCTTCTTAAAATTAAGGAATTTCAACACATTAGTACTTAAATCTTGCAGAGAAAAAGCAATCTATTTTATTTGTTCAATATTTTAATTAAAGAATACAACATTTTAGAGTCTGCAAAAATAGCATCAACACAAATAATTATATTAGCTACCAAAATCTTATTTGTGTGTTATCAACTGACTCATTTCCAACCCCAAGGTTTTACCTTGCAGTGCTGATATGACAGTTAACACATGAAGATCATCAGAATTTCCTTGCCCCAGTCGCCCATAGCTCCCTTCTCCACAAGCCAAAACTGTGCCATTAGCTTGAATGACAAAAGTACAATTCTGACCACAAACAACCTGGTATAGAAAGACATAAGGGAGTTTGAGTAATTCTGCGTCAGAAGCAGCAATGCTGTCACAGCTGCATTACAGTGTACAACCTTTATGAACTGTTCTTTTTTGTGCTGTTGTCATTACAACAGACTCAGCAAAAACACCTGTGTGACAACCCCATTAACCTAAGTCTTGGCTCACCCCATGTGAGTTTCGTTACCCAGTCACATCACAGTAAAATTTACTTCAGTGAAACATGCTGCTAGCTCTGACAAACCTTCTTCCACTGAGAGGAATCCCAATAAGCTGCTACCTGAGATTTAGTTTTGATGTGACCATACTGAATGTCACTTCAGGAAAAAACCACAAAACTGGCACACGTAATATGTTAAAGCTTTGCAGATGTTTTCAAATCACACTCATAGCAAACAACTTTGTTTTGCCTGATTTCAGTGGCTTCTCACTCTGCATTTCTCAATTACCTCGTGTAATTAATATGTAAAACATATGTTTTGGGGCTACTTCAGAGTAAGTGCAAGCAACAAATTAAAAAGGCATTTAGAGAGAGACTTTGACCAACTGTACAAGCAACACATGCCAAGATGATTAAAAATAAAAGCACGTGACTGATTTTAAATGATCACCTGCTGAGCCTGAGAGAATGAAGGTGCTGCTACTGGTATCATGACATTTCTACCAGCTTCTGCTAACTGGCCATGTCTTCCTGCTCCCCAGAGATACACATCACACTTGCCGCCCAGGTGCCAATCCTATGGAGCAGCATGAAAGAATGCTTTAGAACAAGAGTACTTTCAAATAGCTTACAATATTTACAGACAGTAATCCAAAACCCCAATGAACAGGGTCACATGGATTTTACTGACCTCTGGCCTTGACGTAGCCCAAGACATTATCTGTTCATCCATACCATTGATCCATTTACTGTTATCCTACACAACAGAAGTCACAGTTGCCACATTCAGTTCAAGACAGGCACATTATTTTGCTGTTATGTAATGCATATTTTTCTTGCTACCCAAGAACAATACTGACAAATTATTCTAAATGGTACAGGAATAAGAATGAATGCATACAGATGAAAATACTTTCTCTTCATCCACAGGACAAGTTTGCTTCCTTACTATACCCATCTAGCAATGGCATCGTTATCCATAACTTGCAATCAAAATGAAAAAAGACAAAGCCTCAATGTTCATTTTTAAGTAGCCTTTTCCTATTTACTGACAATTAGGGCGTTTCGAAGTTTTAATTGCAAACACTGGCTTAAACCGTTCTAAGCTTGCCGATATAAAATCCTTAATCTCAAATTTCTATTTCGGCTCACGTCACTACCAAAATAATTTGGGGTAGAAATGTGTTCAAAACGTTACTCTAAAAATAGCAGTGTAAAGCTCTACAGTCCTTGCTTCTATCACATGCCAGAGTTAGCATCACAGTTTTGGGTTGGTTTTTGGTTTGCTTTTTATCATGCAACTGGCTTGTGCTCATGATTACATGTACAGGGAGCCGTCTTTACAGGATATTCCAGCCAGTGAATTAAAAAATAAACTTCTACTTATGGCTGGGGCTTGCATTAATGAACATAAATCTGTACAGTTCAGAGACGTTAACTGCATCGTACCATCTGCTCAACATGTTTTGCTGTTGAGGCAATATAGCATGTTTTACCATTAGGAGAGTAAGTTCATCCTCTGGAACAGGCTCCAGGTCTGGAACAGTGAAGGATTCTGGGAACTGTGCTCCCTTGGCCAGGGCTTCCGCAGCTTTTATGGTAGTAGAAAAACACTCCAGCCAGGCCCATTCTGTGGGATTCCAGGCTGATGGATCAGGGAGGCAGTGCTGGTGGTGAGGTGGCACCGGAGGATTGCACAAGAGCTGATCTAGGTGAAGGCCCACAGCGAGCGATGCCAAGCACTGCATGTAAGGACTATGAACAAGCTGGTCTCCACAAACAACATGGGGCTAACAGAGCGGGGAGCGGGAGAGAGAAATTGAACATGCAAAGTTAGAAATACATATCAGTTGACTCACACATAGGAGTCCTTCAAACTTTCCTGTAGAAAAATAATTTCCTCCATCCCTATTCAAAGTTCCTCTAATCTTTTAAATATTCTCAAATTAGAAGACTTTTGAAAAAGTCTTAAAGTCTTTGTAGCTCTATGAATACTCAAAGAGATTTGTAAACATCACACAAGAAATTCTACTGGGTTCTCATTAGTAAAAGACTGAGACCAGCTGAGATTCAAACAGAGACCTCATGGCAGACTAGACTTCTGAAAGTTTGCATTAGCTCTTCTTACCTTTTCATAAGCATACTGCTCCTGAAGCATTATTGGCAAACGTTCCAAGAAAGCTCGCATGCAAGGAGCCATATTTAATCCCAGAACTCCTTGCTGTTTCAGTGCAGTCCTACATGTTGCAAGGACGTGATTGGAAGAAATCCACTCTGATGTACAGTTCACTACCAACACATCCTGTTTAACAACAGTCACAAGAGATGTTAGAAATTAAGAATCCATAAAGCAGGATTCTTCATCTGCATTGATTTATCACCAATTATCTTAGTTTCCATAGGGACAGAGAACACACAAGCTCAAACATCTTTGTCTGTTGGTTAATAGTCTGCTGACATATTCTACAGAGCAGCCACCTCCATTTGCCACTTCTTCACATTCCCATGGCAACACTAGGATTAGCACTCCAAAGAATACAAACACGGTAATAAACAGAGTTCCTTCCAGTGAATGTTGTAACCATGGTTTAGTATTCAGTTTACATGTAACCTTATTTTAGGATCTGCCCTGTAGTATGACTTTCAACGTTAGCTCTGAATTCAGAAGACTTTCAAAAGAATCCCATAATACTGAGACCCACATGTAGCATGACTCTATTTAACAGGAGTCAAAACTTGTGACATACTTATTTTCATTCACAAAAAATACCATCTCTTGGAATAATCAACTGTTATGAAACTTCTGTTTGGATGCCAGCAGTTCCTGACACAGTAAATTTCCTGCTGTAAATTCTGCTGCTCCTCAAAAATTTTTGAGATTGAGGCTGCTTCAGATTGTTACATCACTGAAGAATCTTAATTGTTATAGGAAATGAAACATTTCTTCATGCTGCATGAATAAAAGAGTAATAAAATATGTCTTATACCTATTTTTTTGTTGTCCATTTCTGGCTGCTGCCACTGAATAAATTATGTAACTGGTCTGCAGCATAGTTTATAACCACTGGCTCACGATTCCACCCTGCCACCCCTCCTACTAATTAAACATGGGATATTATTTAAAAAAAAAACCAAACCAAACCCACAGTTCTTTTAGGGGCAGGTGATAGTTGAAACCAAAACAATATGTCTTGAAAGTATAATATTTAAACAGATATTTCTATGAAAAAAAAGGATAAAGACAGAAAATGGCATTTTCTTTTTAGAAAATAATTGAAAAAGCTTTAATACATAGTGTCACCTTTGATCTGTTTGAGCAAGCAGCTACTCCAACTTCAGGTATCCACACAGCAGTCTGAATGGCTCCAGAACCAATCACAACACTCTGCAGTACTGAACCATCCTAAGGTAAAAAGTGGCTTCAGTCAGTGTGTATACACAGCTACTTTTCTGTTTAAATGCACACAATCACACTCCAAGGAATTGTCTTCTTCCAAGTTCAGTAACTATTTAAACCCAGAAATATTTATACTAAAAGAAAAAAAATAATCTACCATTTTTATCCTACTAAGAAGATAACACAACTAGAGATTGAGAGATGTGTAATAATCCACATTATCTGACACTTGGAAAAGTGAGAGAACAAGAGCAAGAGAACATTTTTTCCCAGGTTTAAAGGGAGTGTGGCTGATTCTGCAAATCCTAACTGACAAAGCCGACAGCACCAATCAGTACTACAGCTGTAAAATACGAGCCACTTCAATGTTAAGTACAATTTCAATTTATATTGTATTATTTATAATTTTATACCATCATTTTATACCACGCCTTCTCTAATGTTTCTAACATACTGGGAGAAAACAAACAAAAAAAGAAAATAAAAAGAGAACTAGTCTGATGCCTTAGCCATTTTAGATACTCTAGTATAAAATGATTCATCACATCAAAGATGATCTTACCCGTAAAGACCAAATATTCATGAGTCCGCCGAGTCCACCAGATACTAACGCCAGTCCATCAGGACTGAAAGCAACAGTCCGAACAGGAGTTATATGTCCTCTCAGCTGAAATACACACTTGACTTCTACTGCTTTTCTGTATCCATCCTGTAAATTATTCATAGTTATGGAACACTGTGAGCTGTTTACAGAAAGTGGAATAGCTTAACAGCTTCTGTACTCAGCAATAAATATTGACCACCTGTAGAGATGAGGCCGTTTCTACAGGATAATAAAAAAAGACCAATATTTTGAAGATATTTTATTAATACCTTTATCACATTATCTTCTACAAAATGCCATCAACGTCAAGATTTACGTAGGTGAATTTGATCCTATCTATAAAAAAGTTTAAGCTCTTATTAAATTTTCATATAAATTTATTGACTCTTTAAAAAAACCAAAACCAGATCAAAATAGCATCTTCAGACAAATAAAAATCACTCAAACTTGTGATTTCTCATTTCCCATTCTGAAAATGCCTACACATACATGCAGTAAAAACATTTTTCTAGTCAATGTCTTTTCTCAGGAAATGTTGTGATTTGATAACTCCTCCTGCAATTCTGGAGCGAGCACAGAGATTTTCTTAAATGTTAAGTTTACAACTTTTACCTTGGCACTTGTTTCCAGGTCCCACCATCCTTCTGAGCAAGCCGAGCTAGGCTGCAATGCGACTACTATGTCCTGGGGAACAGTCCAGACACACACCAAACCATTGTGGCATCCTCTAAAGGAAGTCAGGATAAATCAGAAAAACAAGAGAAAGTTATTAACTAACAAAATACCACTGATCTGGTAGTAACTTACAGTATCGGTAGCCTCACCACCTTCCTATAAAACTGATTAAAATAAGCAATAAAACAAACAAACAAAAAAACCCCCAAAAAAACCCCAAATTAAAACAAGAAATTATTAAAAAAAAAGGATATTTCTATCAATTACAGTACAAAGGCATGCCCAGTGGAACTCCTAACTTTTTACTAACGCTATATTCTCAGCAAAAAATATTTGAACGAAACAAAAAAAAATTTTCAAGCAGAATCACCACACACAGGCCTCATGTCATGGAGAAAATAGCTGGTAAAATGACTAGAGCCACTCTGTCCATTTGACTTCTGAAGCCTTATGGATCTCACAACAACCAGCTTAGTGATTTTATGTTATGATGAAAAAAAAAAAAACCCAACAAAAAAACCCACGAAATTTTTATTTACTCAGACTAAAGACTTGTAGAGAAGACTTACAAAAGAGCTATAAAATCAAGTAAAATATTACATACGTAGCAAGTAACAGCTGCAACTTGGGTCCTTTTCCTGGAAGAGCACACCAGGCAATGCCATTCACAAGAGCCGGGTGGGAGAGCGAATGCAGATGTCTCCAACATCCTCCCATATATCCCCAGAGTTTCACTGTTTCTTCTTTAGCACACGTTAGGAGAATCTTACCAGTTGGATCCCATTTCATGCTAACAATCATATCCTGTGGGATTTAAAAAAATTAAAAGTCATTACAAACACAGGAAAAACAGAGAAAACTTAACTCTCAGAGCTGAGTGATGTTTAATTATTAATAACAAAGAACAATTTATTCTTAAATATATCATTACAAAGAGAGTGAGCTGCATTTATGAAAATGGAACTGTATTTCTCAAAATTGTCAAATTAGGATAAAATCATAGGATCCTGAGACAAACTAAGGGGAAGCACAGAAAAAAAAACCCTTATCTTTTTATTGCACACCTTCCTGATTCCCCCCACCCTCAATTAGACTAATTTTTCCTTCTTTTTTGTATTATGAAATTCTACTATGAATTACCTTAATGGTACACTGTTCATCAACACAGTAGGCAATGGCCCAGATGTAGCTTTCAGTCTAACTAGCAAAGGAGAACAGCCCATAGTGGAAAAGGCAAGTATAGTTTTATTGTCACAGCAGGCTCACATCTGTGACAACTATGTCTCAAGTGCCAAGACCAGTTCATGAAAGCACTCAAGATGCTTATACACCTACACTCGAGGAATTCTCCTCTTAGCCCAACAAATCCCTCACCACATATTAATGGCATATTATTGCATACCAACCAAGCAAAGAATGTGGCTGCTTAATTAGAAAAACATCTTTTGCTCTGCACAAGAACTTAAGCTTTACAAAACCATCTAAAATAACAAAAATTGAAATTTAATTGTGAGCACTTTTACAAAATAAAAGAACTACTGTTTAAATGCAGAGCTGTGTCCTTAACACACTTCTGTTGCTTACACTTTTGTGCAGCATATGCACATACACTCCAAAGTCTACTAGCAAAAAAGGCTGTAAATTATATTTTCTTTTACTTTATTTGGTAGACTGTTCTTTTACAACAGTGTTTAATATATGTATTAGAAATAGCTATGTGTTCTTCAAATACCTTGCACTTGACTTTATAAACAGGTTTCAAATACAGAAAATACTTTAAACATATTTTTACCTACAAAAGTTATACATGAATTTTAAAAAGACTAACTCTACCTTATGTGCATCAACAAGAACGATTCCTCCTTTTTCAAGTGGTTCCTTTGTTCCCATCAGCAATTTTCCATCTGAATAGCCAACTGCAAATGGCCTGTCTTCACTGAACCAGGCAAGGCATGTTTCAGAAACTACATAAACAAACAACAGGAAACTTAAACTAAACTGCTTCACTCCTGACAAAGAGGCTTTTGCAGTCCAATTGTCTAAAATACGAAATGCATACAAAATTCCTCCCACCACAACGTTTACTTAACATACTTCAAGTCTGACAGTTTTCTTGAAGTGGTATGGTAAAGTTAAAACTTCAGTGCCAGTGTAATAACAGCTGTTGAGATTGTTTTGTAAAGTTTTTCCATTCTTCTTTTTATTAAAACAAATAAAGGAGGTAAAGTACACGAACTCGTATCTGATGAACAATACTAAAACACTGAGATATTAAACTTACTTAATTAAAGAAAAAGAGAAAAAAAGGGTGGAAAGGGTTTTTAATGTCTACCTAAATACCAATCCAGTTACCTACCATCCTTTCTGTAGCAGTGTTCCAGTTCCAGACGGTGCATGGTTGAAATATCTACAACTTCAATAAGACCAAGAGATCCATCCATACGACCAATTAATAATAATTCTGGAGCATCTCCTGTCCATGCTGCAGCAGGCCCTTCTTCAGCCCAAGCTAGAGCAGATACCCAGTGAGGCTGAAGATCTAATAGTCCTTTTCCTCCTAGGAGGCCAAAAAGTATTTTAAAACTACTTCATCTTTACAAAGAAAAGATGACAACAAAAATACTTTTCACATGAAAATACTGAGATCCTATTTGGAGCTAGGACATACAATTACAAGTTCATGCAATTTACAAGCAATGAAGCAACGGTCCACTAGTCTACTCAGAAAAAACCCCAATCTAGCTACCAAACTTCAATTATCTGTCAAGTTAGATAGATTTCTTAAGAAATGAAGCAAAATTCTTCAGTGCTCAGTAGATTTGTACTTTCTCTGTTGACTGCCTATTAACACGGGCAGTGTAACTGGTGATTTTCATAGGCACAGCACAAGATAATGAAGTTTCAGAGATTACAGATAGCAAAGCGTTTAATAGGCTTCCTCTAGCAGGAGTTCTAAGGGTATTAATGCTGATTAGTCAACTGCAGCACAAATGAGGGTAAAAATGTTAAATACTTGGTTAAAACAATCATTTTAGTAACTTAGCAGCTTCTCTAGAATTGTTGTATCATAAAGTGTCACAGGCAGCTAAGAGCATACCATTGACTTGCCATATGTTCACCATCTTTTCCATAGCTCCAGCCAGATATTTGCCACTGATGCTCCAACAGACAAGAGACAAACTAAGGTCACTTGGTGACCCCAGACTTTCTTCAGAATCGCCTTCGCTAAAGTAGAATAAAATAAGGCAATTAGAAAAGGGTATTTCCTTTAAGCAGACAGGAAAACACAGAATTGCTGAAATATCCCAGTTAAAATCTAGAATCCTCCTGCCAACACTGCAGACTAACCTATTTTTTTCTGCTTGTAGTTATATTTTATATTTAAAACCACCTCAAATTAGAGAACGAGATATTAGTTATTTCCACAGTAATAAATCTGAATTTAGGTTTCAATTAGAAAAATAAGCTTAATTTACTTTACTTATATACCTCAAATTTAGCATCTTTGTTATGGATACAGCAGATAATGGATGCTGTAGCTGTTATTAACAACATTAACTTACTAAGATAACACATATAACAATAGCATAAACAGCATAATCCATACTAATACTGTATCGGGGAGCAGTAGTCTAGCAGCATTTAAATAATCTTCCTCCTAACTTTAAAAAACAAAAAGTACATTTGCAGAAAGAGAAGATTGTTGGTTGATGAAAAGCTCAAAGTGAGCTAGCAGTGTGTGCTTGCAACCCAGAAAGCCTGGGCTGCAACAAAACCAGTGTGACCAGCAGGTCAAGGGAGGGGATTCTGCCCCCCAGTTCTGCTCTAGTGAG
Source organism: Heliornis fulica (assembly GCA_013399135.1). NCBI lineage: Eukaryota > Metazoa > Chordata > Aves > Gruiformes > Heliornithidae > Heliornis > Heliornis fulica. The sequence goes on along the minus strand of VXBZ01006977.1, from coordinate 239,889 downwards.
ACTCCCCACCATGCAGTACTGCATCCCTGGGCTCCACAACTTAAGAATGATATAGATCTGTTGGAACAAGTCTAGAGGAGGCCACAAAGATGGCTGGAGCACCTCTCTTGTGAAGGCAGCCTGACAGTGTTGAGCTTGTTCAGCCTGGAGAAAAGAAAGCTCCAATAAGACCTTGTTGCAGCCTTCCAGTACCTGAGGAGGGCCACTTACAGGAAAGGTGGAGAGGGGCTTTTTATAAGGGCATGGAGTGATAGGACAAGAAGGGGAATGACTTTAAACTGAAAGAGGGCACATTTAGGTTAGCAATGGGGAAGAAATTCCTCCCTGTGAGAGTGGTGAGGCCCTGGCAAAGGCTGCCCAGAGAAGCTGTGGTTGACCCTGGATCCATGGCCGTGGTCAAGACCAGGCTAGATGGGGCTTTGGGCACCCAAGGCTAGTGGAGGGTGCCCCTGTCCATGGCAGGACTTTAAAACCCCTTCCAACCCAAACCATCTTATGCTACAATTCTGACAGAAAGGAGGGATAACTCCTTCTTATCTGCTCACTTTTAAGGGCTTTAAAAACTAATTAAATAATTCTACTTTTAAAGATAAACTGGCCCACTTACCCACTGTGATAAAGAATACAAATAGAACTGTGTTGGATTATTAAGTCATTATTAAGATGTTAGCATTATTCTGTTGTTAGCAACGAAGCTCATTAAGGTACTGCATTCTGAATCTACCATACAGGAAGCACTCTTTTGTGCCTCATCAGTAAAGAGAAGATCTCTGCTGAAAGAAAATGCTGCTCTCATCACTATTCTTGTGAAGTCAAGCTACCTGGTTCCATTTATTCCTCCTGAGGCAGTATCTAGCAGTAGCTAGCAAACAAGAACTAAAAACATCCCTAAGAAATCATCATGAAACAACCATCTAGCTCACCGCAGTTCCTTCGTTCTCCTGAGTTGAAGCTCACTTAAGCTGAACCAATGAACTATATTTTAATCTCTTTTATGTCTTCTTTTTTGACACATCCAAATAATACAAAAGTACCTGCAGATACTCTCATTAAGAATTATGCTCAGATCCTAAATTCTAGAGGTGACAAGTGCTTTTTTTTTCTTTACACTCAATTCAAATGACCACACTGAAGGGATATTCACATTTTTTTCATATGACAGTCCCTTAGAGTATTTTTTTAACCCATTTCTCATCTGAATTAAGAATGTCCTTAAACTGCTTTAATATAATCTCTTTATAGCAACTCTTACCAGCTTGGCATTTAAGTTCTGTTTTCAGTTTTAAGCTATTTAATTTACTTTGCATTCCATAATCATAGAAACAGTCCCAGAGGGAAAAAAGTTTCCACAAACCAACAAACACACACCCTGGTATCTGTGCAGGAGATATTGCAGGGTTAGCTCTCTTCATTACCTTGCACAGCTTTAATTGAGTATCTGACTGTTATAAAGAATCAACTTACAGCTTGTTGAGCACACATGTCTGTTGCAATGAATACTGCTTCTTTGTAACATTCCACACTCTAATGGTGCCATCATTTCCACTAGTCGCCAGAAGTCCCTTTTTATTGCACCAAACACATGTCATGACCTACAAGTACCAAAGCAACCATGGCAAAACTGGAATGTAAATCTGAGCTTAGGTATCTCTGCTTGCTAATATTATGCAAATATTAACTGATGGGACAGAGCATAGCTACATTATTGAAAAACAAGTACAAACTAGCATGACACACTTTTCTACTTTTACAGCACTGTTTGCTGTAATTAAGCATGCTTTGTAAGGATGTTACACTGTGTTCAGATCCATGCTCCACAGACCACTATTGCACAGAATACTGGACAAAGACATCAACTGCTAGAACATAAAAATATTAATGCAAATTAAGGTCTAGTCTAAGAGAAGATTTAAGGTGATTCTGCTGACTTCATATGCTGTGAGAACATGTTCATGTCCCCTTAACTGAAGCTTCAAAGCAGCTATGTATTTTTCTGCATCACAGGTACCCTCAAGCAATAACTTACTATGTCATTAAGTCTACTTCTTGTGGGAGTCAGCGTATTTCTAAAAAACGTGACTTTACCTCTTCCTTATTCTACAAGAGAGAGTATGAAAGTTCATGCAATTTTGTGAGAAATCATGCTTACCCTGTTCTGATGAGCCTCTAATTTTATGAAGGAACATTTTCGTAAGTCTCCCCCCATATCAGCGAGGGTCTGAGGAACAGTTTGATTATCTCGATCGTGTGCTGCAAGCGTTCGCACCAGCTGCTGCGCAGCCCACTGCCTATGTTGTGAAGATAACCTTGACGAGAGGCAGCAAGCTGCTAGAGCGTTAGCCAGCTCCAGAGGGCCTACAGCAGAAGGATCATAGGAAGGATGGGCATACAAATGGGCAATTAAACCTGCTTAAACAAAACAATGAGATGATGCCTAGATGAGTGTCAAACAGAATTACACAAACGAACACAGCATTAACCATAATTTCCAGAAAAGAAGAAAGAGATAAACAAACATCTTACAAGAATGTGGCAATCACAGTAACGATTACAAAATACACTCTTCTGATACTAAGAGAAAAATAACCCCCTTTAAAATCTCACAAAACCCCCTTAAGAACAGAATTACAAATAGTCTTATTCCCACCATATGAAAAATGGGTGCTCAAAGCTCAAGTGCTTTCCTACCGGGCTACTGGGAAAGCGCCTCCTCTGACAGCGACACCCTGCTTACCCCTGGTAAGAGGGCCACAGGCCGGTACCGAGGCACAGCGGTGCCTCCCGGTCTCCCCTCCGAGCCCAGGCGGGGAGCAGTGCGCTTCGGCGGCAGCAGCCATCTGCCGCTCCCTTCAATTCCAGGGGGTGGCAGCACTGGAGCCGAAAGTCGCAGCTGTGCAGCTGCGCATGCACACACGCAGGCACAGGGGGGTTTCACCGGGGAAAAGATGCAGCTAACTAATAAGATCGTCTTTCTAAGTAAATTTGTGTACTAAACAGTACGATGACTGTTTTGCACATTTTTGATAGTATGTTTTTTTTATACATTATATTCTTGGAAGTCTCTCCTTAAATGAGAAATTGAAGAAATAATAATTTACATCTTAAAATAAAGCCGTATCGTACCTTTCTTTTCAATTTCTGCTTTATCATAATTAGGCCTCAGTTTGGCCCCTTTGTCTGCCAACAGTGCTACAAGTGCTTGAGTAACCACAAAATTCGGAGATGTGACAAGTTTGTTTTCTTCTGCAATTCCTCTTAAAAAACTTGGTAAAAATTTTCGCTGAATTGGATCATCAACTGTTGTCAGGTTTACACCTGTTGCTGCAGAAATCAGATTCTAAAAAATAAACAGAGACAATAAATAACCAGAACAACCAGAAAACTCAATTTTGGAAAACAGTTCTGGTTGAGTGAATCATACAGACTTTTAAAGATTTTAAACATTTTCTAGAAATTTTCAGCTCCCAACCACTTCCATTTTAACAGGCACAGATCATACGCAACATGAACTTTCAGTCCTCTGCCCTGGGGAATACCTGGTCTTAACAGAACAAGCTACTCAGATCCAGGGATTGGAGACAAAGAGGAAAAAAAACAAGTAGGAAAAAAAGCGGAGAAGGGGGAAAGTATCAAGTAACCAGAAATACCAGCAATAAATAAAATTACAGAACTTTTCATAGTTATGCACCTGGTGGCAAGATAAAAGGCAGTAACACATCATAAAATCCATTATCCCATCCAACACTCATACTTCTCCACAACTGTCTTTCAAACTCAGAAGAGTAAAACAATTACTCCAATAGCTTAGAAGTTTCCCTGCACGTATGAAAACCTACTGCATATAGTCTACAGCTATAGATCAACTCTTTCTGAACATAAACAATCTGTGCTCAACACAGAGCTAACTTAAATCAACACAAAACTTGAGCAGAAAATACCTATCGATACAAAAAGCTCATCCATTTTTCTCCACCTGAAAAGAGTACTTGGCAAAAAAAGTTACTTGATTTTTATCAGCAGTAAAACATACCCTTGTGCAAAGCCATGAACAAGAACTTTAAGGAGATCCTCAACCTGAGGGGCAGTCTCATCACAGTTCAGAAGATAAAAGCACAAGTTACCAATATGTGCAAAACTTCATCTCATGCATAAGCAGTTCAATACAAACATTTATTTTGAAATGAGTCCTACCTGTGTACACAACTGCACCAGCAGTTTCGCAGCACTAGGAGTATTTGATGCCAAACAGCCTACTGCTGTACTCAGATAGGCAAGACAAGAGATTGGCTTGTTTGTTTTGCTGTGGATTCCTCTAGATCGCTCTGCTGAACTTGACACGGTGGATGGACTCGTGGAGAGGCCTGCTCTCCCTGCTGCAGCGAGGCACATTAGACGAACCAAGGTTCTGATGTCAGTTAATCCCAAGGATTCAAGACCAGCTGCCAGGCTACAACTTGAACCACTGTAAAAAGTGAATGTAAGTGCTCTTGGTTTTGTTAGGACATTTTAAAAGAAAGTTGTGTTTGGATAAAACTACTCTCAAACAGCTACTCTCTGTTTAGCTGCAGCTCCTCCACTCCTTTCCTTTTATGAAGGCAATGAGGAGACATTACAGACATGGCAGGCCAAAAAGCCATGACATCACCTGGAATCATCCTGGATAATTCAAGTTTAGAGTTCTGCTATGACTATGTACATGTCAGATCTCTGAGATGTACTACAAGGATCTAGGTACAAAACCAGTTTTAAAATCTTCCCATTCCATAAACACCTTCACTTCATCTTCTTTTCTCTTATGTTTACCTCTAACTTCTAATACTTGCCTCAAACAAAAACTCACTGATGAACACAACATCCTTATGTTCTGAATGGCTGATACTAATGGCATGCACTTTCCATACCAGATGCAGAATTTTCTTTAATGAAGGGTGATGGTAGGGTTTGAAAGAACAAAATCAACACAACTTTTTTCTCTTAACAGTATGATGTAAGTACATAAAATGAGAACCGCTTTCCCAAACAGCTTAAAACTGCATCCCTATCAAACCTAACTTGGTAACTGGTTCCAAATGAAAACATGGAAGGTTGCCACAAACCTGACAGACAGAAGCGAGAGTGCTCTCATAACCATAGTTCTTGCAAGAAGGACTTGGGCGGCAGCTGTCACTCTCCTCAGAGCCATAACACGGTCATGTGGATTTACCAAGGCAGCTGCTTGCTCTCCTAAGGTTATCCTGCCAGAAGAACTTTTTTCTATAGAGCCATGACAGCCTTGGAAATAATGATGATTTGTGTTAGTGTTTAAAGAAAAACAAAACATTATTATATAGTAATAAGTAGGGAAGCACATTTGACCTAAGTTAGCAAATTACTCAATAATTTTTGAATATTTCATACCCACAGAACTGTAATGATGATGAATGAGAGGAAAATACACTCCTGAAATATGCTCCATAGTTTAATTATTCTATTTTCAATGACAGGACAACTGGACAATACTCCAGTTAATGCTAATTTCTCTGTTGTCCTTTTCCATTAAAAGGGCCTACAATCTTACATATTGATCCTGAGTATCAATAGGTTGGTCAGGCAGTCCCAGCTTCAACCCATGATCCCTCTGAGTTGTGCAAAACTTGCTATTGGCATCCACTGCAGGACTATGGGTACAGCTTTATTAGTAAAACAAACTGTCAAGCCTTCTGCTAATGTACATGCCTCACACTCCTCTCTCTCCCTGACTCCCCGGTAATAAAAGGAGTTAAGAACCCCATCTTCACTTTCTCATGGCGGCAGCAGGAAAACCTGTCAAAATGTTTCTGCATTGCTGCCATAAAATCACACCAAAGGGGAGGTACTTGTTCTTTCAATGAAACTCATTTCAGATTTACCTATTTGCATCAGTGTTTCTTCCATACTGTTGGTGGCGGTCACCATTGCAACCGAAGCGCCCAGAGGATCACTGTCAAGGAACTGTACCGGTTCAGGTACAATACGTCGATCATTTAAGCCAAGAGGTCCAGCTAGTAATTCAAACTCCTCTTCTCCTGTCAGCTTTTCATCTTCATCTACATCTAACATATCCCAGTCTTCTAGAGATGGAGAAATATAATTAGACCTGATTACAAAAGCTAAATTATTAAATAATTTAAATAAATTAAAAAAAAATACAGGGTAGAAAATGTGTACTGTAATCTGCAACATAGTAGTCATAAAGCCTCATCTTCCAATACACAGACATGCAACATAGTAAATCAGAAAAAGAAAATCCTGCTCTTGCCTTTCTCCATTACATTTTATCTTTATTTCTACTGCAGAGACGTTTCATGGAAAATTCTCTGAAGTGTCAAACTATTGTTTTTAGAAGACAGTAAGGAGAGACCATAAAACCTAGCACAAGACAACATCAAATCCTGCAATATAGTGAAAACTGTAGACAGACTTGTGCTTTAAGCCATGAGAACAGGTGCATATTCCAAGGGTCTCAATAGTAATGACAGATACTAGGAATTTTTGGTCTTGATATTTACCAAAAAAGCATGCACAAGTTCTTAGGTCATAACTGTAGACCCAGGTGTCTGCTTTTGGTTTTGGGGCAGGGGGAAGTGTGGAGACAAAAGACAAAGCACTATAACTGCAATTCAGTTATGCATTTCGTTTACTCCCCAACCAATTTTTTTTTTTTTTTAAATATTTGCTGGTCCCTCCTGCACTGTCTCTTCTACTTGCTATACAGCAGAATCTGAACACCTACCTATTGGAGGATGAACTTGCTGTTAAGTTCTGGAGCACTCATTTACTCTTTACTATACAACTATAGTAAATTATACAATTGCAACCATACAAGCTACAGCAAGGCCTGGAATCAGAGAATGATCTGAGAAAGGTTTTCTACTATCACTACAAATAACCTGTTTAAATGAAAGCCATGTCAGGACACTCTCAGGCAGTACAGAGGTAGATGAAGTAACAATAAGAATAATGTCAGACTTCCAAGAATTTACCTTATTAATTAATGTCTCCTACATAGGCAGCTGAAGAAATGTATTTGAACATAAGGCTCTGTGCAGTTCTGGATATAAAGTATTGTGGATATACCCACAATACTTTATCAACCAATTTAAGTATCGTCCATTTTGGCTACTTAGATCAACGACACAGGAAAAATGTCACTGATTGTTTTTGCCATCTGAACTAAAAAAACGCTGTAATACTACACCAAGTATGAATACTATTTTAAAACATATCTTCATGTACAGTTTCATGACTACTTTATTTGCATGCAAGTACCTTTATGGAAAATTCATGCATATCATGCACATGTGAAGTATTTAATTTTCAGCAACTTAAAAACATACCTTCATAGACACTGTCTTGTTTCCCTATCAAATCTGGGGCCTGGCCTTTGTATCTGTATGAAAAAAAAACAACAAAGAAAATAAGTGAATGGATCTTGGAACTTACATATATGCATAACAATTTTAATCTTAGTTTACTATTAAGTTACTCTGCTGTTAGGTCAATGTATATATGATGATTGGAAATGGCTAGTAACAGTGAGATAAATAAATCTTCTGAAATTGTCTGTGGAGTGGGGAAGCACTCTGCAGTACTAATGTGAAAAAGGGTCATAAAACCCACTTGAATTGTCAGAAAAAATTGAAAATGGAAGTTTTCAAGTCAACAAGAGTAGGCAACATCCCAAGAAATAATTCCTTGTTTTTCATCTAAAAACCCAGAAATATTGACAATTTTTTCCCCTTAAATATCCACCTGTCAAATGCGGAGAATGATTTTAAGCCTCAGTTGAAATAAAAAAGGACAAATTCCGCTAGGGATTTAAATTTCTTAAAATACTGATTCTAGTAAACATTTTTCAAGTTGTTTCCTCTCTTCACAGAGAGTACTCCACCATCTTGTTCTTCTGTACCTTTCAGAAGTCGATGTTTTGGATTTACTCTTCAGGGCTAAGTATTTCTCTCTGCAGATTCCGCACAACAAATAGTAAGGATTTCCACTTCCACATTCACCGCCAAACCATCCGTCCACATAAGAACCATTGCTGCGATAGCCCTGGCGATTCGCACTACGACCACAGCCTGGGTGGTTTCTCTTCATGTGTTGATTGAAGCTGACAACACTGGATTCACACAGTTCACAAACCACTACTTCTTCTCGTTCCTCAGATTCACAAACATGCTGCACAGTAAGATTTTGACATGTTATTTGTAGAGAATATCTTCACATTAGATAAAAATAGGCCAATATTCTTGGTGGATGTTTCTGACCATTACTGTTATACACACAAAGTGATATTTACATGGTTAATTTGCACAAAAGCCAAGCAGAAATAGACAATTTATGACATAGTGAAGAGCAGACCATCTCAACAGGAAAGACATTCAGAAGTCAAAGTTTTAGAGGATGAGATTTTCCACTTCATTTCAGATCTGACTTGAAATTCTTGATGGCCTAACTTTTCACATATAACTCTACCTGTTCACATTCAGTGCTGTCCTTACCTGGTTCTCCTCAGAATCTGACAAGACTAGTTCCAACAAAAAATTCCTTTTGTGTTTTTTTTTCCTGACAAACAGACTTTACATTTACTGAGCAACAATAATTATAATTTGCATCAGTAAATTATGAAGTTTTGTCTGAATATAAAGTTCATTTTTCTTAATTCCATTTTAGTCCTAACTCAGTAATTTCATTGTGAAGTCCCAGTGAAACAAGCTCTCTTGAAAAATTCTATACACATACTTGGAACTGGCTTCCCTATCAGTCAGGTAACATTGTAATCAGAAGACAAGAGTTCCATCTTGTGGATTGCCTATCTAATTTGACATGGATAACTAAGATTAACAAGATGCTGCTGTTATAGTTCGGTTCCACCTCAAATCTATTCTTAGTGTGCTATACAACTGAGTGAGGACTGTCACTGAAATACATGACATAAATCTGCTTTACTTAATTTAATCAAGTGCATTTTATGTTCCTACAGATCACATTATTATATTACTATAATTACTACTACAACAACAGCAACATTTACAACGCTGTGTGTTATCCCACAGAGCTAAGCAATGTGGAACACCTGCTTGATTACTAAGTACTATAACTATAACAAGAGCTAAACTAGTTCTGTCACCAGCTTTCAGAGGAGGGAGATAACCCCCACCATGTATATATGGAAACACAAGAAAGCACTGTTCTTAATCTCATAGTGAAGCTACAGAATACAAGTAGATTTTAAGCATTGCTGGCATTTAGAAAGGTGTTTTTAAACACTCTATAAGCATATCCACATAACCTTAAGTTTAAAACTATGAACATGCAAAAAGCAGTAAGTTAAAGCAGCCCCCGCTGCAGTCACACACACCCATGTAGGCCAATCCAATACCTCTGGGATCCACATTCCCAGAATATCATTATCACTAGACAGGTCTTGCCCAAACATAGCTTCCATTGCTTCCTCATCGAGGTCAATTTCCAACTCCTCATCCAAGTTGAAGTCATAAAGTGCCCCTGGATCTTGCTGCAAAGATATCCCTTCTCTTCGACTCTGATTCCTGTGTGCCTGTACAGTGCGGTATAATCCCGCTCAAGTTTGGAAATAAAAAAAAAAGAAGAAAAGAAAAGAAGAAAAAAAAAGAAAATAGTACTTTTATTTTGCATGTAATAAAGGTGACTGTATTCAATATCCTTTTGCTTTGTTTTTAACTCTTCACATAAACAATCTCTTACTACCACATTAGTCACTTAAATATACATGTGATTTGTCACTTTCATGCTACGTACCCATTCCAGCTCCCTCTTCATTTACTGGAAAAGCAAAGGCCTTGGAATTCTTTCAGTATACTTACCAGCACGTGCCAGCAACGTTCGGGCAGCTAAATCAAACTTGTGTCTTCTCGTTACAGCTGAGCGACTTCTAGAAGGAGGTCCACTTGCAGAAGCTGCATTCTCCACATGATCCATGTTATCAGGGCTATAAGAAATTATTATTTACAGGTCAATCAAACCAAGTTTTAAACAGCCAGATAAACATACTATCATTGTATCTATTTGCTTTTTTTTTTCCCTGGATGGCAAAACCAAGGGAATTTGGAGTTAAAGATTTTCATTTCCACCACAGCACATATTTACCGTCTTTCTGACAGTGAGATTTACAAATCAGATACAATAATTTCAACACCTATTTCTGCCTAAGTATTGCAGAAATTTTTGAGAAACACTCGGTTTATGCTGTCAATGTCAACTACAGTGCAAACAAGGTTTCTTCTCCTTTTTAAAGAAATTAACATTTCTGTTGTTGCTGCCTCAATCATTCTGTCTTTCTGCTCAAAATGTTTTACAAAACATTAATTTAAGTCGCTTATTAATGCCTTTGCTTAGTTTATTGCTCCCAATGGAAATCAGAGTTCTTTGACAAAAGAGTTTACCTGGGACAAAGTAACTGAGGAAACTTAAAAATGTGTTTCTCGGTAGCACAAAGGAATCTGAACAGAAGTGTTCTCAAAATACACCTTGTAACTTGATCCTCTCAACTAACAAAAGCTCTGGTATGATTCCTAATAGGTACCACTTAATACAACCACTGCTCTCAAGATTAAAAACCAAACAAGGAAAATCAACCACCTTTCCTCCTTTTTTAATAGGCAGTTTAGATTTAAGTTTGCAAAGGTGAATGAGAATGCAAAATTCAAGTTTCATCCTCTCTGGACAATCTGCACATTAATTTAAGAAGAAAAATGTAGAAAAATACCAGTTCATGAATACACTGAAGGAAAAAAGAAAAATTCCAATGAAATTTTCCTTTATTACCAGGTATTTTAGGTAAAATGTAAGCTAAATACCCTCTTTTTTTTTTCATTCTTCTTTTTTTTTTTTAAGGAAGGATGCTGGGTTACATTCTTCCCCAATTCTGCACACAATCAGTACTGGAAAATACCAGGAAAAGTACCAAATTGAATTGCATCTTCACTTTCAGTCATGCTATAACAAAATTCAAAAGTAGCATTACAATATAACATTCAGTCAGCAACAATGAACTGGTGAGATTTTTGGTTTCAATCAATTGGAGGAAAACAACATTTTACCTTTCACTAAAGCCTTCCTCCATTTCAGTGGCATCAGCAGAAGGGATTTCACCTGGTGACTGCAAATAACAATGATCACCAGATTTTCCACCACTTCCAGACACTATTGTCCCATGTCTTGAATCTGCAGTCCCTTCTGACTGGGGCTCTTCATCATCTTCGTTTCCAGGGTGCTCTATCATCCACATGGCCAGCACTGTGATATTCTGTGCATCTGCCTCTCCTCTAGCACCTGAAAGCAGGGAAACTCCACTTGAGAATTCTTTTATGCCACTGACAATGGAAAATGTAGGGGTTCCCCCCCCATTAATTGTTTTATAACTTAAAAATAAAGTGCTCCATTGGAAAAAGTGTTTAATATTTATCTATTTTTCACTTAGATTTTAGTTTTTCAGAACTGATACTACAGTTACAGATTACCTGTAGCTTCCATAGCTTTTGCAATTTGCCTGAGGGAGAACCCCATTTCTAACAAAGGAACAGCAATGGCAGGAGGAGGAGGGGATGTTGAAAGTCGGCTGCTTGGATCAGACAAAGCTTAAAAGACAGAAAACATTAAATGTAAAATGCATAATTTATTCTTTAGTGTTAGTTTACTAGACCTTACATTTATGTATTAGCCCTTAACAACTTTCCTCTCCACTACTTTCCACAAAGTAAGATACTTTCTGTAATGAAATCAGACAAGAGTTCATTCTAATTGGTAACATCTATATTATTATATGCAAGCTTCTGTTTCATCAAGTAAGATACTGATGATAGCCAAAGAACTATTTTGAAATATTTCAAAGAAGTTAATTTCATACAGTTTGAAATGGAAATAATCTATTTGATCTACATTTAGGTAGATTAGATACAGTCATCCTTGTCAGAATCATCGAGATTCCCAAGACCTCATCCAGGTTGTTGCTGTAACTGGAAAATCTCTTTGCAGAAGATGGCTCTGTTTCTGTGCAAAGCTCCTTTCAAGGGGCTCTAACATGGTCATTACTGCCCACCACCTCCCACTCCCCATGCCCTAAGTTTCTTTATTATTCGCCATAAAAGTGAGGTCTGATCAACAAAGGCATCAACAATATACTAAAAAGCACTGGTGTAAAGACAACATTGTGACTAGAAGGAAGGCATCTCATTAAAAGAGAAGATGTGAAACTGAGCAGGCAGCATCACAGGTTCAGACAAGCTACTAAGCAACAAATGAAACAGCGGTAAGACCCACCCAGTATGGATGGAAGAGCAAGAATCAAAAGTTCTACCAGAACTCTGTTTCTCAGCACTGAGTATGAAATCTGGAGAACACACATCAACTCAGCCTCTTCTATTCATTTAATACAAACCACATACATACGAATTTATATTTTTAGTATTATCTCCTTTGTATCCCAGTACTCATGTGTGGTCTTTAGAAGCCCAAGGTTCTCACAACAATTTGCTCAGCATCCTAGCTATTCCATTCTGTATGTATACTGGGAATAGTGTGTTTCTGTCCGAGTACTGCAGTGCAGGCAGTAACACAATGTCTACAAAGAGAAGCCTCCCCATTATCTTCATGCGATTCCAGACAGCAGCGTGAGGAGCCCATTAGACAGCCCTGTCTATTTCAATAAACAAGATGAATTGGAAGGAGCTACAATGGTGTATGTACCATAAAATACACCATTTTTGTGGGGTCTATGATCTAACAAAAGCTAGAGTATTACTGCACTGAACAGTGGCACACAACCAAGGTAATAAGTCCAAATATGATTTTGAAGTAATTACTGATTATACTGCGCTCTAGTTTTACATGTGCAGTTTGGAATGTATTTCACAGCTTTTAAAAACTAATTTCATTTGCTGATAAAGGCTACAGCTAGACATCTATGGCTTTTTGTCCTAAGATAGTCATCAAAACATTTTGCATGATGCTTTGCCTGTTAGATTACATCAAAAAGAAATCCCTCTGGTTTTCATTGTCTTAAAAATTTACACTGAACTTGTGAAAATTTACTACCTTAACCACTATTTTGTCAATTTACATTTTTCTCTATACTGACTATAAATTTACCTGTACGATTGGCAGGCCTTGCAGACTGGGAATCAGGGGAAGTCAAACTTTGTCTCCTTCCAACTTCATCAGAAGGAGACGTTGGTAAAGAAGATATTGGAGGAGTCTGAGCACGTCGTGCTGGAAGTACAGTCGTAGTAGGATAACTGGAGAACATTTGCCTTGAAAAAAGAACGATATATATTTATATTAAAAAGTTATATGATGAAAAAGGTCTGGCATAAAAAGAAACATCAAATTTGAGCACACCTGGCAAGTCACACTTTACAGCAATTGAGTTTTTTAAGAGTAAGTCACAATACATACACTGGGACAGGGGAAATAACCCAACCCTGTCAGAATGGCTCACCCATACCATGTGTGCCTGGAAAATTCAATTCTAAGTCTGCCCTCTTTCCCCAGTGTAAACCTTCTCTTCAATATAAGCAGATTTCCTTCTACACCACAAACAGTCTGCAGATTAAGTAGCTTTATCTTATTTCCATTTCAAATGGAATGAAACAAGGTCTTAGCTTGCAAGATGCTACCTTCAAATGAAGGTCTATTCTAGTTTGAAAAACCAACAACTGTTCATTAAAAATACAGAATTTCAGATATTCATAATTTAAATTGCATCAAGTAAACAGGTGAACTGAAGGAAAATATATGGAAGGAATTTTCTCCTGCCCTGTAGAATTCAGAAGCTACATATATATATACACACAGAGTGTATATGAAAAGCTTAACAGCTTTTTCTTTCTAGTAGCTGTAAGGCAAAGTAATTAATTAAACTCTGTCCTCTGCAGAAACAGTTCTTGACAACAAATATAATCATTCACATTTTCAAAGGCTTAGACAGCTGAAGACATATATTGCATATAAACCACACAACTGATTCCTTACACCTGCAAAATCACATGCACTGAAAATAATTATTTCACCTAAGAAGACTGAGAGGCATAACTCCAGGTGACTCTGAAGCTGGAACTGTTTCAGTATCAGTTACTGGGGTAGTAGCAGTGGTAGTATCCTCCAGAGAACTGCTCATGAAAGATGTTGTGCTAGACGCAGAAGGGCTGGTTGTAACTGGTGTTTGGGCTTGCTGAGACTGATCACCTTCTTCTACTTGCTGATCTACTTCTGCAACAGAAAAAAAAAAGGACTTTACAGAAATGTTAAAATAATTGTGTAGAGCAAAACAGTAGACCTGATTACAGCTACTTTTAATTCAGCTGTGTAAAGTAACAGATTTCTGAAGGGCTTTCTTAGATGGTTCAGAAGTTGTCCTTAAGACAGTAAAGAACCAGACAGCACGCTAATTAGCTTTAATATTTTAGATATTTTTTCCTTGTTTAAATTGATTTAAATGATTTCCCTGAAGATGCATACTGTAAAAAGTAAAAGAACAATCATTATTTTATCTTCAGCTTCTGTTAGCACAGTGCCAAATAGCTCAGGAAAGAAAAGTGCCAAACCCCCACAACTACTTAGAGATTTTTTCACTGACAGAAACATAGGTTAGTTACACCCGATCAACATCATCTGTTAACATGATGGCATACAATCCCGCTTAACAGAACAAACTTTAAGATATTTATGTCACACACAAGCCCTTCTAACAAGCATATACACACTGCTTATTTTAAAAAAGCTTTACAGGCAAAATAGAAATTCTTCTACTTCTGACTGATATGTGTTCCCTTTTCATATAAAAGAAAGAATTGGGGAAAAGGCAAAAAAAGCTTGCATGTACAAACCAGTAAAACACATTTGTAAAATTTCTCTGTCCAACTAAGATTCCTCCAAAGTATAACCACTACAAAATTACAAGACTAAGTTACTTGTATTAGCATTGCTGTGATTAATTTTAATAAAGACAGAAAAACAATTTAGCACAATACTTTCACAATTTTGAAAATGTACCTTGTTTAAGACGACCACCAAACTGATCCTCCAGCAGCCCATGAACCACTAATTTGTAGATCATGGCTTGGGCTCGTTCCAAATCTGCCAGTCCCAGAGCTCTTTTAATCGGTGACCGCATGACCGCCCGCTTCACCATGTGCCGCATCAGGAACTGCAAGGCAGCACGCATTTCGACATCTTCATGAACAACTGGAGAGCTAGCACAATCCGAGTTGTGACCATTTTCTGCCAGGACTTTTGGTATTAAAAGCAGTTCAGCATATTTACTACAACTAAGAAGAACACTAAGTGACTTCATAGCACCGAGATAAAGATAAGATAGCTGTACTGCTCTGATTTCTGACTGCACTATATCATGACTTCTTGTAGCATGTTCATGATTCTTTTTTCTTCCTTCAGCAGGTTGGTGTTGGGCTTCCATACCCAGTGTTGATGATTCTAAAGAAAAGGAAGCAATTTCATTTTCTGACTTAGAGCTTGTAGCACCGTGTCCTTTGTTATCATCAGCACTTTGTCCTAATCGTGTATCTGATGCAACATCACCCTCTGTTTTCTGCTCCATTTCCCCTTTATCTTCAGATTCATGTCTGTGTTTTTTCTCATGCCTCTTGGTGCTTTGCTTTCCTGTATCTTCATGAATACCAGTGAGATAGGTAAGGTCCAGCAACACAGTAGCTGTCAGCCCACGAAATCTTGCAACGTCAAAAGGCAGTGGCTCGCAGGGTTCCAGATTATACAATGGAGTATCACTAGGCGACCAAAAAGTTGGGAAGCTTTAATAAAGATCAGAATGACACAGGAAAAAGCAAGTGAGGGAGAGACAGGAGGAAAGTACAGGAAATAATGTAGGCAGAGTAAGATGTAAAATATTTTTAATAAAATAAACAAACCAGTTCTAAAAATTAAATGCAAACAGGGGAAAATGAGGTTGTGATCGGAAAACGGGGAGATAATGGTATCAGAGCAAAGGCGACAAAGCATGCACAGGCTTTCAAAAAGCAGCATTAAACCCCAGAAGCATCATAGAAGCTATTGATTCTGTGCTGACAGCGGTTTCTGCTGTATTATCTAGAAATATTTAACAGAATTGTACTAAGAAAAAACACCTTAGGCCAAATTTTATCATCACATCCGAGCTGAATTTGTGAATAGGTCTAAAAGCTCAGAAAGAAAACAATCCTAAACTTTCTTCAGATTAAGAAAACGTTTTGATTGACCTCCACATTCTTGTTCAACTCTTCACCACAAAGAGCATGCTACTAATAGCTTATAAGTCTGTCTCTGGTTATGTCAGGAGAGATAACCTAGAGAGGACAGTGACTTTTTAAAAACACAGGTCAGAAAGCCTCAAAGACACAAACAATAAACGTCTATCTGTCCATCTGCATTCAGTGACAGTTTTCAGTAATACTTAGGACAGTTAAAATGAACTAATTTTTACCCTAAGCAAAGAAACTGTAGTAAATTAAGAGAGCAGTAATGTTTTAGCTAGCTAATATAAACCAAAATTAAACCAAGCAATTCTCACTTCAAATCTAAGAAACC
The DNA here is from genome assembly GCA_013399135.1 of Heliornis fulica. Lineage (NCBI taxonomy): Eukaryota > Metazoa > Chordata > Aves > Gruiformes > Heliornithidae > Heliornis > Heliornis fulica. The sequence continues at coordinate 223,293 of VXBZ01006977.1, read as the reverse complement.
TGTTCATGTCTCAACACTGAAACCTAGAGGCCAAACTGAAGAAGTCACATGACACTCATCAACTCAAAACTATCAAATTAATTTTTGATATACCAGGCATGTTATTCCTAGATCGCACAAAAATTCAACTCGTGTTTTAAAAAGCCAAATTTTCAAGTCTAATCTTAAAATAATTGATTGGCATGACTCTAAGGCTGTATTTATGTTAGTTCCAAAGACTTCAAAGCACAAAACACCACCAGAGTATGAAAGGTCTAGGAAATGAGCATACCTGATAGTAATCTCTGCTTCGTCCCACTGGACCTTGGCAGATGTACTGCCTTCCTTCACTACTCCAAGCAAGGTGGCGTGACGTCCAGTTTGCTTGTGTACACATCGACCTCCAACTCTAAGACCAGCATCAACTCCACCAATCACTGCTAGAACAGGCCACACCTCCACACAGAGCATCTTCAACTGCAGCTCTGACAGGTCAGCAAGACCATGCCTACCATGTTTGCTCTTCTCCTCCTCTTTATTTTCTTTCTCCTCTCTCACCTCATTCTCTTCTCGACTTTGAACTGAGCGACTTTTCTTTAGCTTTTGGCCTGCTTCTTTAAGGCATGTTTTGATTTTATTCAGTCTTTCCATCATTTTTTTATTGATGCAGTGTGTCCAACGGTCCGTGCGATGAAGGATACGAATGAGTTGGATAGTGGCTTCTGCCAGCACTGCAGCAACAGGACTACAGATGGGATCACCAGGTAGCAAATCTCTTGGAGTACCCCGCATCTGCATATCACAGATTTTCACCTAAGTGTTTAAAGAGAACAGGTTAAAATTATCTTGCAGCATATCTGAAGAAGCTCATTTTATAAATACAGGAGTCTCCTGCTGAACAGAAAAAAATTCTAGCATTGTCTTTTTTACTTGGACTCCCTAGGAAATCCACAGTAACACTGAACAAAATTACATCCCTTCGAACTCTAGGATGGATTGAGAGCAGCCCCATTTATGAGAAGTCTACCCAGTGTGCAAATAATGTCATAAACCAAAAAGAATATTCAGTGAAACTCTTGGCACTTTCTAGCTCCCATTCCATGCCTGCCCCCCTTCCCCAAATCCAACCCCAACATCCATTACATTGATACAGAGGGGAACAGAAGGGATACCAATAGCCTATTGTTGAGGGTTATTGTTAACTCCTGTAAGGCAGCTAAACCCCACACAGCCACTCAACCACTCCACCCAGAAAAATGGGGGTGAGAATCAGAATGGCAGTAGTGAGAAAAGATAAAGAGAAAAGTTTCATAAATGAAAGATTAAAAAACCCACACCAACAAAATAAACCAAAGAAAACCAAGCGATGAAAACCACAATCCTTCAGTACCAACTGACCGACATCCAGACAGGCCCCAAGCAACAGAAACCCCGGCAAACTTCCCTGCAGTTTTAGTGCTGCGCACGAAGTTACAGCGGACGGAACAACCCTCTGGTCACTAAGTGAGCTACTGCATCTCCTCCCAGGCTCTCGCCTGCCACTAATGTACTTCGCTGTGAGGGACAGAGTGAGAATGCAAGAAAGCCTTGATGTGGTCTAAACACTGTTCAGTAATAGCTAAACCACTGTGTATTACCAACACTGGGGCATAAATCCAAAACATAGCACCATGCAGGCTGTTACAGAGAATATTAACTTTATCCCAGCCAAAAGTAGTACCATCTTGTTCCAGATGAACACTCACTACATGAACATTCACATTACCTTTTCTCCTGGATTACTGCTATAAAACATAACACAAGGGTATAACTCTGCTGCATCCACATCTTCAAAAGCTAATTTTGGCTCCTAGTGAAAAACAAAACAAAGAGCCACAAACTTAGAATATCTTAACCAACAAAAATATGAAACATGACAAAGTTATTCCTGTATTATAATCCTGAGACTGTTACGTGTCTTAACTGTCATGCTTAGCTTTAAATAAAATATCTGTGCCAAATTACTGCTGCAAAAACACCCATAAAAAATTAACGTTAAATACCTCTCCATTTTTTCCAAAGGAAATAGTTCTTGCTTCCATATCTAATACACATGTGATGAAATCTCCCTGGGTGAAGCTGGACAGAGTCAATGTTTGCTCTCCATTGTGATAGAGGTTACCACTATAAGCTCTGTACAGCCACATATCTGAGGTAGTGCGATGGTTAAAGTCATGTACTGGCCAGCGAGAAACTCCTACACATGTGCCTTCATTTCCTCGATTCTCCTTCACAATGTAGAACTAGAAGCCAAAACAAACCCAAAATGAAAGGGGGGAAAAAAAGTCAAGTATATACATTTTAATACAAACAAGCAATGAAATTTTACCTTATATATATTTATACATACTTCTCATTCATGCCCAGAAGCTTTTAATAAATAAAAAATAAATAGTAAAGTAATGAGCTAAAATCATGTTCTACTGCTAAAAATGACATCTTGCTCTACAGGGTTAGTCATTAACAAGTCATTTGAACTTAACCTACTAGTAATAAGGAAAAATGTATATAAATGCATAAAGAAGTTGGGTTTTATTCCAGACTCAAAACATAAACACCCAGACACTGGGTTAAAAGTGCTACAAATAATATTACAGACATAAATAAGCTTTACTACTCATATTCACAGGAGTGATTTACACAGATCTGAGTGAAAAAAAAGTTAAAATACTATGCACAAAGAGGGTACTGACAGGGACTACAACTGTGTATGTATGTTAATTTCTTTTTTTAAATCCCTCCAGAGAATGCATTAAAAGCAGGTCTTGTCGATCAGACAGGCTCACGTGACTTTTTGAATGAAATAAAAATGTCTGTGAAGTTTTTATCTAAAGAAGAAATTAAAAATCTACAGAGTTCAGTAGGTAACTTTTGCAAAACAATGCACATTGGTGAGACTGTGGATCTTAGGGACAAGTATTATTTTGAGCAGCACTCAAAAGTGGCCACAAGCTCTTCGCTTTGGACTGAAAATCATAGAACCATTTAGGTTGGAAAAGACTCTTGAGTACAACTGTAAAGCTCATGATGGCAAAATGTCATTTACTCAAGAGTGTTGTCATAACGGAAAAAAATCCCCATGTAGCTGTTGTTTATAAATCATACTATATTTCCATAGCAAAAGAATTTAAGAAAAACACATTTATACAGCTTACCTTCCACTGGTAACACCCAGAAGTAACTCCAGTGGATGCTAAACCATATCCTTTACCTCCACTTCCATGGGTTAGAATCTGTCCATTCTCCACTATGCAGCACTGAGCTTTCTCAGGGTCAAAGGACACTTCCTGTATGGGAAGATTCTCATCTTCATCTTCAGACTCTCCTTGCTTCTATCAGAAACAGGACAAAGTATCTGCGGTAAATGTAACTCAGCTGCATTCAGCCAAAAGAGAAAGTAAAAGCATCATTACCTGTAGCTTCATTTCTTGTTCCTTCTCCTTTATTTGAATTGCATGTTTGGCCTGAGCTATCGGAGTCTCCCACATGCAGTCAGACAGAAGTGAGAACAGTCGTTCAACAACCTGGTGTATTAGAGTAGAATTCAAATCACTTGATATCCAAGGCTAGGACAACAAATACTACTCTATTGTTTAATTTGTTTTGTAGGTGTAAAGGCCAGAATATTTAGTGCTCTTAGAGAAGCAAATATCTACACTGAGACTCGCCCAATTTGGATTCTGAACAAACCTATGAAACATTTAAAAGTTTAATGAGACTTTTTGAAGCATATAAGCTTATAACAAAATGTAAAGACCTGAGCCATTTGATCATCTTCAACACCAGATTCACAAGCAGGTAACACAGCTTCTAGTACATGAAGTGCAAGAAGTCTAGTCCTCAAATTGCCAACCAAGGGGACTCCTAAAGATGGAACAATATGTTAGCAACTGGAAAGTGATCTTGCACCAGGCATGCACCTATGATGCCAACTGTATCAACAATGTTCCAAGGTGTGGTGTGTGTACTGCAGCTGGTTTTAGGTGTTCACTACATAACACATGTTCAAACAGGACTTATTTTTCAGGAACTGCACTACAGAAATGCAAGCAAACACTGAGTACAGTTTGAACAGAACATACCTGAGCAACACTTCTGAGAAGCGATGTTAAGAAGTACTTCTGTCCACTTTGGAGATGCCATTTTTGACTGAATTGCTTTTGAAGACACAACTCTACGCAAGAAAACAAGGAAGTCTCCCAAGTGCAATTCTGCTGCATGTTGCTTTCGGAGGGCAGCTACAAAGTTAAATTAAAATTTTTAATTTACAACCGTATTTTTACAGTATCTGTATGTAATATTAAAGTCAAGGTCAAAGTAGAAAAATGAGAATGAAGCAGATATTCACAGTTGGGTTTTGGATGTTTCCCTTTTTGAGATCAAGAAGTTCAGAACAGAATACAGACAGGTGATACTCTAAGGCTACACTACGTAGACTGCATGCACTGGAAAAAGAGCTGCTCAGAAACACATGGTGCATTATGGGCAACAGGTATTTTGGTATGCTAAGACTAAACTGCTGTTTAGTTATAGGAACTACTGTATATATTTTAGCAAATGTGTAGCTGTAGAACCACAATTCAGTATCTGCATTCTTCCTACATTTAATCTAAAATGTAGCCAAGCAACTTGAAGATGGAAGTAACCATTTGAAATCTATCACAGATTTCAATGGAAGATGACAGCAAACAATAGCAATGCCTGTTTCTGGCAACAGTCTGTTCTGCCAGTAAAAAAACAGTTATCAGTTATTACATGATGGTGCCCACCAAGCTGTGCTCTCATCTATGCTCCTCAGCAAGATGGGGAGGAAACAAGATGAAAAGCTCATTGGTTAAGATAAAGGCAGTAAGATCACTCAGCAATTGCCACCAGGGGCTAAACAGATGCAGCTTGGGGAAGACTGATTTGTAACCTACTTTCATGGGCAAGTGTGAAACAAGGACAAAATTAAAACACCTTCCTTCCACCCCTTCTTTGCAGGCTTGACTTCACCCCTAGTCCTTCTACCCCACTGCCTCTAGGTGGAAAAGGGTGATAAGGAACATGAGAGGATGTGGTCACTTCCTAACAATTCATTGCTACTACTCCTGCTCCACAATGGGTCCATCCCATGGACTGTAGTTCTTCAAGAACTCCTCTGCTGTGGACCCTTTTCCACAAGATATCCTCTCTCAGGAACAGACCACTCCATTGCGGGTCTCCCCCAAGCCAGTTCCTGCCAGGATCACGCTCCTCCATGGGTTCTCCATGGAGGGCACCTTCCTTCCAAGACATATCCACCTGCTCCATCCTCCAAGGGCTTCAGATGGACAACCTGCTTCACCAGTACCTCCCTTGTAATCCCCCTCCTTCACTGACCTGATGCCTGCAAAGTTGCCTCTTTCACACAGCTGCTGTGCAGTGCTTTTACCCAGTCTTAAATACTTTATCCCAGAGGCACCACACCAGCTCTGCTGACTGGCCCAGCTTTGAACTGTGCTTGGTCTGCTCTGGAGCTGGCTGAAACAGGTTCCGTCTGACACAGTGGCAGGCTGCTGATTTATCCCCTGGAGCCCCATTCCCCCTACCAAAACGTTGCCACATAAATCCCATACGTATGGTAAGTTATAAACATCCCTGTCATATAAATATAACCATTGTTTTCTACCTGTTTGTGTTTTAAAGGGATTTTTGATGCTAACAAGCTACTTTTGCACACTCATGACTCCATTCTGCAGCAATTCTAAGAAAATGCTTGCTGAAAGAGAAGACATTATATCCTAATTTCTAATTAAACTACCCTATCAATTCATCAGCCATGGCACTATTTACAAGTAAAGGCAGTTACAAGCACTACAAGAACCATATGTAGACCTAGAACCAAGCTACAATTTCAAATTTCTTTAAACATGCAATTTCTAAAGAACTTCCAAATGCTCACTGAAGGTCTGCAATTTATGTGAAGACAGTAATATTTCAGAAAAGCTTTTGCTGCAGATTTTATGACAGAGTAGGGCCAACTTCTTGGACAGCAAAACTGCATAGTACAAAGTTAAAGAAATAATTTCCTGAATTAAGCTGAAATTTCCCTGAATTAAGTTTGAAACTTACAGAATCACAGTCCTATGACCTTATTTATGAACAACACTACCAGCAACAACTCTTTTTTTTTTTTGGAAACACAGAGGCATTCTTTTCCTAATTCCAAACCAGATGGAGTAAAATTCTTACTCTCAAACTGCTCCTACCTTTAAACTGATTTATTGCATATCTAAATCTGAACCAAGCACAAAAAATCGATGACTTTAATTAATTTACAGAATTAAAAATGACCCAACAATAACCAACATGGTATAGTAGATGAGAGCCTCAGCAGTTAGTGGTTGCTTTTCCTATATTTTCTGGTATTTCAAAATTTTATCAGAAATTACACAAGATAATTACCTCTGAAGTCTCTCTTCTCATTATCCGCATTTGAATCTGCCTTTTTTGATTCTACTTCATCCTCCTCACCTTCCCCTTCTCCAAAGGAAGCCATAAGCATCACACCAGCTTGTGACAGCAAGTTCTTCAGCTGACTGCATAACAAATCCAGCAAAGACTGGACCACCTTTGGGCTCAGTTTGTCAGCATAGGTTCTACACAGAAAAAAACCCATAAACACAAGAGCACATGAGAGCTGGTCCAAAGAAGAATAACATAAAGACACAAATATAAGCTCAGTGTGATAATTGGGCCTAACACAGCACTACCTGCAGTCCATTCCATGGCAGCAAGTTACTTTTCCTCATCCTCTACCATATACTTGGCAGACTACTCTCACTGTACCCTTTTTTGAGACACTTTAAAACTGCCCAATCTGTGGATCAAAAGACACGTTTCCCTTTTCCCCTAGGCAGTACTGAACAACTCAGTCAATTGCATATAATTCCAATGCAACTTCCAAAGATGGGGTGTTGGTTTTGTGGTTGGTTTTGGATTTGCCTTTTTTTTTTTTTTTTGCTGTGGGCTTATTGGGAATTTTTAAATATAATAGATGTGGCAGGCAAATGCAATGTGTTGTAGGAACACTATAATGCAGATGCATATATTACATATTAAATAATACTCTTTCTCTAAATAGAAAATACTTTCTCCACTACTTTCTTTACCAAATTAAGATAAATACTTAAGTGCTGATAGGATTTCGGATGCTGTTCCCTGCTCTACCAGGGGCCAGTATTACTCATAAATTTACCCTGTGTTCTGCTCTGAAGAGCTCCTACCACACTATTGCTATTGCTTTTACTCAAATGACATCTACACAAAAGAAAACCTCATCATATCAGCTGATCTAGATACAAAGCCAAAGTAGAAAAAAGGGGAATAGCAGAAGACACTGTTTACAGAGCATAAAGTTGTAACTATTCTGGTCCAAAATCCTCACAATTTAAAATCTTATTTTCTTATTCATAAGAAAAATGCACATAAGAGTGATAATGTGAATACTTTTTTCCCCCCTCTTCACTTACATGCTTCTGAACTTTAATTCTCCTAATGAGCTCACAAAAGAAAACTTCTTTTTAAAAGGTGCTGAAAAGCTTAATGATTAAGTTTTCTGAAAGCAAGGGAGCATTCCATACTTACCCTGTGGTGATAGCAAGGATCTGAAGTAGTCTTGTACTGGCTACTTTCAAAGCTGTGCTAAGCTGAGAAATACCAGTTTTGGGCAGCAACTGCAGTGGTTGTCCTAGCATGGTGTCTGTGCCACACAACTGTGACAGCACATTTAGCAGACCAGTGGAAATAGCCAAGGAGACATCAACAGGCTGATAGTGCACACTTAGAGCAAAGACTGTTACCAACAGAAGACGCTGCTGTGCTTCTAAGATTAAAATAAAGTTGGTTTTAATTAACAAGTTGTTCAGAGTAAGAATACTAAGAAGAACAGCAGATTATTTTAAAAATAAAATAGAATCAAATTATCACGCAGAGCTAGAATTCTTTGTCAAACACTCTGGGGTAGACTTTCTGATGTACCATTGTATCCCCCTTTAACTCAATGCAATCTCTGTGTCAAGGCTGTCCAAGGAAGATCATAGAGATTTTAGTTCTAAGGCTAAATCTCAAACCAGAATCTTCTATCAAGTGTGAAATTCTTAATTTTCTACTGATCTTCTCAAGAAATTTATTTCAATTCAATTTTATTTGCAAGTGAAACTACAAAAGAATTCATGTAAGAATGTCCATTAGACTCTACCAAAAAATGAAATTTTATAACTCTCACTGACATACTGAAGCTGTCAGCATTCAAAGGCACCATGAAGTGCAGAGTTCCAAATATCTCTTAAGGACATACCTTAAGTGATACCAGATACAAGAGTGATATCTGGGTATAGAAGGCTATGAATGGGCTTCCAAAAAAGGCAAGGTGCCCTGTTTCTTTGGGTTTGTGTTTAAAGAAAGTTCAGTTAAATGAAAAGAAAAAAGATCGGTGACTTTTAATCTCTTCAGAAAACTGCTTATCCCTGAAAAGCTGAGAAATTACTTGGAAGCACCAAAGATATCAGTGACTGTGGAATACTATGATATGTGGAATAGAAAGGTTGTCAATATGTAGAAGCCTTACAATAAAAATGGTTAACAATCAAAGAAAATTAAGACAGAAATAGGTTAAAAAGCTTTTCTTCCAGGAAGTGAAGTCAGATACTTTAGTGAATTCTGGTCAGTAATATCAAAGTCTGTTCAACACTGAAGCTGCTGTACTGTAATCAAGAGAACATACTTCAAAAACCCGGTTCTCACTTACCTATGTGATGTTTATTAGCTTGCAGAGCTCTTTCTAATGTAGCAGATAACTGCTGGTAAATTTTGTGCACAGCCACTTGGATTTCAATTTGAATACTTCTCTTAGCTGCTCTGATGCCATCCTGGGTCAAACAAGTTATAACATATTATAAAGGACTAATACACTTTCATCACCCAGTTACTTGAAACAAAAGAAACCATTAAACTATATACCTGGTAGTGATGCAATCTGACACTCTCTCCTTTGGTGCCTGCATGTCCTACAGTGCCCAAACCAAAGCAGCCAGCAAGAAATTGTAGTCTAACAGAAGTAAGTAATGAAGAAGACTGAAATCCTGGTACTTGACGACTTCCCATTAATGGCACACTGCCTTTTTCCTCCATCCCTGACAGAAGCACTAATATCTGATGAAGTGCTTCCAGACGAAGCTAAAAATAAAGGCAGGGAAAAGACAGTATTAAGTAGTAAGCATCTGTGGAAATTAGAATAAATGAGGTAGCTGTTTCTTTAATGCTTTTTTTAAGGGAGTTCTTTAAGTTTTATTTAAGAGTTTATGCTAAATTTCCAGTTCCAGTTAAGACATTTTAACAAAGAAGAAAAATGTCCTTAAGAGAGAGAACGTGGACAAGGTTTTGAAAAAAAAAATCTATAAAATGAGCATAATGTACAAAGAATAAGAAAAGGTGTTAAAAACATTACCTCAGCTCTCAACTGCTGCTGCTCCATTGCAATTATCGATGCTTGTGGACTGGTGGACATACTTTCCTCTGGTTCCTTAAATCCTGGTGAGTTTCCCACATCTCCACTTACAAAGGTGACAACATTTTCAATCAGAGTATGAACTCCAAGGGATCGTGAAAGATCAAAATCAGACTCAACAAATGAGTAGGATGAAGTGTGTAACCAATCTCTGCTGTGTTTTAATCGAGCCCATGAGTCACTTAAAGGTTCCACTTGACTGTGTATCACTCCTAAAAGTGTAAATAATGAAGTCTCATAAACTCCAGTTCACCAGGTAACATATTTTGACACTAGGCAAAGACTCAACTGCTGCTACTCATACAGGTGGAAAATGGATATTCATGTTAATTAAATCATGCATTAAGCAACTTAGAGCAAAACACTTGATTTAAGTTCACAGCAATTTCCCTAAAGGAAAGGCTGTACTTCTTATAATTCTGTAAAGCAGTATTGCAACACGCTGCCAAGTGAAAAAACAGAAAGATAGAAGCCACTCAAACTGCTCAGCTTCAAGCTAGAACACTGAATAAAAATGCTTTGCAGCTAAATGACAAGACAGTAAAGAAATATTTGCTATGACAGAAATTGTGCACTTTGGATATTTATTTTAAGGTCTAACCATAAAACAAGGGTCCCTTTTTTTGTTTTAATCAAATCACTATGTATTTTAAAGTTTTGAAAAAGCACAGTTATTTTGGATATTTACAGATTTCATGACTGCAGAAGGGAACAGAAATTTTTTATTTTAGAATAACAGAGAGCATTTACTTTGTTATGACTCAAGATAAGATACATGTATATTAAATAAGATCTAGAACATAGATGTTGTCTTCATCATCTGACAATTCCACAAGTCTGTTTTCAAGTATTTCCTATGACATAAGCATGTCATTATGCTACCTGAAACTTTATTATGCTCCCTGAAAATTTATTGTCAGTAATGCAGTTCTTCAAAGAAGCATCAGTCATCAGTCTGCAGCACTGAACTTTATTTGATCTCATTTCCAAGAGTTTTTCTAGAACTCTATCCCTAGCACAGGAGTGCTATATCCCTGAAGTGACACCTTCATCAGCAGTTAACTGACAGATCCCCATTAAACATATGGATCAACAGAGAAGTTATGATTTTATTGGTTTTGTAAATGCTGCTAGCCAACTTGGAGCTATGCAAGATACTACAAGATGGCAGACCCTGTGCAAAAGAACATTCTAAGTGTATACACAGGTAACATCTGGAGACCTATATGGAACCCTAATATATGTTTAAGTTCACTTTGAAATTCTAGGTTTAATTATCTTAAATAATTTACATAGTATTTTAAAATATTAACTACTCCTGTGAAGGAGATACAGATATAATTTGGAGAATCACAACCTATTCACGTTCAAATCTACATTAACACTTCTGGGTTTAAAATCTGTCTGCAGGGTATTGGCCTCAAACATCACTAAACACAGACATTTTTAGAAGTCAGTCACACAAATTAATAGAAATTCATCTATTTTGAGCTTTCTTTCACCAGTGAGGCCAGATGGACACTTGTTTCCGGGCCTATTCTAAACATCACCTGCTCTGTAACCAGCTGCTCATAGAAACAAGGACAGAGAGACACATCAGTTCTTCAACTTAGGACAACTCTCCTAGCAACTATTCTACACCATTCTTTTGCTGACATAAAGGCAAAATGCTATTATTCTGTCCACCCACCTGTTCCTGCAGGTCACAATTTGCACCTTCACACAGTTTACCAATGCACAACACTGAAATTCTGATATTCCTTTATAAATTAGGTCATTAATCTCCACTTAGTTGCAAAAAAATATTAACTGTCAGGGCTAGGAATTAGCAAACTTGTTCATGTGCCATTTTCTGTTCTGTAAATAGTGTTCATGTGCATTTTCATGGTATTCCTCACACACTTGCTACTAGACAGGTTGCAGGGGCTTCAGAAAGAACCACCACAGTACTTAGGTCTTATCACGTATTTGACACAAACATGCACACACAAATTTATTTTGGAACATTAAAAACATTACTTATCAAAATATAATCTAGTTTCCTAATTTCTGCTGTTTTATGCATGATGAACAGAGCCCAAGAGAGACCTCAACACAAGGAGTGTGTCCAGAGGAGGGCCACAAAAATGTTCGAAGGGCTGGAGCAGCTCTCCTGTGAAGGCTGAGTTGGGGTTGCTCAGCTTGAAGAGAAGGCTCCAGGGTGACCTTATAGCAGCCTTGCAATACCTAAATGTCAGTGAAAGGTGCCTATAAGAAAGCTGGGGAAGGGCATGTAGCAATAGGAGATGGGGTAATGGGTTTAAATTAAAAAAGGGGAGATTTAGAAGAAATCTTAGATATTAAAAGTTCGTCAATACAAGGGTGGTGGATCACTGGCACAGGTTGCCCAGAGAGGTGGTGGAGGCTCCATCCCTGGAGATATTCAAGGTCAGGCTTGATGGGGCTCTGAGCAACCTGATCTAGTGAAGATGACCCTTCTCACTGCAGGGGGTTGGACTAGATGGTCTTTAAAGGTCCCTTCCAACCCAGTATGTTCTATAATTCTGTAATAACTGAAGCCTCAGATTTTCTACAAGAAGCATAGCTAAATCATTATGAATTCCATGAAATTTGCCAGCATAGAGAGCAATAATTATTTCAAAAGCCTCCTTAAACCCTAATGTCTTTCAATATCAGACCTTACAAACTCCCAAAGTGACATTAGCTTCCAATCCTCTCCCTGTCCTATGCTATGCCACAGCACAGAACCAAAGGATTTGTAAAGAAATAAAAAGCAGTTCCAATGCCTTAAAGCACAAGTTTTAGGAGACATTTCAAGAATTAACAGACTTCTGAAGAAAATTTAGTTTCAGTAATCAACAAGTCGTATAAGAAACTCCTCCCACCCTATATTAATACAAAACCTGAACAACTGAATATTTTAAAACTATGAGGTCTTAGCTATTCCTTTTAGTACTAAAGGCAAGAATGTTTAAATATAAGAACAATTTAAAATTATTTCAAATTGGGAGAAAAGCCCAACATTTATGAGATACAGATTAAACGTAAAACAAGAGAAGTTATCATAAAAATTGTGTTTAAAAACAAAGATGTCAGAAGCCTAAGTAATACACTTCAGGTGTAACAACATTTAACTAGGGTACACAAATATAAAACAAAAGAATTTTTTTCTTAAAGATGTTAAATATCAATAGAAGATTCAGAAGTATGATTGTATATTTGAGCTTAGCATGATTCTGTGTAACTGATGTTACACAGAACTGATTGCAGCTTAGCACTTCCATAAGCCTCTACAGTCACATGAACAGAGCTGCATGTAAGAATAAACTTTAAGCTTACAGTGTAAAAAAAATGTTGATTTGTCCTTATAAGCCAGCTTGTAATAATGAATTTTATAAATGAATATGGCACAGGTGCAATACACAGTTCATAAAACATAAAATACGTAGGGAAGCTATAGAGACAAAAAAATAAACATGCCATCAGTTACTTGCTTGAAGCTCTTCTTTTTTCTGGGGCTCAACTGGCCAAAAAGGAGTAAATACACTACACCACACAAGAATCAGAAGACAAAAGCAGACATTTGAAACAGAAGGTAACATATTAATAAAATCTCTTCCTCATATTACTTTGACTTAAACGATGAGTCTCATCTCAATACAACAACACATCAAGCAGCAAAGTTGGGAGAAAAAATATTTACTCCAGTTTTGAATTAGCATAGCCTAGATAATAGACTTTCTGAATTCAGGGGGGGAAAAAAAAGTATATCTATCTCCTTTAGTAAAGTTATATGCATACACCAAAACATGTTCACAACCCTTACTCAAACACGATCTATCAATCAAAAGTTTACTAATTCAAAAATAACTACGTAACACCAAGGAACAAGATACTCAGACAATCCTCAGGCTGAAGTGGAAATACCACAGTCACATTTCTGAACAGATACAAGCAACACCAGAAGAAAACAATGAAAGACTGGACTGAGTGGCTAAGACACTGACCAAAAACAGAATGCTTTCCTCTCGTACTCATCTGTAAAACCATAGAAACAACTTACAGTATTAGTGACTTTTCTACTGCTAGTTTTCTCTATTGCAATTTATGAATAGGAACTGCTTTCACAGAATAATAATCAGACCATAACCAACAGAAAGATTTAATTATTAAAGAATCATGATTTGAAGGTTGAATAACAAGTTGCTGCATTCAATAAACAGTTCTAAAGTAAGTCAATTCACTCCAGAGCGATTCTTGCCTATTATAAAAGAACAACTCACTGTTATCCTATACAGACTACATTAATTTTGCATGGATCAAATGCTCTCCATAGAGTACAGCTGAGGGTAAATTATTGCTACAAACCTCAGTTGAAAAAATCGTATGTTGATGTTTTGTAAACTATAACAAGTAGTGTGGATAAATTCACATAAACTTGTTAAAGCAGAGAGGAAGCTCATATGCCCATAAATTAAGGATTTTAATTTTTTTTTAATATCCCTCTTGTGTCTCAAAAACAGCACAGCAAATAGGAAAAATAGCAATGGTGACAGAATGAAGTTTCTTCGGGACGAAGCTTTGCTTTCCAATTAGCTCTGCTTGTCAACTTGCTTCACACAGTTTACAGAGAGACATATCAAAGTACAAATCCTTTCAAGGAACTGCTGCAAATTGCAGTAAGATATTATTCTATAAACCACATATAAAAGGAAACACAGGTGATTTTGTTGAAGAATATAAACAACTGAAAAAATGGTAAGTGGTTCCTACAGTGGTTCTTTTAAGACTCGACTTGTTTTTCCTCATCTAACACTGACAAATCTACATTTAATGCAACAAGATCCCAAGAGTTCAGCTCTAAGTCCTGTAAGCAACAATGGTTACTGCTGTTCTGTAGAAAAGAGACAAGAATAAACAGAGGGCCTTCCTTAATGTTAACTGAAATTTGAAAAGTGTTTCTCATGTACACTTCTGTTGTAATGCATGACTATCCTCTGCAATGAAAAGAGCAATCTTCTCCAGCCTCTATATGGTCTACATGTTTCCTTCCTACCCCTCTACCACAGTCAGAGGAGCACCATCCATGTCTTCCACTGAAAAGCTGGAGAAAAAACACATGGAAGTCCTAGGAGCTGTAATTAAAATATATCATAACCCTATCTAATTCCTGTCCTTCTATTCCCAAGATTTTTACAGACACAACATACGGAAGTTGTGATTGACAGAGACTCTGCTAGACACCTCTGTGTACACAAACATGCTTCGCTCCTTCCACTGCCTTCTGTGAAGAAGCTGATTGAGATTCCCCAGAGTGAAGCAGCAACAAAAAGAACATAAATGCTAAAAATCAGATTTATATTGGAGCACTGGAAGAAGCAGTTGCTTGGTTCTGTAGGTGTGCTGGAGTTGAAAGGAGGCAAAAACTGATGTGGTATTTTCTGGATATGAGTTCTCCATGTTAAGCACATTTTATGACAAGTTCACTGTTAAGTACAAGAGTAGTGTTCTGCTCTCTGACAATTTTTATCTTTCTTAAGTCTAGTAAAACCAAAATGAAAGTTCGTAGGTCACTTGACCTCACAGAATGCTTCACAAGAGCACTGCAATTCTGAAACTAAAATAAATAGTTATAACCTAGGAAATGCTCTAACCAAGCCACAGAGGAACACAACTTAGAACAGCAAACAGCAGGTAATTATTTATTTTAAACGTTACTTATAAATGCTCGGTTTTAACATCCTGACTTGCCATTATGTATTATATTTACCCGCAAACATATTTTAACTTAAGAAATACTAAAATATTTATCAGATCAATATTCACTAGGTAAAAAAATAAAAAACTTACCCCTCCTTTTGTGTGATGATGCCAAATCCAAATCAACATTTCGTCTTCCACTCTAGAGCAAGAGATTAATGAAAGTCTAATTTCTTTAGGTGTACATATGTGATGCATAATATTTCAATATTTAGAATGTACTCCTCACCCACAAAAGTCAGAAAGTTAACAGAGCTATAAAAATTTCAATTGATTTTTAGCACCATTACTTTCACTTAACAACGGTGGTTATTAGAAGAGATCTCTATACAGAAACACAGTACTGAACAATTGTCTGAGATGTCCTCCTCACTCCTAAATATTATATTGACAACCACTACACACATAATGTCAGTGTACCTACCAGTGGATAACCTTCCTCATCTGATTCTGGCTGAGATAAATCAGATTCACTTCTTGACTTAATCAGTCTGTAATTCGAGTTTGCATGGATTGAGCGACTTTCTGCAGTAAGGCTTTCACTCCTGCTTCAGATGTGCATACATTGGTGCATGCACACACACACGTACATACAGAGAAAGAAAATACAGACATTAGGCAAAAGCAAGAATCAGTAGTCAGATTTATCAAGTACCACAGTTTTACTTGGGAGAGGACTATCACAGAATAGCACAAGGCCACACCAAGGAGGAAAAAAGCGGTCTGATGGATTCAATTACTGTGAGTATCAAGAGTGCTCGGTAGACTTGTTATTTCTTTACACCCTACTGGTCAACTGAAAGAATGGCAACCTGAAATGATTGATCATTCAACTGCCTTGCTAAGCACTATATACATCATACAGAAACACTTCCAAGCTGAGGGGACAAGTAAACAGAGACAGACTAAGTGTGTGGGAAAGCACTGAAATTATTAAAAACCCACCCATAAGATACATCCTAAAGTCGATATGCTGGAGGCGAAAACCATTTTGATAATGACAGAGGCAGTCACCTATGCTTTAGGGACTAGTTTTCAACAATGTGGCAGAAAGAACAAAAGGAAACTGAATATACATATAATCTCCCTCTGAACTTCATTTAAAATAGCAGAGCAGAATTCCTGTACACAAGAAGCTTAAGTAGACTCAGGAGTTCATCAGAAGTACCCACAAGACAATTCCTTCGTTATATTCTAAAAAACACATACACAAACATTTCTAGAATGGAAGTTTAAATGGGTTTAGAAGAAAACTTTAACTTTAAAATTAAAATAATTATGTAATGCTTAGACTATTTAAATTATACACTTCTCCAATTCAGTGAGCTGTCTGTCTTTATTTCGTTGCTCTCCAATACCTAACAATACTGCTTTGCACATGCCAACACATTACAAATATTTTTTTAAATAAATCAATTATGAATGATGCTTTTTTTGCGTGATAGGCTTTGGAACTTCTGCTTTTAAACATATCCTATAATTTATTATATTTTTTGGACACAACTATATAGGACATTTGTAATGCTGAAGAAAATACAAATGTGGCAATAAAAAGTCCAAACATATAAACAAAGTTTTAAAAAAAGAAGAATTTTTCCAATTACCTCAAATAATCTATACACCTGATGACCTGTACTTCATTATTACTCATCACTAAGTCAAACTTTGAAATCTAAATACAGTCCACACAGAATAAAACTCTTTACTAAGGTTTACTTAATATGGACAAAGAAAATTGAGAAAACTCACTATTCAACAGAAGCATAGCAATGCTCTAGGCAAAAATATTTTAAAAAAATTCAAAGAATCATCTGAGAAAAACTGAGGTTATTTAATTAATTAGAAAGTTAGCAAAAGAGTTAATTAACTATTCTAAGCACTCAGGAAACCTCACCTTGTCATGAGTCCAATCCCCTCAGGAGCAGTAGAGGGAGGCTGCTGTAACTGTCCATCCTCCCTTCGTTTCTGGACCTCCTCGATAACAGGGCTTACCCCTAAGATCAACAAGGCACATCTGTGGATCACTGAGTTGCATGCAGCTGTATATACATCTTGGCCTTCTGTCAGGTCAGTGCTGATTCTTCGTTCCTGCTGAGACTGAGGAGTTGGATCATCAAGTCTAGTCCCTGTCCCAGTGTTCATCCTATCTCGATCCCGACTGCGAGCTACTTCACGGGCTGATAGGAAACATTGAAATATTTCTGTAACATGCAACACAGAAAGAAGGTCTTAACTTCTAGACAAAGCTACACAGAATGAAAATTCATTTACATTTTGGGCCAAAAATTGCCCCACTACAAAGAAGAACAAATATTCTCCAAACAGTGAAAGAATAAACTAATAATAGAAAACAAACAGTATTTACACAATGTTAATTTTATATCAAATGGACAATGCAATTTGACAAAACACTCAACACTGTTTCAGTGTCTCACTGCAACCCAACTCCTGTCTGGATAGCATCGAAGAGGAAATAGAATATTTCATGTTTGCTTTTTAGCAGATGTATATAATCTAATGCTTCTGTAAATCTTTATTCAGACATCACCTATCTATAATTAAATACTGCAGCAGTTTCAGGCTTTTATTAGCTTTGGTCAGTAGTGACAATCCTATCAAAATTCTTAGATCTTTGCTTAATTCTGCTGTGTCACTCTTCTTAAGAAGCTGTGTGAGAAACCACATCATCTCTGTCCATAGACCTAAAGCTCTCAACTCAGTAATTTTCACTTAAAGGTTCAGTTTCCCTTTGGAAAGACAAAGTTAAATCCACATACTTCCTCTGCTGACATTAATGACATTAACAAGGCATCAAGGACACAAACTGAACCCCACATCAGGATCAGCTTCCCTTAGGATCTCCAATAAGAAAGTCACCATCTTCCTACTTCTTCATGCACATAGCCCTACTGTCTGGCTATTTCCAGATACACTTCCCTTATTGTACCCAGAAACCCTGTCCAGGTAGACTGTGAGAACACTGAGCATTTGCCCAGGATAACTGCAATATATAGAGAGCAGCAAAAGCACTTTGCATCTACTGAACAGGGAGCATACTCATACACCATCCAGAACCAACAAATCATCTCATGAAAACACATTTCAAGTGCACAGCACACTTTCAGGAAAGCCTGCTGCACCACAGATACAAAGAGGCATCATATAGAAACTAACGGTGTGACATACATTTTGGCCTGTGGGAAAATCTTAACGGGGAATCTAAACACTGACACCAAAATGACAGGTAATGACAGCAGAGGCTACAAACAGAGAAACATTTTAACAGTATCCCAAGGAACAATAGTTGGGAAAAAAACTACCAAAAAATCTATGAAAAATATTTCAAGTCAGCCAATTTCCCTTTTTAAGCTACATACATTGTACAGTAATTTTCAACTGCTTACACAGGCTCTGTCTTTGAGAATTCTAGGGTAACAATAGGAAAACAAATAGTTGAGTGCGACTGGGTTGCTTCACTAAAACTGGAAAAATTAAAGTATTAACTACACCATTAAGCCCGTCAGTAAGTTTGTGATATTCACCTTTTTCAAGCTATCTTCTGAAAACATACACAAGTTTGTTCAAAAACCCATAAGAAAGTATTGCAAACAGTGCTACTAATACCAAACTTTGACTAAAATCTCAAAAGTTTTTAATATACTTGAGATTTTCAAAGATACAAGTGAATTCCCACTCTCTCAGCCCACTGTTCTCAACAGATTTGTTTCCAAACCTCAGAACTGCATTACCCTCCAAAGCTTATTACATAGAAGATTAGCACATACAAACACAGCAAAACTTGTATATATAGATACCGATGAAAACCCAGAGATCTACTGAACAGACATAGAGAGAAACCAATATGGCACCTAGTAGTCTTGTAGCCTGCACATGTAGAAAATGTTGGTACGTGTCGGATGCCTGGAAAATTGCCAATAAAGGCAGTCCAGTTACTAGTATTCACATTCCCTCCTTTCCTCCAAAGGACTTTTCTGACCTAATAAAAACACTAAACCATTCAATAAACTTCTCAAAATCTTTATGCAGACAAGTCTTTCATTATCTTTTAAGTAATTTCTCCATTTTACCTCCGAGTCAAAAATATACTGACACACATAACTAGTACTTACTACCAGCTGTCATAACTTCATGTTCTCTTTCCTCTTCCTCATCTTCTTGTTCAGGGTGTCCTTCTTCTCTGTCGCGTTCTGCCTGCTCTTCCATTTCTGCTTCTTCATCAATCGTACGAGTAAAAGAATGTTCTTGAGTATCAACATCAGCAGATTCTTGGTTATCTAACATCTTGATTAAAAAGAAATAATACACAGTTAAATTAATTCTCACCAAAATGAAAGATGTACACATAAGGACACAGGTCTTTAAAATGCTTTTTCAGCTAAGCAATCTACATCTATGTTGTAGGCTTCCATGGTACAGCATACTAGTGCTATGTTTACAGGTAAAACCATGCTTCAGGCTATGCTTGGCTCACAGTCAATCATCTGCTTCAGCTGGTTTAATACCATGTGTACTACAAATTAACAAAGATTACAAATTAAATGTACTCCTAATTACACAATGTCCATTTTCATTTGAAAACTTGTGAAACTGTTTAACAAGGTAGAACAGAGATGCAACATTTATGAAACTAACATTATGCAATATTTTCTTAATGCACAGCAAAGCCTGAAGAACTGAAAAGAGATTTACAGTCTTACCCATCTGTCTCTTGAGGATGATCTAGACTGAATAAGTTCCATGTTCTTACAGGCAAGTAAGCGACTCCGAACTTTATACACACAACGGTAAACTTCTGCCAAGGCTTTGCCAGGCTGGTACCTACAAAAAAGGAGACAGAAAAAGAAGTTAAAAAAAAATCACATAAACTTCCTTTTAAAAATTTAAGTTCTTTTAAAAGCAGCTTGAAGTTACTTGCCTGCTCTCACCACAAGCTTGACTAAGTAAACTTGTATGTTTCAGAAGAGCTGCAAGAACAAATCTGGACACAGTATCTAGGAGTGATTCATTACTTAAAGTTGCAGTATCCCAATCTGAAAATAGAAAGGCTTTATCAAAACTTTGTTTCCAGCAAACAAAATATTGTCAATGACATCAGAAAAATTCCTTGGACCATTTAAATATTTCCATTTAGAAATATGTTTAATGCTTTTTAATTTCAAAAATTTTCCCCACTTCAAAAAGAACTGTTCTGAAAATTATTACTGAAAATATTACTCTACTATCAAACAACTGAACTGCCAATGAAACCTTCACAAGGCACTATAATTTTTCACAGGGAAAAATGTCAATTACTCTCCAAGTTCCTTACAAACATCCACATGACATTTTTTCAATTAAATATTATCTATGAACTTTGATGCTGCAGAAACCACAAGAGCTCTTGTAGCCACATAAAGTTCAATCTATCATACCTGCTCCTCAATCTGTTCCTTTACTTTGCACAGGATTACAGAATGTCAGG
Organism: Heliornis fulica; assembly: GCA_013399135.1. Classification (NCBI taxonomy): domain Eukaryota; kingdom Metazoa; phylum Chordata; class Aves; order Gruiformes; family Heliornithidae; genus Heliornis; species Heliornis fulica. The sequence goes on along the minus strand of VXBZ01006977.1, from coordinate 202,504 downwards.
AGTTGGATGGGACCTCAAAAGATTATCTAGTCCAACCCCTCTGCCTGAGCAGGATCACCTAGAGTAGATCACACAGGAACACATCCAGATTGGTCTTGAATGTCTCCACACCCTCTCTGGGCAGCCTGTCCCTGGGTTGTCACCCTCACAGTGAAAAGCTTTTTCCTTACCTTCACATGGAACTTACAAAGCTCCAGCTTGGACCCACTGCCTCTTGTCCTATCACTGGCCATCACTGAGAAGAGCCTGACTCTCGCCCTTTACATATTTATAAATATTAATGAGATGACCTCTTCTCCAAGCTGAAGAGACCCAGCTCCCTCAGCCTGTCCTCAGAAAGAAGGCGTTCCACTCCCTTCATCATCTTGGTGGCCCTGCACTGGACTCTCAAGGAGCTGTATATCCTTCTGGAACTGAGGGGCCCAGAACTGGACACAATATTCCAGGTGGGGTCTCACCAGGGCAGGATAGAGGGGGAGAATGACCTCTCTAGCCACCCCCCTTCTAATACACCCCAGGATGCCACTGGCCTCCTTGGCCACATTGCTGGCTCATGGACATCTTGCTGTCCACTAAGACCCCCAGGTCCCTCTCACCTGCACTGCTCTCCAACAGGCCAGTCCCCACCATATACTGGTACCTGGGGTTGTTCCTCTCCAGATGCAATACCCTACACTTGTGATTGTTCAATCTCATTCAGTGTCTCGCCGCCCAGCTCTCCAGCCTGTCTAAATCTTGTTCAATGGCAGCACAACCTTCTGGGGTGTCACCACCCCTCCCAGCTTTGTGTCATCAAACTTGCTGAATGTGCACTCTATTCCATCATCCAGGTCATCAGTGAATATACTGGCGGTACTGGGACCAGTACTCTTGAGGGACTCCACTAGTTACAGGCCTCCAGCCAGACTCTGCCCTATTAATGACAACTCTCTGGCTTCTTCCCTTCAACCAGTTCTCAACCCACCTCACTACTCTACACTCCAGGCCACACTTCCTCAGTTTATCCACCAGGATGCTGTGGGAGACAGTGTCAGATGCCTTACTGAGGTGAAGGAAAAGCACATCCACTGCCCTACCATCATCAATCCATTATCTGATGCTATGCAAACTGTCAGTATTCAGCCTCCAGCCAATCATTGTGAACAGAGCAGAGCCCCATCAATATCTAAAACACCCAATTCCATAACCAAAATAATACATATTAGCCCGTTCACCTCCGCTCTTGCAAACAGGCAGTGAGCAGTTTTACTGGAATTCCTACCTCTGTGGACTTCTGCAACAAAATTCTCTGTGTTCCTCTCAACAGGCTCTCAATACTATTTTCTGTCTTCTTGATCTGACCTAGTTTGGCCACAGCTACAGACAACTGTCTCTGGATCCAGTCCAGAGTTACAGTACAACCACAGTGTACTGTAGGATCTCATAAAAAGGAGACCTGGGAAGCCTGAGCAAGAAATCAGATTTGAGGCAACCCAGATTTGTAGGCATTTTAGTTTCACCCTGCTCTACTTGGAAAACAGAAAACACCAACAATTGAGTAAGCAAGCAAGAGTCTCTTTCTTCAGTTTGGAGGGAAGAACATTAAACCACATCTCTTCCAAACACTGGAAGCAGTGTCAAAAATAAGTAACAGAGAAAGCAAAAGGACGACTGTGGAATATGACAATAAATTCAGTTTATCATGTCACAGAATTAAAAGTCCTTGCCAAAGAGAGTATAGGATTATATATTATATAGAATATAGGATGCAAGCCACACGGTTGAAGTATATAATATGCCTTGAAGACACACACACATATTTCTTCAAGATCTTACCTTTACTAACAGCATAGTCTTGCATACTGATCCAGAGGCTCCTTGCTGGCTCTTTTGTACAACCCAAGGCCAAATCAACATAGACAGAAATCTCAGGTCTCAGCTTATAATCAAATGGTTTCTGTTCTTCATTTCCAGACAGGGCCACCTCTAATAAGGAGCTCATGCATTTGTCTAAAATAAGGAGAATACCCAAGAAATTAAACTCCACAGATTTTGAGGATAACATGCATCTATCTAGAAGCATATAAAGCAGCTTTCACTCTCAACTTTGTTTCAAAACAAAAAAAAACCCAGACACCTAATTGTCTGATTATAAACTCACATTAGATAAGTAATAAAGTGACTCAAGAGTTTCAACTTACCTAAACTGTTTGACAATTTAGAGGCATTACCCAACTCTGCTTCAATAGCATAATTCTGTGCCATTAATTTTTACCTGAACTAGCTTGCACTCACTGTATTTTCAGACCTGGACCCATTTCAAAATACTATGTCATGTAAGTAAGTCTTGAAGTGGTCCAATCAGAGGAAGAGGGAGATGTGAGCTAAGAGGAAAAGGCCACATAGAAGCAGAAGCGAGTGCACTATTCAGGCAGGAAATATTAACGTTGTGCCCTGTTAACAATTCTTGTGGATTAAAGTTTATTTTTAATAGTACTATTTCTAATTAATACAAATGTCACTTTGTGAGCAGAATTTAAGATAAGAATTTAAGATTCTTTACTGAAAGGGTGGTTGGGCACTGGAATAGGCTCCCCAGGGAAGAGGTCACAGCACCAAGCTTGACTGAGCTCAAGAGGTGTTCTGGATGATGCACTCGATCCCATGCCTCTGACTTGCCTGGCCCTGTGGAGCCTGGAGTTGGACTTGATGATCCTTAGTGGTCCCTTCCAGCTCAGGAGATTCTATGAATCTATAATCTTTTTTCCATAATGTATCTGAACAATGGAGCCCCTGCTGTGTCTGTTAAATACTGAGCATCTCATCTAATCTGAACTAACTCAGTGAAGCCTGTTACTTCCTCCAGAAACTGACGATCTCCTTCTCCTGTATACATTTCCAAGCCCCTTTGCAAACTACAGCATAACCTAAAAATACATTTTCAAACTTTTTTTGTATTACTATAATACCATGAGTGCACAGACCTATTCATGCATCATAAGAAATTTCAAAACTGAACACAAATATTTACAGTGACAATTAGACACTTGTATGTAACAACTTTACCCAGATGAGGAATATCCATTTCTACTCCATCACTGAAAAGCGGAGTTTTCAACCAATAGGCTGTGTCTTGTTCCTCAGGGGACACTGGAGGTCCTTGAAGCATGCCACCAAGACACCGCCCAATAAGCAAAGCTACAGTTCTCTCTAGATCAACAAGCCATACCCAAGACTGGGCAGGCTGTGGCAAGGGCACTCCAGCAGGATCAATTAATTCAGGTCCACCTAAAAGAATCAGCAGCGAATTGTCCAATTAGTCACTGTTGCCCAGATGTTAAAAGAAATTCCAAAATGAATAAAATTAATGGCAGATCTCATTAGTATTTTCCAGTTAAAATCACATTCACGCCCCAGTCAACAACCTATGAACTAAAGAAATAGCAGTCCAGACAAACAGATCATTCGAAACTAACTTCAGCAACAGCAGAAGCCATCACCATTCACGGTACAACCATTCCCATTAAATGAAGTAATGGGTTTTTTTAATTCGGCCCAAGCACATATTTTGACCAATACGTGTTTCTTTGTGTTCTGTTAAATATAACAGAAGATCGACTGAAACAGCACTTAATCACCGCAGAAACCTTTGCCAAAAATATTAAAAACTGAATGAAAAAGAAAACAATTCTAGCACCTTCTATCACAAATCTAGGTAGTTTTGCCTCTAGTCCTTTATTTCTATTTCATTTGCACCAGAAATATCTGGTGGTACATGTTCAGGAATTTAGTCAGTAATTCATAATTTTAAATTAAAATTCTATTACACCATGAAATGGAAAGCAAAAGTAAAATTTGGACATGAAAGTCCAAGATCATAACAAGGTCAAGATCAGAACAAAATTATCTATTAGCTATGTCAGGGGAAGTTTGGATGGGACAGCAGGAAAAGTTTCTTCACTGGGGGTGGTTGGTCCCTGGCACCAAGTCTGTCAGTGATCAAGGAACATCTGGATGATGCTCTTAGTAGTATGGTTTAGTTTTAGGTAGTTCCATGTGGAGCAGGGAGTTGGACTCAATGAACCTTACAGGTTCCTTCCAACTTCAAATATGATTCTAAACCCAGTTTTTCTCTTAGAAGAATGGTATTTTCATGTATTACAAACATAGTGTTTTCAGTTCAAAATACGTTCCCATATTGTTCCTGGATTCCTGCTCAAGTTAATACATATTCTGGGTTTGACAGAATAAAGAAATGTTCCAGCACCTCAAAATATTTCACAGCAAGGGGTGTTAACACATTTAAGAATTTCAAAAGGAGATATAGCAAGACACTTAGCTTAGAGGGAAAAAAAAAGTACCATCTTTAAAGGGAAAGTTAAACTTCCACTATAAAAAGGAGACACACCTTATTTTCCACATTAAGAGCATTCTAATTATTAAACTTACCATGAAGTGGCCACTGTAATTCTTGATCTTCTAAAAGGGCTGCAGCAGGTAATAGTCTATTAAGACGATCTAAAGGTGGCAACAGATCTAGCAGGTAACTCAGCAAAGGCCGAGCTACGGATACTGGCAGTAACAATAAGGAGTTGACAATCTGAGATAGCATACTACCAGCAGCCGAAACATAAATCACATCTACAAAGGAAAAAAACCCACAAAAACTGTAATTATAATTCAGAATAGCATTATAGCTCAAGCACAATTTAATAAGTTAGAAAGAATTACATGAAAGTGTTTTAGCTGTCTCAAAATATCTCAGCATGCATGTTGAATTGGGGGGTTGTTTAACAATTATTGATCTGTTCCATACTGGACTTCTGCACTTTTCAGTACACACAGAAAAAATGTACTTAGAAAAAGATAAACCTAGAACTAATGAAACTGAAAGAATGAAAAAAAAAAATTCCTCTCTATTCTGTATTTTTCCTGTATGCAAAATGATATATCAAAAACATGAACCACATGCTATCCTTGGGTAGACACCTAATCCCCTCCTTTGGGCTGTCTACTTTATGCAGGTTATTTTATTTACATCCAAACAAGCAAGAACCACCCTAAACTTATAGTGCCACCATACTGATTTTTCCATAATATACATTTACCTCTCAGTTTTTCCCCAACGCTGCCATTCCAAGAGCTTTCTTTAAGCAGTGTTGCCGAACGGGAATAGATATCTGTAGCATGAGGCAATAAAAGCTGAAGGTGTTTGTGAAGCAGTGCTACACTGCTGGAATTCTAGGAAACAAACAAAACAAGTCTGTAAACATATGTGAGATATGCATTACTTAAACTAGTTTAAGCTTTCGCATACTCAGATTTTCAACAGGAATCTCTGAACATTCTGGTGCTCATGCACGTCAAATTGATTTTTGCCCCCAAATGATAATAATAGGGTCACACACCTCACTAACACTGTTGATGTGGCAATAGGCCAGCAACTGTTTCTGCAGTGAACATAAAAGCTCATGAAGGTGAGCAGGCTGGCTGTTTTCTGATGATGATGTACCCAGTAGAAATTTATCACTGTTTTTTTCCAGTTCTCCAAAGGCCTGGTCCTATTAAGACAGAAGGTGGAGTGGGGGGAAGCACATGAAATTAACATGAAATGTTTCAACACTTTACAATCACCTTAAAAACCAAGCTTTTTTTATCTATACTATGTGCACCTGTGATTATGAAAGAAATCCCATTATGTCAAGTGGATCATGGGATAACTAAACTTGAAAATAGAACAGTTTAGAAATCACAGTAGTAATTATGAAAGCTGTCAAGCAAACATTTCTGTTCTAAAAAATGGCATTTTCAGATGCAGAAATATTTTGTTCAACTCACCCAGGATACCTGGGTGCAAGAACTCACTCCCCACCCTGACCCCCAAATCACAGTATGTTAAAATAGAATGAATGTATTGTGGGCTGATACACAGAATGTTTCAGATTAAACCCCTTCCTTGCATTATCTGGGATAATAATAGAAGAGGCAGGAGGCATATGGGTGCTTCAATTCATTCTGAATTTTACTGAAAAAACTGAGCCAGTTTCAAGCAGAAAATTCTAAGTAGACAGCTCAATCTAGACAGCCAGTGAAGAACCAGGGGAAAGAACAAAAAAAAAACCAAAAAACAAACCTGACCTACCCTCAGGAGACAGGGAAACAATGTCAGAGAAGTAATAATCTCAGATTTCCTTTTGCCATTGTATTTAACTGGCTCACTGAATAAAAAGGAAACAGGGTCTTGCTCTTATGCTCCCCATGACTTTTCATCAGCCTCTGCCGCTAAACAGCTAAGAACAACAACCCGTTTGACACACTGGGTATAAACAGATGGCTGAACCTGAACTTGCTCAACTATTATAAAGGTAATTAGTGAAGTTAATTCATGCTCCTGGTGGCTGCCTATCTTTCCCTGGTAGCTGACAAAAACGGTTCCATGCAATCTACTTCCTTGATGTGCTACATTCTATCTTCCAAAAAGCATCTGAAGCCAAAGAGCAATAAAATAGTTCACTCTGAAATGAAACCATCTTCATGAATCTTCAGCCTAGTCAAATAGTAAATACCACTACAGTATCATTAGAATCACGTTGGAGACTAACTGATTTTAGCCCACTTCAAGACAAATACAGATGTCAATGTTACTTTAAATAAACAAAAAGAGCACCATTTTCTGAAAGTGGGGAAAAACCTTTAAGCTTTCCATATATTCAAAATTCATTACATTTAAATAAATTAATAAAGACAAGGCCTACACATACTGTATAAAATCCCAGATTTCTTAGCAGAGTCTTCATTAGGATTTCAGCTAGATGAGTATCCGGATGACTGCTCTGGACAGCATATGTTTGATCAGAGAGATTTCCATAGCTGATACATAATGAGGAAGTTTCTGTGGTATCAGATGGTGAGCTGTAGCCAAGCAGGGAAGCTACATGGGTGTGATCCTGTAAGCTTGTCAGAATAATATCCAATTGCATTCTCTAAAGAAAGATGTTTAGACATGAGAAACACCCTCTATTAATGAAGATAAAATAATGAGGGAAGAAGAGAAAAGCATCAGGTATAGTTATGCAATAAGAATATTCCAATGAGTTGTGAAAATAAGCTGGAGGACTGCATGACAAAAAATCCAAACAGTTTTTCCTGTGGATTTTTAGTATTAAAGAACAGATAAACATACCAAATTTTTTGACCATACTTGGTAAAATCAGAGATTAAGAGAGGAATATTAGACACTGGATCAAACATTTTGGCCAGTTAGCTCATTTGTTCTAATTATCTGATAAATGGGGGTGAGGAGGAAGGGGGAAGAGAGGAGATGAGGTAATTATTCTAATCCACCCTAGTAACTGTCAGTAACTTACTCTGTGCTACCAATAATCTTCAGAAATCTTTAGAAAATTAGAACCACAAGATTCTTCTTCATAGTTTCAGGCTCAGTGTAAACCAGACTATTACACAGTTTAGAGAATAAGGGATTTGACTGGGATCCTATGTGTGCAGAAATGGATAAGCCTTTCCCATGTTTTCTAACCTAGGTCTACTGCCGAAGCTTCAATTCCTACTGCCCTCAAGGCCAGAAACATCTGTTTCTTTAATTTCTTTCCTTCTATTTGTAAGATGCTGAACAAGTCTCCTAACCTGCATTAATTGCTGTTCTTTACGTTCAAGAAAAAGAAACAAAGAGTGACATCCCAGTCATCTTTGCAAAGTATGGTGCAATCCATGTAGGGAAACAATTATACAAGCATTCTTCCCAGAAAGTAGTTGATTTTATGTTACCAACACTTGCTTAATCAGGTTAGTACTCAAAAATATCTGACCTTCAAAGTTGTCTAAATACACTAACACTGCAATTCCTAACCTTTCTGCAGTCAAGCTTTACTTGAGGAAACACGCAGTGCTCCTTACCTCGCTAGATTCTGATTTGGTTGTGCTACAGATCTTAAGTTGGGCTTTGCACTAGATCTCACCAGCAGTGAGCTTGCACTCTGCAAATGAAGCTCACTGTTCAAAATGTTCTAACAAAAAATAAATAAATACACAACAGATTTCAAAGCACAGTGTGTTTTTACTTGCCCTTACCTGTCCTTTTGACAAGCTTTCCCATCTATCAGGACCTTGGGGTAGAAGAGAATGAAGCAATTCCATTCTCTCTCGCAATGGAGGAAGTAGCATAGTTGCTCCTACTGACAGCGTCTCTATTACAACCTAAAATTAGAATACCAGAAAATAATCTTTCAGGAGAGGTGGGAAGAAGCATCAGCTCAGCTGCATCCTTAAAAATCCAGCACAACACACATGATGTATCAGAAAAATTAAATTATTTACCATCAAAATTTAATCACACAAGACCACATGAATTTAATTCTGTAATGCTGAGACATACAGTACACTGAAGGAGTGAAATGAGACCAAGATACTGTCGAAACAATACAAAATTCTTTCTAAGTTGCTGTTTCCTGTAAGAATGCCATCTTGGAAGAAGTTGCTCAAGTTAGTTACTCAATCCACAACATGAATATTTTAAGCTCTGTATTACAAGGAATCCTAATTTAAATATTACAAAATAAAAGCATCTTTTTAAAATTCCCATGCAAATATATTCTTCTCTGCTTTCAGATCATAAAACAGTGATGGTAATAAAATTCTGTAACTTTAATGAATAAAACTGGTAACTCAGAATCACATTCACCAGAATGCCAAGTTCAGAAAGTCAGGGAAATCTCTAATTACATAATCAGAGAAAGAAAGGAGTCCTAGACTATTCCCATGTAAACAAAAAGCATTACTTACTTCCTGAATTTCATCAGGGACAGACGAGTCCATCAGTCTAAACAACAAATTCCGCAGAGGACCAGCTTGGCGGCCAAGAATGCTTGTAGCTACACCTCCAGCGAGTGCAAGTGCAAGATGATTAGAAAGCAGCTTCAAGCACAATTTAAGAAAATTATGATGTTCTCTGTAAAAAGAAATACAGCCCTGTTAATCCCTTAAATTATTAGCCTTATTTCCTCTCACTTACTAGTGAACTAAGCTTTTAATTAATTTAATTTTTAATCTATCTCACTTGATTTTGCATAGCAGAAAGGTAAGTAAGTTACAACTGGGACTTTAAAGTAACTCCTCCTGCTGCTAATCTGCTTAGGAGAATAAAGACCAAAAGCAGAATAGAGTGAAATGTCTGTGGACAATGGTTCTAAGAAGCCTTCCATTTAGAAAAGTACCACATGAATGAGAGGTCAAAATTGTCCCAAAATACACCACTAGACAAATGTATTCTTCACATAAAGGGAAAGTGTACATTTTAAGAAGTACTAAGTGTAATATTTTCCTCCGAAGGTTTAGGAACACAATTGGAGTAGAAATAAAAAGTCAATATATTAATTTCTAGTCTTCCTAAAGAAGAAAATTTTCAAAGAACTGTATAGCAAGGACAAGAGATTCATAAAGATCTTTGATATCGACAGAGCTTTTTGCAAATGTCAGAGAGGAAACATACATGCTTTTGCACATTACATTTAAAACACCACCTTTGGTAAAGTGACTGAAATCTGAAAGCTGTAATGACAATTACTTGTGGCTTATCCCAAGGCTGCTTTAGTAAACATGGGACTACCAAGACAGGCTTAGTTTTATTGCCTTATATTTTCTGGAGTAACCTCCAGAAAAGACAAATCCGTATAAGGGCACAAAAGCTCTCCAAATCCAAAGCAAGGAAAACGCTTCTTGCATATATATATATTTCAGACCTAAGTGAAACTTCGTATCTATGAATCTCACCTTGGTGAGAAGCAGCTTGCATTTTCACAACAGTGGAATATCTCATCTTTTCCAAGAAATAAAAGAATGCACAATGAACTGACGTGATATGTCCTAAACTGTCCACTACTAATCTCTATCAGAAGCAAACTGCTGTACCCCTAATACACCTCATTGCCAAGTTTCGCAGCCAAATCCTAGTCCAAGTCCCTAGAAAAACCGACCTGCCTTTCTCTAATGTTGTTCACTCAGCTGGAACGTAGTTATGCTATCTAGCACAAGCTAAACAACAGTCAGACATGACCTTTAAAGGTACCTTTCATGCATTCTGAATGATTTCTAATTCTCCAGAGGTGGTGAGAGACCTTGAGCTGCAAGAAGGAAATAAGCCACTCTCACAAGCTAAAACTGGCGTTAGAAAAATATCCCAATTCCTTAGATAGAAACACAGGTTTATCAGAGTATAGATCCCAACTCAAAACACAACGGCAGCTGTACATCTCCTGATCTGACCACCACACACGTGTTAGTCAACAACTGAATGTATGGATTGATGGTTTAGCGCTCGAAGACGGGTTTTTTGCCTCAGCTTAGTCAGTCAGCATCCACTCAAACCGGTTACAAAGGAAGAACTTGCAAAGCAGAGATAATGTACAGAAATAGCACATGCATTTCAACTATACAGAAAAATTTATTTTAAAGGCTAACTCTGAAAGAAAATAGAAAAAATCCAACATAACGTGACTCCCCACAGCTATAACATGCATATGTTGTTTATACCTTGATGAAGGAAAAGGAAGAGGGGGAACCTCACTGTTAATTTTGTCACAGTAGTGCTCAAGAAAAGAACGAAGATGTGAAAAGGTACTTTCTTCAAGGTCTACACAATAGGGTCTGTGCCATGCCACAACTTGCCTGGAATCAAACATAAAAATAGGTTAAATACTGAAAATATTCCAACTGCTATAAAAAAATTAAAAGTTTAAGCAGCTTGAGTACATGTTTGACCAAATACATTTTTTTCTTAGAACAAACTAAGATGACTGAGGCACAGGCATGTCCTGTTCTCTTCTGCGAAGTTCTTTATAAAGTAATCACTCCTCTTTTATTAATAAAAACACCTACAGTGCCATAAAGCCATATGCATTTCAACTGACACGGACGAAAGCTGACCAGTACACACAAAGCTGGTTTTAGTGTAAGTGACCGACTATAAAGAGACTGTGATGTTATCAAGAGAATTCAAAAGGAGTTCTATCATTTAGTACTATTTGAATCACATTGTTTTCTTAACTGATTTTTCTGAGATAGGTCCCTTAATAACAGGGCAGTTGAACTTTTTTCTCCAATTTTCCAAATATTATTTTGAATATTTTGAAAATATTATTTCTTCCATTCCGTTGTGTTAGTTCATGTATAAACTTCAAGTTTACCAGTTCACTTCAATCATGCTCATGTGTTTGGTGTAACAAAGTATTATTTCAGTATATTGTATTGTACTGTGTTGTACACTACTAACCAAACTATTTACTTATGTACTTGGGTTTAGTTTAGGTTAACATGTAACCATCCAAAAATTATTTAATATATTTAAATCTATATCAGGAATTTGTCTAAATTTCTCCATTTCCTAAGTCTAGTGCTTACTTTACTCCTTGCTACACTAAAGAATCTACCTAAACCATAAAAAATCCCGTTAAACAGAAGCATAAAATAAAAGTTACTGAGTCATTTCTCCTCCCACTACATAACTTGTTGGTTTTTAGTAAACATAGGTAATTTTTGTCTAACAGCAGGTAAGAGAACTAACATCCAAGTCTTTGTTCTTGCTGTATTTTCACTTGTGATCTGTAACAGTTTAGAAAGAAGAGAGGAAAAAGAAGAAAAGATTCTCCACTCCAAAACACTACATCCAGAATATTTGAAACATGTGATGTGGTGAACACCTTCAGGAAGAGCTGCATGCTTCCCAGAATGGACTAGTATAAAAAATATTTACACCTGTCATCCAATGTCATTGTTACCTGTCCCTTGGAAGAGCTGTCCAGGCAAGGCTATGGGACGTTCCCGCTGAAATTTGTTGAATTGCAACTCCATCTAATCCACTTACTTTCTTCGGTTTAGTAATGGGGCCAGTAGAGTTTCCCTGACCACACTGTCCCATTGAATTATTACCCCAAGCATAAACTTCGTTGTCTATAAACATAAATAAAGCAGAAAACAAAACCTGAGATAGTTGCTTTTGATCACGAGGAAGATTTTTTTTATTTTTATACATTATTCTTTTTACCATGAGAAAGTGCCAAACAGTGACTGTCACCAATTGAAATATCAACTATCCTTGTTGCAGCCAGTTCTTCAATAAGCTTGGGCCTGAGCGCAGTTGCCTCTGAAGAGCCACAGCCAAGACACGCACCGCAGCCCCACGCGTAAACCTAGAGCAAACAGGACGCAAAATATCACCGTGTCAGACTTGTATTATTGGAGACCACAAAGAAAGAAACCACCAGATTACCACTCACACATCAGCTGCAGTCACACCTCCAGCAAAATATGTACTTTACTTTTGTGACTCTAATGTGTACATTTCACATAACCTACATCTTGTTCCCCCAACCACTCAGGTGACCGGCCACCGAGCACATCAATGTGGAAGCAATTGCTACAATAAACTTCAACACTCCTAATTTGTGCTTTGAAACCCCATTGCCTCTGGAACACAGTGAGGTGGGGGGACGGTCACATTACATGTGTAGAAAAGCTTATTGTGTTACATGTATACACCTCATGCCAGTAAGGGCCCTCATTTATTTCCAAGCGCTCCTGAGATTTTTCACGTTAGAAATAAACTTTCTCTTTATTAAAATCATTAAAAATCTGTGTTCTAAAATACATATACATATATTAAAAAAATATTAAATCATGTAACCACCTTAGTTAATACATTAAAAATTGCATGCATTTCACTGCTTTTTGTTTCCAGAATCCAATTTGGTCTTGCATTGGTTACATTTATTAACTTAAAAATAATTAATTTTCTGTGGCTAAGCAAGACTTGTGAAAACTGTACTTTTACATGAGTCTTCAGCACATTCTGAATTACTCTGTCACATTAGGGTCTCAGTACTTTAGTCAATCTCTAATCAAGAACTTCACTGGTATTTAAGTACTAGTTGAGTGTTTTCTCAACAGTCAAAATAATAAATGCTGAAATAATGACCCCCACTGTCTTCACCAACTTTCATCATCTGAATGAAATTTGCTCTAACTTACCTGCCCTGTTGATGTCAAAGCAAGTGAGGATTGGCTCCCAGCACAAACTTTTCGAATAAACATTCCTTGCAAGGCTTCAATAACTTTAGGTTTATACACTCTATTTGTATCACCATGACCAAGTTTGCCTATAAAAGGAGGAAATGCAAGCGTATTTTCAATACATAAACTGCAACAATTACAAGTACCCAAACACAGGGTTTTTTTTGTTCCAAAGTTTCAGAGCATATCTTTTAAATTAAAACCTATTATATTTTCATGGAAGTTATTATTTTTCAACTGAAATTGAGAAAGAGAGAGACAGGAATAGGAACAAATCTATATGCACACATCAGAGTCAGCTCTTTGGTGAAATGAAAATTGCTAAGCAATTCATTTATGAGACTTGCATAGTTTGTGTTTTCCTGTCTTCTCATACCAGGATAGAAATCAAATTTAATCTGAGTTTTATTTCTAGAAGCATAACCAAGTTTAGCTAAATACAGCAAGAGCAGAAATTAATGATTCTGTGTTGAACAAGCAAACTACTAACAATGAAGTTTCATAGCCCTTCATTTTTTTAAGATGGGAGATAAACATCTTCAAGAGGCAGTTTAAATGTAATGGGTTTTAGTAATAGACTAGAGTTAATCCCATATCATATAAGTGAGCTTTTATGAAAGTTATCAGTAAAGCATTATTTCCAGAACTGTTTATGCAAACATTGAGGTTTCTGTTCCCTGAAAGCTCTAATCTTTCTGATAATCTGTTTTTAAAGTCTATAATCTTGCAGTTAAACTTCAAATATTTTATTTAGATTTGACAAAAATCTTTTTTCTTGAACAGCTACCAAATGACAGAAAAAAAACCCAACAACCCCCAATTGCAAGGAGTACTGAGGCTTTGAGGTAGGTTGAATAACCATATAATTACTACCAAAATGTTAGTGTCACCTACCATTATCTCCTCCTCCAAATGACCATACTGTTCTCCCATCTTTGGACAGAGCTATTGTGTGTGAACTGCCACAGGAAACCTCTCCTACATTGCTAATATCTTTTACTAAAGTTGGAATGTTGCGACTGTTGCTGTCACCATGACCTAAGAAAAAAAGAAAAAAATATTTTTTAGTGAAAATTAAAGTGCTTTTTATGGTTTGTAATGTCAGTAAGATTCTGCAAACCCCATGTACATTGTAATTGTCATAAACAAAAATTTCTGCCCACTTTTTGGGAAGATTTATAGCAAAGTTCTGAAGATCTATAGTAAGGTTAACAAACATTTCATTTTTTTAAGAACTAGTCCAGAACATCTGTTCATACCTTACTGTCACTACATCACATGACTATTATCTATCTGGTTCAAAGGAAATTAGAGGAATCACTATAAAACTGTGATTCCTCATCACAGTTGATCATAATTAGTTGATAAGGTAGCTAAACTACTACCCAATACTGGGCAGCAAGTAGACCAAATTGCACGAGGAAGCTAAAATAAGAGCACAGTCTTACCACTGTAAATAAAAGCAAACCCTGCATAAACACATAAAACCAGCAAACTAGTTAGTTTTAGACAGTCACAGTTCTACATGGTCCCTCCTGCAGAAGGGACATTACAGCATCACCTACTTTGTACCAGACATGAGTTACATGTCCAATAAACTACAGAAATTCTGCAGATATGGAAGTTAAATGGGAACAAAGGGAAAACAACACTGTATGGTATCCATACTGGATTAAATGCGAACCACTTACTAAGAACGAATCGAATGCTGCTTTTCAGCTGTGCCCCAGAACTCCCCACCGCACACTCCAAGCTCACCAAAGAATTCACCAAACCTCACACTGAACTTTAGGTTAATGAGAATGTTTCCACAATTCCATTCAAATTGTAGGTTAAGCCTCAAAACCACCATTGTGTTTTTAACAGCAGGGACAGGCTCAGTATTTCTATCGATTCCCGTGAGAGTTTAAGTTGTAGAACACTGTTCACATGTTCTGCCCATCAGTTACTTGCTTTCACCGCTGTCCATGGCAATCATGACACTCAATTAAAACAATACATCAGAATGGAACTAAAGCCCAACATGAAGCAATTTTCTATGCAAAATCTGTCAATCCAACTGAACCTGCTTGAGAAGGGTGGTATTATACTAGGCATAGCAGTTGTACAGCAAAGATGATAAAATTGATATGTGAACTAGCAAATAAAAATACTGTGGTTTTCCTTTCTGTTAAATTTTGCTTTTTAGATGTATCAAGGTAAAGGGCATTACACCACTCTGGCAAGCTTAATGTCTAATAAGTATCCTTGTTACTATCACATCAGAAACAGAGCCTTGATATTATTAGCCAGTTACTGCTGACTGTGCAAGAACCATCCTGCAATCTCTAGATTGTTTATAGAATCCCAGTTTATTTAAAAGGTCTACTGCTCACATGTAAGTGGCAGTGGCAATAATATACTGTCTGATGAGTAAAGGCAGCTTTTCCTGTAAATAATACTTTTTGAAAAAACCCCAAACCTCTATAAAATCAACTGCATAAAAATATTTTAAGAGTATCTGCACCGGTGTTAACCTGCATACATACATGTGTGTTTGTATTTAGAGGGGACAGGAAGAAAACAAGGAAAATACATGTATAGTTTCATTACTAGACACACAAATTCTTCCAAAATAAAATTATAATATTACCTAATCTTCCAAAGTCTCCTTCTCCCCATGTATATAGCTCTCCATCTTCTGTAACCGCAGCACTATGTCTGTATCCAGCTGAGACACATACAACCACCTACATTACATGCAAAAATGAAAACCAAGCTTTTATACAAACTGAACAGGAAATTTGAAAGCTTATGAAAGGCAAGTTTCAGAAGCAGTCTACATAAATCGACTTGTTCATCTGTGTAGAGCAATTATATATGAGTTAATTTTTGAAATTTTTTCTACATATTATTTGATAAGTGGAAATCAGTGCACAAAGAGACAAGTTTATATATAACTGGTCATGATTGATGGATTTATTAAGCAAATTTGACATCCTAGACTTATACCTGCAAAAAAAAGCTTTAGTGGATATTTAAAACACTGGCCAAAATATAGAATGATAGGAAAGAGATGGCTGTGTGGGATGATACGAAGCCGCTTTTCAAATGAAGCCACTAAAAAGTTGTAATCAAGAAGTCCTAATGTTCCAGCTAACAAAAGCAACTGTCTCCTGGCATGTCACCGCAGTTCAACAAAGGCTGAACACAGGCAAGCTTCCCTCTCAAGACTATGGGCTGGTTTACTGGCAATGTCATGATCAAAATCAGATGCCTAAGGGCAACCACAGAATCACAGAACTGTAGGGGTTGGAAGGGACCTCCAGAGATCACCGAGTCCAACACCTTGCCAAAGCACGTTCCCTAGAGCAGGTCACACAGGTCAGTGTCCAGACGGGTCTTGAATATCTCCAGGGCAGGAGACTCCACAACACCCTGGGCAGCCTGTCCCAGGGCTCCGTCACCCTCACCGTGAAGAAGTTCTTCCTCACACTGGTGCGGAATAACCATTATAGTGTTTTGCTGAACAAAGACCCAGCTTCGAAGAGAAGTTAAGAAAATGTTCTCTTTTATCTAAAGATGTATATATTTCAAATTTTACACAATATCACAACCAAACAGAACAAAACCAGGTCTTGTAATATACACAACATACCTTTCCTTGCAGAGGACCCTGAATAAGTTTGGGATATTTCTGAGTAGAACTATTTCCATGTCCCAGTTTTCCATAGTCACCGTCACCCCAGCTGAAGACTTCCCCTTCTGTTGTAAATGCTAAAGTATGGCCATCAGATCCTTTTGAAGATGACACTTTTTTAATAGATCTATGAGGCTCAAAAGTCAATTTTTTCAATGTTGACTGATTATTGGAGTCACCCAGTCCGAGTCTCCCATAGCTGCCTTTACCACAGGCTCTAACAGAACCATCCGTGGAAATAACAAAAGTACAATACTGTCCAGCTTCAATCTATAAATAAGAAGGTTAAAACCATAAAAAAAGAAAGATTAGACAAATGTAAATTGATGCAAAGGTCTAGAAATCTGTATTTTTCAATAGAATGTCAGGTTTCTTTACATAACCTTTTCTTTGGAGTAAATCTACTTCCTTGAGGTAGAAGATGGAAATAGTGTTCAATTTATTTTAGTTGTTTGCATCTCTTGAACAGACTGCAGAACTCAAGCTGCTTTCAGATCTCCAAGACTCATGGATGGAAATGGACAGTCTTTGAAAGTATGTTAATTTGTTAAGATTAAAAAGACTAATTAACAGCTCAATAAAACAACATAGGTGTTGCTTCTTTTTAGACAGCACTAAGTAGTAACATTGCAGAAATATACCAAATGGTAAAAATACATCCAATTTGAGACTACACTTTTTAATTCTATAAACACCAAAGGCCTAAGACCAGAAGTCTTGCCTCTATTGGGAAGTCAGCACACAGCTGAAGAATGACCTAACAGCAAACCAACCAACCCTACAATAATTTCCTATAAGAAACTTAACACACAATACATGCAAAGCAGGTGCAAATATGAAGCTGAAATGTACTGCGTGTCTACATCCTAAGATGGCACAAAGCTGGTGGTGGACTGCATGGTATTAGCCCTATTTACTGTGAATTAACTTCTTCATAGAGAAAAATCCTACAAAGGTCATCACAAAAGGTTAAAGAACACATTTTTTTATCCTGATGGGGAATCACATAAATATTGTGTTTGGGTGTATACAGTACTATTTAAAGAGTAACTCACTAATTCAGATCACTCATTACACTCTTGTGTATTAGTGTTTTGTTTAAACAATCTGTTTGAGATCCATAAACCTGCTTTATAATGCCTGGTCCTGTAGTCCAATGGCATATAACATACAGCAACAAAAGCAATTCCAGAAAATGTACTTAAATTGTCTAGTAACAAAAGAAATGCCTTTACTTAACACTTCAAAACCCATATAGAAAAGCAAATTATTCTATTCTGTGTCATACATCAACACAAGTGCTCAGCTGCAACTGCAGAATCTGAGCATGATGTGTAATGATTTTCACAAAGCTAATTAAGGTTGCTGTGCCAGCAGTTTGGACTTTTGGACTAGGCAACCTTGGTGTGAAAACCATCAAAGGAAAAAGAAGATTGAGTAGTTAAAGTACCTTCTAAAGAACAGTTTTAAAAAAATACAGCCAAGTAAATGAGTTTTTGCAAATGTTTTTCATAGGAAGTTCAATCATTCTTGTTACATGGATATGGACTTGTGTGTGTCCTTAGAAAAGAAACACAATGTGTTTTCCAAGCATCAATAAAAGTAGTGAAATGCATTGAGTAAAATAACTTGTGTGATTAGTTCTGAGCATCATGCCTTCATTGCAACTTGACACTCAGAAATAAAGTACTATTTTCCAACTTCATACTATAACTACGAAGCTGTTAAATGTTACATAATGTACTGCTATCAATGTCACTCACCGTCTGTGCATCAGAAAAACTTGGGGCAAGTTTGGGTTGCAGTATTTTCTCTTGAGTTCCTTCTACCAGTTGATGACTGCTGTTGCTACCCCAAACATACACCTCACAGGTCTCAGACACAATGGGAGCATCACCTGTTTGGATGCTGTCAGGGCTGGCACACGTTCTTGAATAGTCTGATGCCATTCGACAAACCTGTTAAAGTGAGAGTTTTATTACAGAACAGCATTTTCATTAATATCCATAGAGTCACAATGTTTAATGCAGCTTTCAGTTCCCCATAATATCTTCTGCCAACACAAATCACCCACCACCACACTATTAGCTTGCCCAAATTTTTTTGTTTCTCTACATCTTGTTTTTTTGCCTTCCTTTTATACTCCACAGTAAGTCCAAGTCAGCCAAGACTGGCCCATACCCAGGTTCACACACAGATCAGGCATGTAAGGGGCAATCTAAACTACAAGTACTTAAAAGTCAAGGTCTATTTCAAGACATACCTCTTCAAATAAACACAGAGCTGCCTCATAAAGCGAGCATAAGCCATCAGACGTTCTAGTTGGCTCTCTCCACTGGCTTCGATCAGCAGATGATCCCTACAATTTTTAAAAGTTGTTATTATGAGAATAATTCCACAGAACAGCAGTGCACCTCTATAAAATACATGAAGAACTTCTTATAGTTCAACAAATTCAAAGCTCTTTGTGTAAGCATAAGTAAATTACCTTTCTCCTCTGAGATGGGATGTCTGCATACACTTTAGGACAATGAAAATGTGACAAGTACTAGTTAAACATCCTTACTTACTCATTTTCTGTGCAAACATGTGGGTTTAAGGTTAATTTCTCCTAATACTGTTTTGTTGTGGAACGCATGTCACTTGTGTTTATTTTAAAGTTATCATTATTATTAAATTTTACAATGACTAACCATCGTTATTTCTGTGTTTACCTGTCTTCCACGTTTGGTTTCTAATTTTATAATCCAGTCTAAAAACTACAACGAATAAAACTGCACATCAGGATACTCCATCTAATTCAGATCCTGCCATTGCCATACTCTTCTCATGGTCCCCATTCTTTAGTGGGTTTGGGGTTTTTTAATTTTTAAAACATAAAATTCTTAAATAAAAATTTAAAATTTTGAATTGTAAATTCAAAAGCCTGAGAGGAGAGAAAAGAATGCCTACTTCAAGGAAAAAGTCTTTCCCAATTTCAGCCTCAGCATATGAGGCAGAAGCTTGCCATAGCTTCTGTTTGCACATTGTACAATAATATGCTAGCTTTAAAAAGAAGACTCACTTAGGAACAGAAGCAAGCACTCAACATACAAAACAGCGTGCTGTTCCTCCAAATAATTTATCTCATTGTCTCATCACATTAATTTCTGAGCAGAAGCAAAAATGCTAAACATCTCAAGTCTTACTGATTTCTCTGAAGATGTACAAACAGAGGTCCAGGTTAAATGGAGAGCTGGAATGTCCAATGTCAACAACTTCATATAGGTAACAAGGCACGCTGAAAAACTTTGAATTCAAAGCAAATTCAGCAAATCAAGCCTAAAAACAGTTCCATAATTTCTAACTTTTCTGCTATGAACTTAAATGTAAAGTGCAATCGGATCAACTGTGTCCTTGATTCTTTTCCTGAAGTTAGAGCATAATGCCAAAAGTGAAAACTCAGGGATTGCTTTGCTGTTTCATCTCCTTTACCTACAAGAAAATGGGCAGGCAGGGGTGAAAAGAAGGAGACGATGGGTAAACAAAGGAAATACTGAAGAAAACATTTCACAAAAACACCAAACCACCTTTTTATCAAATTAAATAACTATTCAGCAAACTGGGATTCAGCACTGAGAAACTATTCAAACTTCAAACTGCAACTACATTTGCAATGTAGAAGAATCGAAGGAGGTATACTTACCAAAGATCGTCGCATCTGTGTTAATATACTCATAAAGCAATCAAAGCTGATCATCCCTTCTGGACTCTGCAGCACCCTGGTTTTCTCCATGGTGTTTACTACAGCTGAAGCACCTAATGCCATTTCTATCCACTCAAGAAGGTATCGCAAGGAACCTCGCTGGGCAGCCAAACCAAGAAGCAGTTCAGAAGCTAACCTACGACCTAAAGTGTCTGCCCCAGAGTTTGGAATCGTAACTCCTTTAAGAAATGTTGTTACTTGTGATAAACAGTCCAACCCCATTGGTGGTATCTTGCTTTCATTTGCTAAAGATAAAGGTGGTAAAGAGCTCACAACTTCTATTGCAGTATGGATAACGTCATTGCAGAGACTGAGGCCAGGTCCTGAAGCAGGCATCATCCAACTTTGTCTTAGCAGTGCAAATAACAAGCTCAACCCCGTCCGAACCCCCATTTCTATGAGTGCATCTGTGCTTGACCTCGGACGTTCACTGACAGAATGCACATCTGTTGATCCAGAACTGCTTTCTGGTGAATGCTGCTGTTGTTTCACCTTACCCTTATCGTGATATTTATTAGAAAGTGCATAGAAGACACGCTGCAACACAAGGAGCCGTTTTCTAAGTGCTCCAGCAAATGGAGAGTCTGAGCACACCATCTTTGCCAGTGCCAGCTGGCTGCTAAGAAGGGCATCCAAATAGTGGTCCTGTTCATCACTAGATAGAGATTCCCGCTCAAAATCTGGTAACTGAGGTCCTTTGAGGCACAGAACCTGCTGGGGCAATGGCACTACTTCTTTATTGCTGACTAACTTAGCGTACAAGATAGAAACTCCCTCCCTTGTTGCAATAGATTCACTGTCTTCTGTGATCCAGGAGCTGTTCAGATGTTCGAGCCATTTCAGCTTCACAGGTGGAACCATAGCTGCCATGCTGGTTTACTCCTTTGCCATTAGTCCTGAAGGTGAAAAACAAAAACAAACACAACAACTGTAAATATTTGTGTGATATTAGAAACTGAACTTACTACTCACAGAAGGACAAATCCTAAGAATCCTAAGAGAAAGCAAGTAGCAAATGATTAATCACCCAGAATTACCCAAATTCCTTTATTATACCTATACAGGTGCTGTAATCAGCAACAGTTTAAAAAAAGATGTTTTGCGGATTGTTATTTTCATTTTTTCAAAGTGCATCTGTGCAATATCCTCATATGATGTAATAATTTTAGTACAAGTCTACATTTTCTAAACCTACACGCACAAAAATTCACACAAAGCACAGTTAATTCTGCTACGATTCAGAGAGAAAAACCAAACACATAGTATTCTCTAGAAACAATAATATTCTCTTTACAGAGAGCAAAACTGAGGACCAAGACTTCAAAAAATGCCTAAGTTCACACACAGCTACGTACTCCTAATTCAGGCCAATACTAAGGACTGAACCTGTCAAACACATTTTTAAGTCCTAGTGTCATAAGCCACTCTTTCCCCTCTTTAAGGCAAGCTAGAGATCCTACAATCCATGTCAGGATGTTATCAGAATGGAAACCAGGACAGATGGCTTGACTGCTAGAGTGGTGCATTAAGAGGATCCTATTCATTCAGTGAATAGGCTCTTCAGAGCCAAATACACATTACAACCGCTCCAAGTAAATTTACAGTTACCAAAAATTATGTATTGCATTATATGAATGCATTCTGTAAGCTGTGACTTCAGAAAAACTTCAAAGATTTTAGGATGGATTTTTAGGGAAGGGATCATTAACAATATGGAGGTAAACAGAAAATTTAATAACGCAACAACACTGATTTACCAGGAAAGTTCTAATTGGTTGACAAACCAACTTGACAGCTTGCAACACTCTTTCAAATCAAACACATCAATTACTCTGAAAGATATTTTTTGCTGACGATTTTAGGGAACAACCCAACACGTTATGAATTATGCATATACATTATGAACATGCTCTACACATGCATTTTTTCTTCATTTTCTTTTTTCTTTTTCTTCTCTTTTTTTTCCCCTTCTCATTTTTTCTTCATTTTTTCCTTTCACCTTGCAAATTCAGGCTGTTCTGTTAACACTTAAAAAAAAAAAAGCAACATGTCTTTGGAATTTCCAGCCATTTAAAAAATGAACTGAGAACTTCATTGCCACATCTTGTTTACAGTTCTGGATCACAACCCTGACATGAGTAGGGAGAAGCCTATAGAGTGTAACTGCAATCTGCATTAAGCATTTTCATATTTACATGTGCTCTGTCAATTTCAAAGACTGCCTAAATTAATGCCTTAACATTTTTATTGTTCACTTGCATACTGGCAGTATTTCAGTGCTTTGCAAATTAATTCAGGATACTTTTTCACCTGAATTCAATTTCTGTATTCCAATACAGTATTTCTGAGCTCGTTTTGCTTATTATTTAACTCTCATAAACACAGTATTTTCAGTAGGCAGCAAAAACATAAACCACAAGAACTGCATGCATGCAAAGTAACAACGTAGTCACTAAAAGCAATATTTCTTAGTTATCATTTATACAACACTCTATGCTGCAGAAGTAAATGCACTGATAACATAGCAAAAAAACTACCCCAACCAACCCCTAATTCCAAAACAAACAAACAAAACCCAAAACAACCCATGGAGCTTCCCACATACAAAAATGCAAACTGATCACAAGTAGCCAAGTCCAGGTTTTATCTAAGGCTGGGAAAATTTAAAAAAATTAATAAATAAGAATAACTCTGTTCCCAAAGAAACACTCAAGTTATTAATTGAAATGCTAGTAGAGTTTAGAACTTGAGTTTCTTCAGGAGCCTTCACTTTAACTGCAAATTTTATCTAACTTGTAGATTAACTTCTAAGGAGGCTTTTTCAAAGCATGAGTGTTTCCAAGTGGCTCTTTTTGAAAGAAAAAAGTTTCAAGTAACCCACAAAAGCTTTACCTTCTATTGTACAAAACAGATTCGTTTGATTCCTGCTAACAATCATTAACCATGGGATACATAGGTTCTGAATACTTAGTTTCTGTTCTTTGACCCTCAGAGTTCTATCATATCACAATTACATCAGAAAGTAATATAATATTGTAAGGAGAGGTGGTTGTGTCCGTAGTCTGAGCCCTGACTGAACTAACACCCGATCTCTGGAGGGTGCAGGCAATCTCTGCCATCTAGTGACAGGATGTGCTTCTCACAGCGGGGCAGTGAAGTGGGCAGCATACAGGGGTTGAGCCCTGCCCGCTCGTTCCCCTTCGGCGGGATGGGGGAGACAATCGGATCCGTGGAAGCGAGAAAAGCCGCGGGTTTAAATAGGTAAAGTAAAAGATGCGGGTGCAAGAAAAGCAAGACAAGAAACTCAATCACCACTTCCCCTCGGCAGGGAGGTGTTCAGATCCTCCAGGAAAGCAGGACTCCATCACCTGGAACAGCTACTTTGGAAGACAAATACCATCACGCCAAACACCGCTGTCACCTCACCCCCGTCCTTCATCTTCTGCAAGTTCGTTATAAGCTGAGCATGATGCCATATGGAATATCTCTTTGGTCAGTTGGGGTCAGCTGTCCTGGCTAGCGTCCCTTCCAACTTCTTGGGCACCTCAGCCATTCCAGGCGGTGTGGCAGTGTGAGAAGCAGAAAAGGCCTTGACTGTAAGCACTGCTCAAAAATAACAAAACTGCCTCTAACATAATAAAAACATCTCTATTTTATCAGCACTGTTTTCAGCAACAAATAGAACATAGCCTCGCACTAGCTACTATAAAGAAAATTTACTCTACCTCAGCTGAAACCAGGGTATAATGCAGCTTTGTAATCTCTCAGATTTGACATTTCACACTTAGTAAAGACCTTTACAAAATCAGAACCCTTATTTGTTCTACAGCTCTTCTACCAACGTACTGTCCAAATAAGGACACTCTGAGCTATTAGCTACCTGCTTTTATACCAAATCATTTTTTTCTAAAACAGATTAACACCTTCATCAAAACCTTTACTTTTACCTAGTGAGCCTTGCCCAAAAACCTTCAGTTGTATTACAGCTGACAAATCCCGACACGTCTATCACAGAAAAACTGGAGACACAACTGCAAACTACTGGAAGCACTGGGCATTGTTTACATTCCCTACTAACCACACCTTCTGTTTAGTCATTCTGCAAAACACAACAACGGCTCAGCATCCAAGCCACGCAGAAGGTATTACACCCAGGAACTTGTTCACGAAGAATCGGCACCGTTTTCTCATTTGCAGTACGAGCAGATTTGCTGACTACCCTTTGATCTGAATTGCAACTGTGAGGTCAATTAAAGCAAAGTTAGTGCCTTCTCAAGAGGCAACACACGGGGATCTGCCTACATGAAGAACTTCCTTTTCCAGAAAACCGGTATTTTTTTTCTCTCTTCCTTTTGTATGCACCTCTAAAAATAGAGACCAAAGCTTGCATCTGGGCTTTTAGTAGTGACCTACTCTTCTACACCACTTGCAAAACAAATCGGTTGGTCCATCATAAAAGTCATTCGGTTCAACATGACACATAGTCTTTAACCAGACACACTGATGGCAACGACCTGATTTGAAGTAATCCTAAAAATCCTCTCAGAATACAAATGTAAATTACCTCTGCATGGAGAACAAGCGTAGTGACTACATATCACTACAGTTACAAGAAACTAGGCAACAATGGCTAGTGCTGTTTATAGGTAGGATCTACTTCCTCCAGCTCACTGCCCAAGGACCACAAATATAAAGTTTCTAATTACTTTGGAAAATGGGCAAGGACATCTCGTTTTTAAGTGCAAAAAAGAAAATACATCCAACTCTGAAAGTCCACATAGCTGCTGTTTTACTACATCTAACCACTGCAAGGTCAGCTGACAATGTGGAAGGTACCAATTCTGCTCTGTGTTGTTCCTCCAACTTTCTAAACAAGCTGATGGTGTGACTAAGCACAAAGGGAGAAGGCAGAAACATGTGACAACACACGGAGAAAGGAAGCAGCAACACCAGGCTTAATGTATAGCAACATCTTTAGAAAAGCATTCCAACGCTTAAACCACTTCAAACTCAAAGTTCTGAATTCAAAGTTCCCAGAACTTTCTGGGATTTCTATTAAAAAAAAAAAAAAATCCCAACCAAAAAACCACCCCAAAACACACACACAAAAAAAGGCCAACCAGAAGATCTTGCTGAAATTCCAACAACTATTCCTCTTTAAAAACAGCACCATCACATTTTATTATGTTTATATTTTCATATTCAGGGACTCCAATTAGATAAAACATTCCTTTCAGCAATCTGAAAATAATTTATCCTGCTGTCAAATCACTAGTCAACATTTCATGTGTAGCAGACTTCCAAATCTTCCAAGTGAACAGCTGTCAGTGGTTCAAAAAAGCTAAGATTTAACCAAGATGATGCCTTGAACAGATATAATTTTTTTAAATTAGAATTATTACAGGAAGTTTTGATATTTTACTTTTTATAAAAATGTATCTGTCCAGCACCAGGTGAAGAAAAATCTATTCACATTAACCAAACATGAGCCACAAATGTCTCTCTCCTGGTTTTCTAACCCTCTTCAGGAAAAAAAAAAAAGGAAAGGGAAAAAAAAAGTTAGGGAAAAATAAAAAAAAGAGAGTGTGGGGAGGGAAACTAGTAGAAGTAATGAGAATTTGCAACACAACTCATTTGTCATCTCTTTTAGAACCACAGTTCTTCCTGTTGGGCACATGGCCATTTTGGGGGAGACATATTTTACTGCTGATCAGGAAGTCAACTAAAATGGGCTTAAAAGTCATAGCTTAAAACCCTTAAAACATGGGTTACAAGACAGTCTTACCAAAACTAACACCTATTTTAAAACCTCACTTGAGGGAACATTAGGAAAAAAATGAAAAAAGGAGACTCTAAAAAAAAAGAGTTCTGTGTGTCCTGAATGTAGATTTCTTTTGTTTGTTTTGTTTTTCATATTAGCAGAAGCAACAACTTGAGCTGCGTAGAATAAATCTGAAGGTAACTAAGACTGTGAGTGCTACCTCAGAATTCCAAATTCTTTGCTATAAAGTTAGAAAACAATTTGGAAAACCTCCACCTAAGAGGTGACTGAGAAAAAAATTAATTCAGGAACACGTTTAAGTGGAAACACTAATCAAGTGCAGCCAATGAAACTGTTTCACCACGAGCAAACAATCAGCATGAAAAAGTCTCATAGAAGCAGGAGACTACCTTCAAAAAAACCCAAAGCAAGGTCACAGGTCAACTGCATTCCTTACATTAGCTGGACAAAAGACTTGGGGTATTTCTTATCCAGCTTAATGCCTGCCAAGAAAGTGGTTTTCATTAACAAGTGCTGAGAGGAAGATTCAGAAACCTACCAATACTACTGGCAGTTCGAAAAAGAAAACTGCTGTTGACTGGCAGATGAAGAACCATTTGTCCACCACCTTCTTACAAACTACTGTTACACTGAGGGGAATGGTAGGAGAAAGCCTGGATGATGCTTAATAAAATCAGTAAGTCACAGGCAGCGCTGCAGACTCTACAACTGAACCGAAGAAAAGATTCAAATTCATCAAATATTCTGCTGGAATATTTGCAAGCTGTAGAACAAAGAGTGTTGTCAGTTACCCTTCGCTTCAAATTGGGACATGAACTGCTAGTTATTTTTTTCTCCCCTTACATCATATGAAAGGGAATAATAAGAACTTTAAAGCCAAACCTGTGAAAGGAAGAATAATATAATCATGGGTTTTTCTTTTGTTTTGTGGGGTTGCCCACCCCAGGTAAGAAGACAGTAGATTATTTAAATAACAAAAGAAATTATGCTTAAAGAGCTCTCTTTCAGAGAAACTTACCTGCATCATTGACTAAGGTTCTTTTTCTATCAGTCCACAATTTAAAATGCACCCAAAGACAAACGTGCATGTTGCACAGCTACATCTCACTGCATAGTGAATGACTGTTCCCCGGTGTCTCCGATTGTGTGCTTTACAGCACATACAGCTACCTCTTCTTGTCTGTCCAGGATTTCCCCCATTACAAAAACAAACTAACACCAAATATATCAATTACCTCATGCTATTATCACTCAAATGCTAAGCTCAGGACAAAGTCATCACATCTTGCAATAATAAGTATGCACTAAAAGAAAATAATAGGCTGCATTTCAAATTCGAGTAACTCAACTTACAAGCAATTCTAAGCATTACGATGAAATTGTAATAATTAAATGGCTGACACACATTCCACATGGCCAAGAACTCAGAGAAAATTAAATTTTACAATATATTTTATTTCCATTTTTCCGTATATTTCTCTTTATTTACTTACACAATGATTTTGAAAAGGTTTTGGTTTAGCCAGTGTTTGCTTCATCTAGGAAATCAAACACAAAACCAAGAGCCTGCATTTGTCAGCAAGACACAGTAAATGTTAACAACAATTAATACATTTTTGTACATCTTCCCATTTTAGTTAAAAAATAAAGTAGAAGAGGAATCTTACTATATTTCAGGGAGAGAATGTAGTCCTTATTGTTCTAGCAACTATTTGTAAAGAATTACTAAAGAGTTTAAATTTCTTAAATAGGAATTAATTCATCCAGAAACCACCAGCTACAACTTACAGATTACTTAAAACATAAATTTTTGTGAAGTAAGCTGGTCTAGAATAACTAATAAATGGCATGTAAAATACAAAAGGCCTGTTACAAGTAATCATTAAGTACAACAGAATATTGAACAAAGGACTTTCAATTAAGATTGAGCTTATATCAATGAAATAAGCCAAAGTAAATGCTTTTACTACAGAAAACTGCTTATTTTCTAAGGAAATAACTACCTACATATCTTAAATAGCAATGGCAGACTGGAGATGCATGTAAGTAAATTTACAGGTTATTTATATGAAACAAATAAATAATGAAGTGATAAACTATAAATACTGGTTGTCTTATCTCCGGCACCACAGCAATTTTAAACACTCAGAAACCGAAAGAGGAACTTGATCTTGCAATTCATCTTGTTTATTTCATATAAAAATACTCAGCCACTAATTGCATGGATGCATATGCAATAACCTCATGTGAAACCAACCAGGGGATAGAACAAAATAAGTATTTTACAACAAATGTTTTTGGGTTTGGTTTTTTTTCCAGTGTTACTGAAGCACTAGAAACTTCTGTACAATATTTCTTTTCAAAAGTCGAGTATTTCTTTCAAAGCATCACATTTAACATCAAAGTGCAATTATAGAGAAAATTATGTAAAATGTTTTTTGTTTTATGGTTATACAAAACAGATTTTTCTAGAAAAGGGGAAGCAAAGCAAACCCTGAAGAGTTCTCATAAATCCACCTGCATGGCTCAGATGTGAAGACCATCACATTGCAAGACCAATTTTTTTCAGATTTTTTACTACAGTTTCTGGAAACCATGAAGTTTTTAGGTCTTCTGTATTTGAGGTAAATGGGACAGCTTTGATCAACTTCAGATGCAAGTATAAAAACAAGTCATTACCAGGGAAAAAGACATTATGAAACAGGTAAGTTCTCAACTTCAATAGTCACAGGACTTCAGAATTTGGAAAAGTGCAAAAATGTGGGTGATGGGATAAAAATAACAATTTTTAAAAAAGACTTCAGCGTAGGGTTGAAGGTCAAAGCTTACATGGTTATATAGGTCTTTTCTCTGAGCTTAGCAGGAAAGATCAGCCCTGTAGAGAATGTACACACAACTTCTCAAAAGGAATTTCTTTAGGCTTCTCTTTCAACGTCAGCTTGGAAATTACAGGGTATTCTAATTTGTCACCCAAGAACTGTCTGCACACACACACACACAAAAAACCCAACAAAATACCAAGCCACCGAGAAGACTGCTGTGATAAATTAAAGAGAGCTGGAGATGGGAAGAAGCCATGTAGAGCTTCTTTATGAGGAAAGAACAGGAAGCTAAGGAACAGCTCTAACCATCTCCAAAGAGATAACTCTAAATTCCTGCAAGAAGAGATTAAGTATGAAAGTCAAGGCAGGAAAATGCAGAGGGTTTTTTGTTTTGTTTGAAAAAACATTGTACAAAAGATCATTAAAATGTGGAAGACACAAATATTATCCTATTTTTTAAAGGAGAGAGTTTAACAGCACTGACTCCCCACACAAACATGTTTTGCTTTTTCAGTCCTTAGCAGACACATTCAGCTTAGCCAGTCAGAAATCACCTAAATGTGTGGGAGGAGTAGATTTTAGATTTTAGTGGGCTTTTTCTTTTGCCTTTTTTTTTTTTTGTAATTTAAATGAAGCAGCACGATCTCAAATACAGTGGTTCTGAGTAATCATTGGTATTCTGAATTTCAATAATAATAAAAGCCCACATATAAGAAGGAAGTTATAACTGTTGCTGAGATTGCTAGAAATTTGAATTATCACCTCAGAAATGTAGCTAAAACTACAAGTACAGTGATAGCCCATTGCCTGTTATACCTGAATCTTCCTGTTTAATTGTTATTTTATAGCTTTGTGCTTTCCTCCCTGTGTACAAGGTTCAAACAAGTAAACACTGTAATTAATACAGGGATAAAAAAATAAAGTCATGTCACATTAAGTGTTGTTAAATGGACACAATAAACAGGAGGAATATATTCTAACCTAGTCTTTAGGCATCTCCTTTCACAGTCCATGAAAATTTGAAAACCTACAAAAATCGTTTCTCAACTATTATAAAGTTTCGAACTGTCCTATGACTCATGAAAGTCTATTAATTTGCTACTTTTCTCTTAAGTAATAATACTTCCTGGTAAGCATACCTGACTGCACTCATGCAGTCTGCTACTCAAACAGAAAGCAGAGCATGAATATTCCATTTACTTTTTTTTTTATTATTAGTCCTGTTTCAAAATAAAAACAGATTTCTAACAGATTTTTCGAGGATTTCTTTATGACAATTAAAAATACCGGACATGTTGTGTCTTGCACAAGGTCCATCTCTAACACAAGTATCTCACAACAAGTTATATGGCTGAGGAAGGATCAACTATCAAGTCAGGGTCACCAACTCCTCCAATTATAAATGTATACAAAACACAAAAGCCTCTTACTTCAAGATTTGGAAAAATTCTATCATATTCTTCTTTTCAGAAAAGGCATGGCATGTAAGCCAGAGAAATAACAGGAGAGAATCATGTGTTGCAGGAAGCAATATTATGACTCAACAGGAAGTTACTACAATGTTTCTGGAGACAAAAAACATAGGTATTATCTCCTGTAACTATAAAAAGATATTGACAACTCTTAGAATAGTAGAAGAATCAAATTTAACATGCTACCCAAATTCTACTTTGGTTAATTTTATTTCTCCCTACAGTGTCAAATGAACAAGATGTGAGATTATTCACTCCCTGATAAATAATATGTTAGGTAAAAGGAATTAAAACTAGTTTCAACAGTCCACTCCAAAAGATATGCCCGAAGTGCTAGAAAATTACTTTAGTACTTGCAAAGTGTTAAGTGATAATATCCTCTAGTAAAACCAAGCTTTATTAGGAAATGGAAAGAAAAAATTAACTGTGATCCAGAAGCTTCTGAATTCCGGAAACATGAAGACAACACCACTTTATGAACCACTACCTGAGAATTCATAAGCATAAAAAGAGATACAGTATCTTCCATCAGTATTTTAAAAATGTGACTAGCACACATACTGAACACATGAACCAGGTCAGAACTTACTGAAGCTACATTTTACTACATTTTTCTACAGCAGAAATCAAGCACAGACAAACCCAACTGTTCTGGGTTTAGACAGCAGCTAAGTGCTCAGGCTCCCAGAACTGCAACAGAAGCAATCAGAAGCTTTACTTTCCGCAAAGCTCTTGAAAAACTGCACCTAAAACTACAAGGATTTTATGTCCCAAAACCTACAAGCTCTCTAAGAAAAATAAGCCTCAGAAGCACTCACTCACAGTGTCCTCTCTACAATTAGCAATTTCAGCAATCTTTGTAAGATGCTGATTACATTTAACTTCACTTTATGGGAACCTAATTACCAAAGTATTACACAAGATGCTGGAAGTCTATACAGTCAAATCAAAGGCAGGAAACACCAAAAAAACTAAGAACATGGAAAGAAGGGGTTGTGAAACTCACAGGTCTGAATCCTGCCTCAGAGTAATGACACAGAGTAACACATTTCCCCAATGGATAGGTAAAGAAAAATACTGAATAGAGTGAAAGAAAGGAAACTCTTAACAAGTATAACTAATCAGCAGATTTGTGTATTTCTAAAGCACAGTGTGTTCACTGACAGTAATCTTTCTCAAGGTCACAGCAGTTTCATTTACTATTTTCAACTAGAATGATCCTCGAGTGAACTGCCAGAAGTACTTTAAGTATGATGTCACAAAATCACCTGGGTGGTTTCTGAAAAGGATTAGAAAATGTAATATTTAAACAGATGGCAGCCAGGGTGCACTACAGCTCTTAATATTGCAAAGAGTAGCTGAATGTTTGCTTGCAACAGTAAGAAAAAATTCTGCAGATGGAGAGAAAAAAAAAATAAAAATTCAAGCTTTTGTAGCTTACACAAAAGTCAGGAAAAAATTCACAATCAGAATAATCAGGTAATTCTACTAACTCACTAGGAATGTAACTCAATTCTGCAAGTGAAACTATTTCAAAGTTGCTTTTTTTTTCCTAGGATGTTATTTTACACAGGTTCTTCAGAAAGCAGAAGTTCTGTACACATATCTGAACATGGGTGTGGAAGAGTTACTTTGTTTGAGATATGACTGAAAGCCTGACATATTTCTATTTACTGCTTCATATTATTGATACTATAGTTCCATTACAGAGTGGAATCTCCTAAAGCCTCAACATTTTAATTTTGTAGCATACACACTTAGAACCCTTACAAATTATTTTGTTTATTTACAGAAATGTAAAATCCCTACCAGTAAACCAAATACTTCATTCTGCACCTCCTAAGTCTACTAATTTCTCCTTTGCAGGATCTCTCATCTGATACCAAAGACTCTTTCCACCGAAGCACTGCACACCTCTAATTATCCACACCATATTCCTTTGCCTTCTTCCTAGTTCCCTTCTGCCACGTACCATCTCTATTGACAAAATAGCATACTTGCAGCTTCAGTGTATGTATCTGCAGGTATAACTCCAGAGTTGAATGTGGAATTCAAAATACAGAGGTAACTTGAATCTGTTCCACAGAAGGATTGGATCTGCTTTCCTATTTTCATTAAATACAGGGTCATCTACATATGATTTAGCATACTGTGGTCCAAACAACATTTACAGCCTTTTTTCTTGAAAGGTTAATTTAGAAACCAGCAATATATAAAATTAATAAAAATTCTGCTTTGTCACAGGTCAGCAACGTAAAACCTAGAAGCACCATGAAACCCGTGAGATGCTTCGCGTTACCCATGTCCAGGGCAAACTGTAACAGCTGAAACCCATGGTAACTGGGCACAATGTTGTCTGAGAGAGCTACTTGCTCAGTAATTTTTACTCATGCCAAAAAAAGCACTGCAGGTCTCTGTGCAAGATAAAGCATCTCAAATGTTCTTTCTGGCCAATACATTTAGTCTACACACAGTGTCATGGCAGATGTGAGGTGAATGGGAATCCATACTTTGTACAGAATCTTGGGAAAGAAAAAGAGAAAACGGTAAATTAGAAAATACTGGCACTGAAAATAAATTGCAGAGAATTGAAACTAAAGAGACAAAAAGAGATGTTAAGAGGCAGAAAAAAAAAACGGAAAAGCAAAAAGGGATAAGTGTTAGATAGTAGGAGGTGGACAGTAAAAAAATGCAGAAAAAATAAGCCATGGTCTCCTACAAATCTGGAACAGCAAGACGATGAGAAAAGGAACTAAACCAGAAAGAGCAAGCAAGAACAGCAGCTACAGCAGATTGCTCTTCACTCACAAGAAAAACATTACAACAAAACACACACTAACATTCACTGATATTTGTGAACATCTGTCTCTATTGGTCACAATGTCCATTATCTTTTCTTCTTGTATTAGCCTTCTGCTTAGCGTACGGAAACCAAACTGCAGATAACCTAATTCAGATTGATTCTGCAGCCAATTATCAACTTTTCATTCTGAACATTAACAACCACCTACTTTATAATATTCATCTGGTAAGCTGAGGTTCTACTGACAATCTTCCAAATTTAGTCTTCCTACATGATTTTAAGTTCATAAATATAATCACAAATTCTCAGAATGTTACTAGTTGGAAGGGACCTCGAAAGATCCTCTAGTCCAACCCCTCTGCCTGAGCAGGATCACCTAGATTAAATCACATAGAAAGACGTCCAGATTGGTCTTGAATGTCTCCAGAGAAGGAGACTCCACAACCTCTCTGGGCAGCCTGTCCCAGGGCTCTGTCGCCCTCACGGGGAAAAAGCTTTTCCTTACATTCGCTTGGAACTTTCTATGCTCCAGCTTGGACCCATTGCCCCTTGTCCTATCCCTGGCCATTACTGAGAAGAGCCTGGCTCCATCCTCCTGACACTCACTCTTTACATATTTATAGACATTAATGAGGTCACCTTTCAGTCTCCTCTTGTTCAAGCTAAAGAGACCCAGCCACCTCAACCTGTCCCCAGAAGGAAGGTGTTCCACTCCATCATCTTGGTTAATCCTAAACAAACATAGCCCTATGCTTTCAGTTGGTCATAATTGGGCATGCCCAAAATCTTTTGAGATACAAAGTTATTCTTAAATTGATAAGAAATTAAATCTATTTGCTCTTTTACTGTGATGTTTATAAAGATAATTATACAAAAACCTGGTCGTGGTTTGTCAACATAAACCGTCTACCCTTGGGTGCTGTACAAAACCTACCCAAACAGAATAGACACAAATGTTGATTATTACTATTCAGCAGAGAAACTTCAAAAAATCAATTTAATCCATTATGTGTTCAGATGCATAAAAGCATGCTGAAACAGAAGCTGAGAATGTAGTAGACAGTCCGTGTACATAATCATCAAAAGCAGTTAATAAAAAGAGGACCTGAGAAGCTGCATCAACTCCATGCATCAACTACATCCAATGATGTGAGGGAAAAAAGGCTGAAAACCCTGGTGAAGTTTTATCACTACCGCTCTTTCCCAAAGGTATGACCAATTTTACTAGCTTGTACCAGTACTAACCACGTAGTCATAGTATTTCAAACCACTGCAAGAAACAGGCACAGTCATTTGCTTGCAAAAACTTGAAAAATTATTAAACTGTATTTACCAGTAATCATCATTTTAAATCCAGAAAGTCAGACATGAATAGGAGACTGCAAAATCTGCATACATACAGATACATAAAATTCAACCACTCAAGTTAGCTCTGATATAAACACAGAGGTGAACTGTAGCCTTGCCATATACATAAAAGGGGCGTAAAAGAGAGAGGGCCTCTAATGACAGGACAACAGTGTTTTAAACTGAAGAAAGAGTAGGTTGAGATTGGATATTAGGAAGAGATTTTGTATCATGAGAGTGGTGAGGCTCTGGCAGAGACTGCCCAGAGAAGCTGTGGCTGCCCCTGGATCTATGGCAGGGTTCAAAGCCAGGCTGGATAGGGCTTTGGGCAACCTGGGCTAGTGGAGGGTGTCCATGCCCATGGCAGGGGGATTGAACTAGATCATCCTGAAAGGACCCTTCCAACCCAAACAATGCAACGACTCTCTGACTGTATAACCTCCAGAGGTGACCTATAACCTAATTACCTGATAATAAGCAAAGTATACACTTTGTGTTAATATTTCCATTTCTTGATTCAGAGTACTCCCAAGTAAAACTAACTGAAAAAGAAACTTTGGTGGTATAAATCTGTGCATTTGTAAGGACATGTTTGAGGATGAAATGTCTGTATTATGCAGTACTGACAGGAAAAAAAAAAAAAAGGGAACTAATTATTGCTAGTAAGGACGACTTACACTGTAGGTTCTTCTTTGAAGAGTAAATTTATTTCCGCTTCCAGCAGAGAACATGATTTCATGAGCCACCTGAACATACTGCCAACTAGCTTCATGACATCAGGTCAATCACAACAGGCAGTCAAGGCCACAGAATATACCTGGCCAAATCCCAGGCCACAGTTACACTTGCTGTTGACTGGCAAATTCCATTGCTGCTGAGTCCCAGACTATTTTATTTTTTCTTATCTTCAGAAATTATGAGAGTTACTGTGAAGTTATTATGATGCACAGTAAGCAGCTGCAACACACCTCCAGGAAAGCACAGTCCTAGGAAAGCAGAGCTTCATTTTCTAAGGGCTACTTTAGATGTTTATAAAGAGAAAACACCTACTACCTTTCAATGTTCCATATGACTGTCTACCACTACATAGAGAAGAAAAAACCCAAATTGCCATCAGTTTCAGAGTTTGAGTACTTCTGAGAACCAACTGTGAGAATAAACCATAGGCAACACAGTACTCAGCACTCACCAAGATGACTTTAACACCAGGAAGTCAAATGAGCCATAGACAGATGTACCCTACATTTAACTAAAACATACTAGTGTAGATGAAAACCTTACATGATACTGTACAGCTACTCGTTCTTCCTCTGTGTATCTGAATGAAGACAGTCACAGAATCACAGAATTGTAGGGGTTGGAAGGGACCTCAAGAGATCAAGTCCAACTCCCCTGCCAAAGCAGGTTCCCTAGCATGGGTCACACAAACAGGCATCCAGACGGGTCTTGAATATCTCCAGAGAAGGAGACTCCACACCCCCCTGGGCAGCCTGTTCCAGTGCTCCGTCACCCTCACCGTGAAGAAGTTCTTCACATCGGTGCAGAACCTTCTGTGGTCCAACTTGTGACCACTGCCCCTTGTCCTGTCCCCACAGGCCAACCTCTTCTGAGAGGTTGGCCATCTCCCTTTGTCTCCCACACTTCAGATATTGATAAACATTGATGAGATCCCCTCTCAGTCTTCTCCAGGCTGAACAGCCCCAGCTCACTCAGCCTTTCCTCATAGAAGAGATGCTCCAGGCTCTTCATCATCTTTGTGGCCTCCACTGGACTCTCTCCAGGAGATCCCTGTCTGGTTTGTACCAGGGAGCCCAGAACTGGACACAGGACTCCAGGTGAGGCCTGATCATACTGAAATATTGAATACTGCAAGGATATTGACTTCCTAACAACCTATGACCAGAAGTTGAATGCCTGCTCCACCAAGTCTTCCTGAAATACATATAATTTTTATCTCCATTACTTATTGCTAAAATGGGGATGAGTGCTTCCCTACCCCATGACATTAAATAAAGACTGGAAAAGTGAGCCTTAAACAATAGAACCCAGATGTATATACTTTTATTACTTCACATGCAGTTTTGCCCATCTATAAAATGGTCCTTCTCCAGTCATCACTGATACCTGAAAACATGCAAAGCACCCCAGCACTGCTTTCTTCAAAAAAGCAAGGTTAAGGCTAAAATTGGTAAAGAAAGACAAAAGCAATGGAAATTATTAGTCAGGCCACTAAAATCCTTTCATCATCAACTAATATCCATTTCATGGACTTCTGAAATAACATTTAAAAGCTTTCACTGGTATACTGTCTTTCAGTTCAAGGATTCACAGATTCACAGAATTGTTCAGCTTGGAAGGGACCTCGAGACATCATCGAGTCCAATCTCCCTAAATGAAAAAAATCACTGATATATTCTCACTATACCAAGCAGTACTTCTGTAAAAATAAGTAAAAGACTTTATATTCCTGTTATTCTTAATGAACAATTAGATATCAATGCCTCCTTTAAACATCTTGCAGAAAAAATATTTCAAAACTCCCACCCTTGCCTTCAACTTACATACCTCCAGCTACAAAAACATTTCTGCTTAATGTTAAAACAATAAACAAAACATACATGGTACATTTAAATAAGAACATTAAGAGCACATAAAAAGGTTTAAAACACATATAGGTTTGTTTATACTCAGAAACAAGGAGCCCTAAGATGTTCCACTCTAAGAGACAACTACTGTGTATAAAACCACCAAACAAATTCCTTCCAAGTGCAAGAATGCAAGAGACTGGAAATGCCCTTCTTCTGTCCTGCAGCATGTACAAGACTGTACAGCTTTTAATCTTTCCTTCAAAACTAAGAGAATGTCTTATAATATTGGGAAGCTGTAGAAGGCTAATCAGGTATAAAATCTACCTTTTCAGATTAAAGGTCTGTTGTAATTTTCCCCATAATTATGTGAGACTCAATCCTGAGATCCAAGTCCTCTGCAGTCCCACATCCCTATGCGATGGAGAAGATGTGGTTTCTATGGGGCCCCTAACAAAGAGCTGAATTTATACCTTTTAGTTTTTATTATGAAGTAATAGCATGCAACACTTCACAAAACTAAAAATCTGATTGAGCTCATGACACAATATGTATATACTTATATATACATATGTGTATATAATCTATATGCATGAGTTCAGAGTACAGTCTCAGCTACAACAAATTTAACAGTTTATAAAGCAACGACCAGCGAAGAAGGCATATGGGACATGAAGAACAAGTCTAAAACAACAAATGGTGAAGATGTCTCACCAACTACATACGAACCTCTCCTATGCATACTGTGAAAGGGAAAGAGAATAACAATAGGGTTCTGCCCCTAAAGAACAACAAGCAGCTCTTACAGAATAACTTCTAACAGAAATTAACTGTATGTAGTTTAAAAAAATCCCAACCACCTGCTAAAGCACCACTTTAGAATAAAAAAAAAAATTATAAGTAAAAGTATACATGTAATTTTTTAATTCTGCAAGTAAGAGCCAGCAAATAAGCCAATAGGAGGAGGATGCAATTCAGGTGACATATCTGAAGATAAAACATGGAAAACCTACGGTCACACAATCACACACACAGTTGATAAAGGCCAACGTGACAAATTTCATACAGATTTTGGTGGCAAGATGCAGGCTCAGAACGGACAGAGGCAGAGATGATTCCACACTTAAGGGAATAACGCACGGCCATGCTACACAATCGTGAGGCTCAAGGGAGCAAGCGCTGGCTCTGAGGATGTCAGCCGAAGCACAACGCAGATTTTGTACAGTTTACGTACAAATGCCTCTGAGGAGGCTCTTAGAGCTCTCTCCTTCACTGCCTTCAAACGAAGAAAAGCTGCCTGCCGGACCCCTGCCGTTCTCTCACCCTCAGGAGCAGGGCACTGACATCTGACGGCCTCACCTGCCTCCCCCTCTTCTACATCCCCCTTCACAGAAACCCGCGGCTAGAGCACTGCGGCCTCCCCTCCCTACGTCTCCGTGTCGTGTGTAGTCGTCTCCCCGCGCCCCAAAAATCCGCTGGCAGCACAGGGGGTGCAGCCACCCCCTCATGACAAGGTGGAGGGGCCGCGCCAGGGTGCAGGAGGGCGGCAGCTGCCCCCCGCGGCCGCGCCCCGCGAGGCGGCGGTCGGTTTGTGCGGGGAGCGGCGCTGAGGAGAACCCCCTCCCCCGCCCGCGCCGGGCCAGCTCAGGCCTCCCACCCCTGGCC